>OY292541.1:2018486-2340986 GCA_958496365.1 Subacronicta megacephala | reverse complement strand
GGCCTCTAGGGTAACAGTCATGCTTTAGACCACTGGACTAACCTAATTCTTATATCATCTCAGGTTATTACCATAGGTACTAAACACAAAAACACCTTTCGCGTCCTACATATTTATTTTACAGCCTTTAAAGAAATAAAAAATACTTACACGAAAATTCGGATTGTATTGAGGCATATTAGAATTGAAATTCTGCCTTTGCATACTAATTCCCGGTGGCGGAGCCATCATTCTAGGTTGCCCCATCATATGTTGGAACTGATTCATTCCCTGGAATTGGTTACCGTTTGGGATCATCTGGTTAACATTCTGACCCATTTGGTTGTGATTCTGACCAATCTGGTTCATGTTTTGACCCATTTGGGGTATGTTTTGTCCCATCTGGTTCACATTGTGTCCAATTTGGTTCACATTCTGACTCATATGGTTCATATTCTGACCCATATGGTTCATATTTTGGCCGATTTGGTTCACATTTTGGCCAATATGGTTCACATTCTGACCAATTGCGTTCATATTCTGTCCCATTTGATTCACATTCTGTCCCATTTGGTTCATACTTTGACCCAACTGGCCCATACTCTGTGACATATTCAAATTTTGCCCAAGCATCTGGTTACTTTGCCCCATCTGGTGAACGCTCATGTTCTGAGAGAGCTGACTCATCATATTACTTGCTGGTGGTCCTATAGGGTTATTCTGAAACTGGTTACCCAATTGGTTGTTCATAAAAGGGCTGACGTTCTGATTCATCTGGTTGACGTGGTTCTGTAGTAGTGAGTTGTTTTGTCCCATTTGGTTCATCAACTTGCTCAGTGGTTGGTTCATGCCGTGGTTCATCGTCTGTTGCGGCGCGAAGGGCAAAGGTACCGGTGCCTGGAGACCTGGCGGTCTTTGTAGTATCACCGGTGGAAATCTTGGCTGGAAATATTAAGAATAAAACTAATTAAGGATAAAAATTTTACTGTATATTTCTAGTTCACTGAGACTGGATTTTTATAGCTTGATACGTAGCTTGGCCATTTGTAAGCTTGGTTTTGTACACGACGCGTTACTAAAGACGTAATAATTTGCGTCATTTGAATATATGTGTGTGCGCGTGTCCATACGTTCTGTCAGGCCTGGGGCCCTAGACAACGTTACATTTCCATATCGATAACGAAGTTCGATAAGTCTGAAATGTATTGAATTGGCATAATCTTTCGATATGTCACATGAGGAAATTATGTCAAATCGTATGGATTTGACATAATTTCGGATATCTAACTTCGTTATCGATAATGAAGATGTGACATTGGCTAGACCCCCAGCTCCCTTTTTTGTTGTAACGTTAGTGAGTCTGACTAGCGGGCATATGATTGGCTGTGTGTTAAAGTTTCGGGGCAGAAATGTGACCATAATTTGTGACATTTTCTTATATTATAAGAAAATGTACAGTGGGTTATAGCTGTTACCTGACCCACCGAGACCCGACCGTCCCACCGAGGGGGGGTCAGGTAACAGCTATAACCCACTGTACATAAACACAATTTTGTATTTAATAAAATGGCAGTTGTGGAGGGTGGATTTGGGAGAGGGACGATGATATAAATAGACACCACGTAGAGAAGAAAAAAAAAGAAGGGCTTAAGTTGTTACGCGCACCTAGCCCGAGCAGTTACAGGATACTCCCCAAAATAATAATAATACAGTTAGTAAAATACAAAATACAGTAGACTTGTTTCTAAAATATAAATTCTTTCAAATAAAACTACTATTTACGGATTTTATCGCGCGTTGGTAATTTTGACATTAGGACGACTAACACCTCAGTCCACCCGTGACCATGGATGCTGTAAATGTAAAGGATCCGAAACGTCATGAATAAAATAATATCAATATAACGCGATGAAATCCGTAAAAAGTAGTTTTATTTCAATGTCTAAAATTCGCGTAAATGTTAGAAACCAGTATGTAGATTCTTTCGATACAATAGGTTGTGGTTATAGTTCAACTGACCTGGAAGTAGTTCTGGTTGAAGCTGGACTGCTGCACCTGCTTCTGGCGCAGCTGCCGCTCCAACTCTTCGACTGTGCACACATTCTTGAGTCCTGGTACAGGCTGTGGGCAAACAAACGTTCATACATTAGAAGTGATATTTTGAAACTATTTTGTTTTTTTATCACTGATAGGCTTACGCTTGACCACAACTGGCCAGATATTAAGCATCGAAGTGGTCTACGATGGAGCGCACTTGCCTAGAAGGTACCTATTCACTCTCGTCTTGAAGACACACAAATTGTAGGTCTCAGGAAACAAAGATTCCGGTAACGAGTTCCACAATAGAGCAGTACGCACTATAAATGTGGACGCAAAACGCTTCGTGCGAGATTTAGGCACTTCCACCATGTAGCGGTGGCGCCTTGCCGTAGCTCTGCTCGTCCGATAGTGGAACGGGGATGGTGGAACTATTTCATGTAGTTCCGAAGCACACTCTCCGAAATGTAACCGGTAAAAGACATAAAGACATGCAACTTTGCGCTGATGCTCAAGACTTTGCAGTTTGGCATTGCAAAGTGCATCAATGCCAATTAGCTTCTTGGCTCTCTTCTCAATGGACTCCAATGCCTCAAGCTGGTATTTAGCTGGAATTTATTCATATACTAGCTATCCACCCGCGGCTTCGCATGGACTATACGTTTCTTTTCATTTTAGGGGATAATATATAGCCTGTATCACTCAGGAATAATGTAGCTTTTTATTGGTGAAAGAATTTTAAAATTCGGTTCAGTAGATCCAGAGATTACCCCCTACAACCTCACAAACTTTACCTCTTTATAATATTAGTGTAGATGGTAGATATCTTGCTGTAGCTCGCAGTATGGTTACGTCCCATTCAATTGAGGGCAAGCCTTTTGCCATTAACCGGGCACAAATCCAACAACATTACTCAACCTGGAAATCGTTCCCAGGACCTCTAGCAGTCGCACTTAAAACCAAAAGAATAATGAGGCCAAAAACACAATTAAAGTTTTAATATCACGGATAGCAATTTGCGGTTGGATTGCAGTTGAAATGCGGTCCGTCTGTCCAGAGCCTAAAAAAACTTTAACTAAAGGTACTTTGATACTCACAGTGGGCGCGCTAGGAAAGACAGGATCATGTCTCCAAACGCTGGAGCTGAATGACCTGGAGTGCGGCGCGTCAGTCTCGTCCAGTACTAGCTGGGATAATGAGGCCTCTGTAACAACACAAGTATAAAAATTAAGCGGCGGTAGCCTAATGGCTAGGGCGTCGGATTTGCGATCATGTGGTTGCCGGTTCAAAACCCACCCTTGCACTACCGACGTGAACCTACAAGTAATACAAGCATTTAGCTTAGTACAAGGGGTTAACAAGAATACTAGTAATGTGCGAACCACATTACGAGTAAGATGAAAAAAATAAGAACATTCTTCTACCCTTTTCCTAACAATGTTGAAGTCGACGTCGAACATAACCGGACATAATATTACCATCACGCGTATATTCTCAGAAGGGTTAGGCAGAGGTGTACTAATTAACACCCACACTTCGATTCTATAATTAATCCCATCCCATCCCATGGCATGAGCACTGATTATAAATAATTGTATATTGAACACCTGTATCACCCATGTATCACAAATAAATAATTTGATTTGATTTGATTTGACATGTAATAGGGGGCGAACCTATTGCCATTAACCGGGCACAAATCCAGACTCCGAGCTACTACTGAGAATTTCATAGAAAAACCCAATAAAACTGACCTGGGGATTGAACCCAGGACCTCTAGCGTAGCAGTCGCGCTTCGGACCACTAGACTAATGAGGCAGTCAGGCTACTTATTTATTTTAGAAATTTTATTATTTTTATTCCACGCGGAAGCAGCGAAGTATTGAATAAAATATTTTAACATTGATGTGGCCGATCTATTGCCACTTCAGCTAATCCTTCGAGCTATGTCGGTAACTTTACTTCTCCGATGGATAACTTTATACGGATTTTATACCTCAGAGAGACTCCGAAGACCGAGGTCATAAATGAAATGAAATGATGATATGATATTTATTTCTGTAAATAGATCTTTTAAAGACACTTTTTCGACACGTCGATTTTTTTCTTTTTTTTTTAACTAGATGTCGCCGACGTTTCCTGTCTGACGACCTCAGAAAAGAAACGTAGAAACAAACTCAGAGAATCATGGTCTCTTTTAAAGATATCATACAAGTCTCACCGAGCTGAGTGTTGGCGAGGTCGTCGATGCCGCCGCTGTTGTGCCGGCGGCTGCTCTCAAGCTGTTCCGCCAATTGCTCATGTTCCACCTCCCAGTCGAACTCGTCAGCTGCAACAATATCATTATTAACCATCCATATAGACGTCACAAGCAAAATACGAAGTTAGAAAGAGAAGATGAATACGAAGTTAGAAAGAGAAGTTACATATAATACAAAGTTAGAAAGAGTCATAAAACTTCCTCCTCTCTCCTACATTTTCCGTGCCTGACAAGGCCCACACATGTTCCTATTCAAGCCACTGTAACATCTATTTAACTTGTGGAGTGCAATCAATGTATTGAGTATTGACTATCTATTGTTTTGCCCTCATGAAGTCACTATGTGCGTCTGTGAATCAAACTAGTTGACCCGACGGACATAAAAAAATCATAAGGCAACGTTGCGGACCGAAAGATGATGTAGTGCCACGAATTGAAAGGAATATGCTAATATGGTTTGGAAGTGTTGAGAGAATGAAAGAAGATTAACAAATGGAATTATAAGGCGAATGTCAATGGCAGCGTCGGGAGAAGTCGCCCTAGAGGGACAAACACCGATCTTGTCGCCGAGGTCCTCCCAAAAGTGTATGACAAGATGTATGAATGTGGAAGAAACGTAAAATCTATGCAAGAGTCGTAGCAAGTGGAGAACACATAACTAAATGAATGATTTTGAATTGAAAGTATGTCGACAGTAAGAAAAATATGACCCCAGGACAGACCGGACCTTTTGAAGGGTTTTGTTTTTTTTTTTGTTGGTACGAGGCCGACTGTACGAGATGCCAGGCGACAACTATGACGGTTTTCTGTATTTAATAAAAAACAGTGCAGAAGAAGCATGTGGCCAGCTAGATACCACTTAAAAGCACAAATATACGCAAAGTTAGTATGTTAAGCATGATAAAAGCAAGACAGTAATTTTTTCCAAAATGCAATGATGTCATCGCAATTTAGACAATAAATTTTTAAGGTTTTAAATCCATGAAAAAGCATAAAATAGAACCAATAAACAAAAACAATTTTAAAATCAGTTCAACACTAAGTAAATTATATTCACTTTTACATAATTATAGGGGCGTGTGACGTCAATTGTTCTGTGCGTCATACAAATTCCATAACAACCCCGACAGAAAGGGGACAGAGCATAACTTAAACCATAGATTATGTTTTGTAAGCTTACACCAGTCGACAAGTTGCAATGTAACAAACAAAATATATGGAAATGAAATTGATGAACACCCGCTTTTAACAGACTTTTAAGAGATGAGATTCTGAATTGGGTACTCCAATTTGAAAAACTGGTAACTCCAATTTTACACTACTGAAAATTTTTAATTTGACTACCTCATTAGTCTAGTCCTTAGCACGACTACTACGCTAGAGATCCTGGGTTCAATTCCCAGGTCGAGCAGTGTTATTGACATTTTCTATGAAATGCTATGTAGCAGCACAGTTTTGATTTTTTGCCGTTTATTGGCCATAGGTTTGACCCTTATTACATGGGAACTAACGACAAAATATGGGTGTAGATTTGTACACCTCTGCCCTTCGGGGAATACAGGCGTGATGGTATGTTCTTATTCGTATTTGTTTGTTGGATTGCAACTTATCTACAATCCCTGCAAGCCAATCCAGTCCTTCAAGCGGTGATACTAATATCAATACTCACAACCTTGGCCAAAGGTTTCATCGTTGAGAGCATCGTATTCGTCCTCCGATGGTTCTCCACCTCCTTCGTCATCATTTAAGTTCTGAAACAAGAGAGAGGGAACTTTATAAATATCTACCATCTATAAACTCACCCGGAGTTCATACGGTTGTATTTTGTGATATTTGAAAAAAAAATACACAAACTTTAACCAATTATACGCCTTAACGTTCCTTATTAATTACTCTGTCTATTAGCGTAACTGCATTAAAATCCGTTCAGTAGTTTTGAGCTTATCGCGAACAGACAGACCTAGAAAGTCGCAGCGATGGTCTTTGTTTAAAATGTAGTGATTTGAATCAATTACAGTTGAGAATTTCCTATTGAAAGAAAATTTCGGCCTCAGGCAGGGTTTGAACCTGCATCCCTCTGGTTAAGTACACCAGACGCTTTACCAACTAAGCTACCGAGACCACTGGCCTGTAATGTCGAATTTCTCTTTCACATTTTACTTCTTTTAGGTGACGTAATTTTCTTTCAATGGAAAATTCATACCTTTTTGAACATTTCGCATTATTTGATTCTAAAATATTTAAAAAAAATAAGCAGTCAACTACGGTTGGATATTGTAACTATTTTGTGAGTGATAAATTCGCATGGTTGTGGCACATTCTCCACAAACATGACTGGCTACAGTCCAGAGTTCTCACGACCCCTTCAACCTAATGTTAATTTCAATTCAAGGCAATGTAACACCTCGCTCAACCGGGGAATCGAAGCAGTCGCACTTAGAGCCACTACCGTTATGAGTTATTGAAAAAAAAACATAAAGAAAAGTATTACTACTTCACAAACACATTTAAGGCCAAACGTTCAACCTTAGGCGCTAAATTAAATTATTTATTTTTGGTTTATCGCAAATTGTTCGTCTCTAACACATTCTAGGTACGCACGGCTACACATAAAGCTATACAAATCCAGTTTACGGTGGCCTCTTATTGTATGGTAAGCCTCAACAATGCGAGATCAGCTTAAACTGGATTTGTATAGTAATCGCGACACTAACAATAACTTGAAAAACAAAAAAAACCTTTTTTTAACCTTAATCCAAGGCTACACATGAAGCTATACAAAACCAGTTTAGACTGACCTATCATTGTAAAGGTTTTCCGCACAATCCACAGCCTATACTGGTTTTGTATAGGATGTGTAGCCGTGAGTACTATTATCATATTTTCTTTCAACTTTATGAATAATAAATGTATGAATTTTGAGGAAACAATTATCACGTCGACAAAATCATATCCAAATGTATTATTTTTAAACACAAAGATAACAAAGTACTGCACTCTGAATAAAACATTAAATACATACATACATACATATTGTCACGCCTGTCTCCCATGGGGGTAGGCAGAGACTATAGATTTCCACTTGCTACGATCCTGGCACACTACTTTCGCTTCATCTACATTCATTAATCTCTTCATGCATGACCGTCGGTTTAGGGTGCTCGGAACCTGGCCTTTTTTAAGAACATCCGCAATTTGGTTGCAACCAAATTGCGGAAACATTAAATCCTTTTTAAAAAATGGAGATGACGCAAATGGTGTTCTGTTTAGTACATGCATGAATATCAATGGCTGTAATACAGTGACCCCAATAATCTGACAGAATCTGCATTAGATCATACGTCAAACATTTACAACAGCAAATAGGCTTGGTGACTTATATTTTTTCATGGTACCTTAAAAAAGTAAAACTGTTGAACATAAATAGAGCCGAACATACATACATACATATTGTCACGCCTATCTCCCATGGCGGTAGGCAGAGACTATAGATTTCCACTTGTTATGATCCTGGCATCCTAATTTAGCTTCATCTACATCCATTTATCTCTTCATGCATGACCGTCAGAGCCAAACAATAAAACCAAAATTACAATTGTTAAAAATAAAAATAAGGTAATTATAAGCATTTTAATTTTGTACTATCGCGTACTATATCACGTTGTGACGTCACACCATGCGTTTGCCATACATTTATACTGACACTCGTTTTGTTGGAAAGGGACAAAGTTTTTAGGGGGGATTGATCCCATATCAAAAACTTTAAGAGCTTATACATGGAAGTTTATTAGTCATTTTTTTTGTATGTTTTTTTTTTCAATGACATTTTTCAATTAGAGTCAATTTAAATTGGTAGTTGGTGATTGATTGATAAAAAAAATATCTAGTAAAGTGGTATAATCTACATTATTTTTTTACAGATTTCAAAATGGAGGAAGTTTTAATTGCTTTTTATAATAATAATAATAACAACTACATACACAGAAATGAATCGAATATTATTCATATACATATAATAAAATCACAATTAGCTGTCGGTATATCTACAGGGTGGAAGGAACATCGACGCACAACCGCTTACCATGAATGCAGTACATGGACCGCCTAGCGTTGATATTATATTTCGACGGTTAATAAAAAAAAAATAAGGCTGACGCGTTTGTTTGTTTGACGCGCTTATCTCTGGAACTATCAGTCGGATTTGAAAAAATCATTTTATATATTATGATAGCATTCATGTGGAAGGCCTATATATATTATCCGATCCTTAGGAGCGGGGCACAGCTAGTAAACAAATATCAGTATGTATTAAACGCGAAAAAACTGAATATCAGTATTTTAATGTGAAGCAATTGCCATCACACCATCACAACCGAATTTCTGGGCAGCACCAATATTCAAAGGAGACTGGTGTTCAATATTTTTGGACTTCTATCGTTATATGTGTTATAAGACAATCGGGACCAATGGCTTTGCATGCTCTCCAACGCAAAGACAATGTGTTAAGAATGGAAGAAGTTGTGAATACATTATATATGATGTCGCAATTTCTACTGCCTTGAACCTAGAATGTGTTATTTATAAACATACAATTTGCGAAAAGCCAAAAAATATTTTACTTTTGTATCCAAAGAGCCTAAAATTGAAAGCTATAGAAAGCCTAAGATAGAATAGCCTAATCCCTCTCGTTCCCAGCAGACCCGTGCCCAGCAGTGGGACAATGTAATGGGTTGATGATGATCCAAAGAGAGACAATCTGCCCTAACATATGTCTTCTGATAGGCTGACAATAGACAACTACATTAACTGAGTATTCAATTTTAAATTGTATATGGGCAACCGAGCTCTCAAGATATTTATTATATCTAGCTTCTTCTCTAGATCTATTTTGTGGTGCAGTCAATTTAAAACAAAAAATCTTATACAAAGAAATGAATTTTCTAATTAAAGAAAATTTCTAGTGAAAGAAAAATTCGATCTCAGGCAGGGTTTGAACCTGCGTCTCTCTGGTTAAGTACACCAGACGCTTTGCCAAATAAGCTACAGAGACCACTGCCTGTGATGTCGAATTTCTCTTCCACCTTCCACGTCTTGAGGCGACGTCGGCACCTCGGTTTCTTTGTGAAAATTTCGCAATATTTAATGCTAAAAAATAATAAAAAATAATCAAAAATCTTATAAATAATGTGGGTACTAGTAATCTTGTTAAACCCTCGTACTAAGATAAAACGCTTGTATTACAAGTAGGTTCACATTGGTAGTCCAATCTATGAGTTTCGAACCAGTAACCACATGATCGCAAGCCATTGCACTAGCCATTAGGCTTGCTTATTCGGCTTGCCATATAGAGTATAAATATAGTACTTATATAAATGTTACTACTATATTTATACTCTATATGCCAATAAAATAAACATATAGGTAGAAATAGTGTATACAAAAAAATTACTATAAAAAAATTTAAGAACATCAATAAAAAAAGAGAAAGTAATATAACAAATATACACACATAATGCCTTCCTCCTCTCTCCTAAATTGGTGTGCCCGACAATAAATATATTGAGAATTACTTATTGCTTATAAGAAAAAACAGGAAGTGAGGATTTATCTACCTATTACATTGTCACACTACTGGGCACATGTCTCCTCTCAGAGTGTGATGGAACTATATTTAACCACCCTAGCCTACTGCTGGTTGCCAGACTTCAGATGTTCTTAAGAACATCTATCTGGCATGCAGGTTTCCTTCATGCAACTGCTGCGCTAGAGATGCTTGATTCAATTCCCAAATGAGGCAGTGTTAATGTTTTTTTTAAACTCTCAGTAGCAGGTTTGCTGTTTGATGCGGTGTGCATGTTTAACGATAATAGCCTTGCCTTCTATTTCATGGGATGGTAATATACCAGCAAAGGTGGGGGTACATTAGTTAAACTTTGCCTTAGCCCTTCAGGAATACAGGCATGTTGGTATGTTATGTAAAGTTAGTTTTGAATAAGTTAATCATGTTATAGTTTGATGGAAAATAATTACTAATAACAATAAATATAAATACTGATATTATCACAAAGTTGAATGCACACTTCTTGGTCAATACTTTTTGAATATAGCTTTATATACATTGTTACAATCTTATCACATATGGCATTAAAAAAAATTGTTTATGTATGTTCTTTGACAACATAAGGGCCTGTAAGTAAACTAAAATGGTAGGTATAACATCGGGACTAAGTGCATGCATAAAATACCATAAAGCATGCAGTGTTACGTGTTCCAAACAAATATGACTCAGTAATAACTAAAAATATACAGACTTCATCATTATTAGTATTTCACAATCTTATAAAACTACATGTCTGAGCAGTGTTTTTGGCGCCCTTAACACGGAATGACGAACTAAGGCGTAGTTTATGGCCAATATCTAGACTATTACGTGTTTTTCTGGAAATTATGAGCAGAAACAAACAAGTGACATGTAGAGATCTTGAAATACATAATTATAAAAAGTATAGCATACAATGCGATACTTTACTTGTTTATTATGCCTAAGTGTAGAGTTTTAATTATTGTACTTGTTCTAAATAGATGTTTAGCAAGTAAATATACAGTAGAAAGTCGAAATACTTGATTGTATAGTGAAACTACAACATTCCGAGTGGCGTGCTGGCAGTAGCAAACCACACAGTTTTAGGGTTATTATATACCAAATAAATTGTATTTTTCTGTAGAATAACAATTATACTTACCGATACCGAAGTATCGAACCCGAAGAAAGAATCTGCCATTGGAATTTTTCATATATCATGGACTTATATGACATGACTTGTCACGATACATATGTCGCAATGGCGATGGCGGCCATGACATTTTACCTAGTGTTGTACTCATAAGTTGTACCCTCATTTACTAAAAAGTAGAGAGGCGAGGTTTAGTAATTTATTATTGAAAAATAATAATATAAATTAGTTTTCAGAAATCATGTTAAAATAAGTGAATCTCATAGTGTGTGGAATAAATAAATAAATAACCCCACGTCTCACTGACAACGAAATAATGCTTCAAACATCCATCTAACTCTCAAACAGTGATTGGGATAGGTATCTGTTTGCAACAGATTGCAATAACTGTAAATAAATAAATAAAAACATGTTTTGTCGTCAACGCTGGGTAACAATATCATTCAGTGCTAACTGAAATTAATATCTTAAAGTATGAACATGTTTAATTCATTATTCTGAGAGATGCACTTAACGTCTATTATTGTTACGTTTTTTCTTTATAGCATCCACTTAGGATGACTGACTACGGAGTGATCACAAGCTTAACTAGAGAACTAAAGTTCTGAGCGATATATTCATAGAGGAAAGTCTGAAACTAAAACATACTGGACTCAACTGACCATGCAATTGACATACTCTATACGACCGATATATTACTTTCCTTTAAGTAGACGACTGACAAAAATGGTGATATCGAATACCAATTTAGTTCCAATTACTGCAACAAGTTTCATAAGCTTTTAGCACTTTTGTATAAATAATTGCTAATCTATGCAATTCGAATCAAATAAAACTTATTTATACATTTTGAAGCGGCGGTAGCCTAATGGCTAGGGCGTCGGATTTGCGATCATGTGGTTGCTGATTCGAAACCTACCCATTGCACTACCGATGTGAACCCACTCGTTACACAAGCATTTAGCTTAGCACGAGGGGTTAACAAGATTACAAGTAATGTGTGACCCACACTGCTAAGAAGCTTTTAAAAAGAAAAAAAATATGACAATTTTGCTAGTTTTTTGCTCTAGTCAAGAATGATAAATTAAGTGCTTGAAGAATTTTTGCCAGTAAGTCGTCACAGATTTTGCCTGTTTTTGCCATCTCTCTGTAGTATTGAACAACTCTTATTAGGCACAGACTAAAGAGTACTTTACTTAAGGTAAAGCAGGGTAAAGCGCAAATAGTAGAATAGCTATACTAGGGTAAAGCGGTAAGTAATGTCAATAATGTCAAATATTTTGACTTATTTGTTTTGTTGACGTTATCAAAACAATAGGAATACAATAAAAAAAATCGAAATAAATATTAATATATTTCAGTCTACTTGTTGAGTTGTCAAGAATATGGTGGTACTGTGAAGAATTTGTTATGTTAGATTTTTTAGTTAGATAATTAGTGCTTCAAGAACAAGAACTGGACCAGTTAAAAGCTTAGAAAGTAAGATTTTATATCTCTTAGTCTTGCTCTTGCACTTTGGAATACAGTTTGTTCGAAACAACTAAGCCTGTCGGAAGTTAGCCTTCCGAACTACCGCGGTGATAAAATCGTTTAATTAAGTGTTTTAATACAAAATAAATAATGTCGAAATAAGTAAACATAATAATTAGAAAAATGTAAAACTTATACGACTCTAATTATCTTTACACCGACTCTTTCTATTAAAATTTACCACTTTTAAACCACTAACAGACAACTTCCGATCGGCTTACTTATTTCGATCAAACTGTACATGATCTTACTGTTGGCACAAAAGCCCTATGTGGCCATGCCAAAAATATTACAAAAAAAAATCTTACTGCCAAAGATATGTTTTTAAATACATTTTTTAATTTTTATAGTGTTTTGATAACTTGGATGCAGAACAGAGTTATGCATCACAGCTCTGTGTTTTGCATACTTTTTAGTGCAAATATCAATATTTATAGATAGTGGCCCTAAAAGGCAACTCTTTCTTTTTTTATATTTGTTATACTTGATGTACTTTATTTCATAATTATTATTATATATTTTATTTTTAATACCTTTAGCTAATTTATGTGGCTGACTGACAGTGCAGTGTATTTTAAAAGAATAACATAACATCATGCCTTTAAAAAAATAGTTTTAATACATTTTAAAATACACTTTGCTGTAATAAAAGTTGTAATATTTTATTAAAAACTAAAAAAAAAAGTGGTTGCACATTACTAGTAATCTTGTAAACCCCTTATACATTATAGTAGTAGTGCAATGGGTGGGTTTCAAACCGGCAACCACATGATCACAAGTCCGGCGCCCTAGCAATTAGGCTACCGCTGCCGCCGAAATTTAAATTTTAAAAGTGAATTTTTTAAAGAGATTGTAACATATAAAATTATGTTCCAAGATTGGGTAGGTAACTAGTAACAATTGGATTTTCTATAACTAAATGGGTCTTACAGAGAAAAAGGTAAGAAAATTACATCTTCTTTTGAAGTCGGTTGAAACAAGTTTTTTTTTTATTACTGACGAAAAATATCAATGCAAGAGTGTCCAGAATCATGTAATGAATTCGTGGTAAGCGGTTGTGCGTCAATGTCCCTTCCACCCTGTATATTGGTTCAAGTTCCAAATTATACATATACTTAATGGAAAATCTATTGTTTACCAGCGAACTGGTACAGCTGTCAGTTAATTAAAAACATTTAAACTCAATTACAAATATCGTTTATTCAATGGATTTTAAATCCCTAAACAATGAAAGGTTATAAGAGGTTAAATTTGTTAAAGTATGCATACTGTTCCATTTCGGTGAGCGCCGCAGCGCCCAATTCCCTTTCTTTCTCCTTTTCTTCTTCCCCTCCCTTTTCCTTTGTAGGGTCTCAGTCGGCAACACGCGAGCGATACCCCTGGTGTTGCAAGCGTCCATATAGCTATGGTAACCCCGTACCATCAGGCGGGCTGTATGCTTGTTTGCCATTAACTAATCCCCTCCCTTTTCCTTTGTAGGGTCTCAGTCGGCAACACGCGAGCGATACCCCTGGTGTTGCAAGCGTCCATATAGCTATGGTAACCCCGTACCATCAGGCGGGCTGTATGCTTGTTTGCCACCAACTAATCCCCTCCCTTTTCCTTTGTAGGGTCTCAGTCGGCAACACGCGAGCGATACCCCTGGTGTTGCAAGCGTCCATATAGCTATGGTAACCCCGTACCATCAGGCGGGCTGTATGCTTGTTTGCCACCAACTAATCCCCTCCCTTTTCCTTTGTAGGGTCTCAGTCGGCAACACGCGAGCGATACCCCTGGTGTTGCAAGCGTCCATATAGCTATGGTAACCCCGTACCATCAGGCGGGCTGTATGCTTGTTTGCCACCACCTAATCCCCTCCCTTTTCCTTTGTAGGGTCTCAGTCGTCAACACGCGATCGATACCCCTGGTGTTGCAAGCGTCCATATGGCTATGGTAACCCCGTACCATCAGGCGGGCTGTATGCTTGTTTGCCACCACCTAAGTGGTATATAAAAATAGTGAAATTGTGTAATGTAGCATAATCGGCTTATAATGTTCCCACTGCTGGGACACAGGCCTCCTCTCGATGAAAGGGAGTGGGCTGTTATCCACCACGCGAGCCCAGTGCGTGTTGTCAAATGTCTTCAAATTTTTGGTTCAAAGTCATGCCAGTTTTCTCACGATGTGTTCCTTCAACCTTTTTATAAATACTTTAATAATAATAATAATGTATTTTTTGCTTATAACATGGTATACAAAGGTGTTAGGTATAATTGATACATATAAAATCTACGAATAAATTTATTCGTAGGTTATAATGCAATTTATGATCGTACTTGTTTTGCTTAAAATTAAAGCATGCAAACAAATGAATTGGTATCAAGATAATTTATAATCAAAAACTCTATTAATTTGTATATAAAATTCTCGTGTCACAATGTTACTTACCATACTCCTCCGAAACGGACCGGTTAAAGAATCAGCTACTATATATTTTTCATACCCCAGGCCCTAACTCAGATCTAATAAAAAGTTAAGATGGAACTTTGCGAACAAAGAAGTGAGGCTGCGCCGGCTAAAACTACGCCATGCCGTGTACAACACACAATTACACGCACACACGTATACCGAAACTACGCCTTATCTTGTCAGTCGAGCTATCGAAAGCTCGACTGACAAGATATGGCGTAGTTAACTAATACATGTTGATGTTGATTTGACTGAGATCCCTAAGTGATAAACGTATACTCCACGCGGGCGAAGCCGCGGGCGGACAAGTAGTAGTCTTATAAAATTTATTAGGTATAAATAGGAAATAATTATAATCAATGTATTATTTAACCATTTACCCACGTTTTTAATGATCCTTTGTTAAATACACTACTCACGCTTTTTTCCCGTCAAGTGTAGGTCGAAACTACAGAGCGCCACTTTTTTTTGTGATGTGGAAAATCCACCTTGGCAGGCCTTAGGGTATTTCGATCTGTGTTGGGGTCTAACGCCCAACGAAAGAATGTTATGTTATGTTAGGTTATAAATGAGTAGACGAACGTTTCCCTTAATGGATTTATTGTCACTTCTAAAATTACATAATCATACAATTAAATATTGCATTCAAGAAATGTACACCTAAACAATTGCGATGTGCATAATGACGCACAAACTACAAACAAAGGTCAATGTACAGCGAAGCTCTACAATCTGGTAGCGACTAAAATCCCCATTCCCCTTTGCTCTATAATCACGACCGAAGGATTCGCGACACCATTGCCACGAACATGGCTGACTGTGGTCGTCAGATGTTAGATGCCTTCAAAGTATGAGGCCTTGGATCGCATACTAACCTCAATCGAAAGTACTACCCTCCCACAGAATACCGTACGAAACGCAAAGGTATGTATACCGTTGCGTTTCCTTGCCCCTTTTCTCCTTCCCCTCCCTTTTCGCGTCCAGTTCATTGAAAACGGTTGTTCGGCAACGCATCAGCAATGCCTCTGGTGGCGCCAGGTGGTGGCCAGAGAGGCGCTTTACTTTGTGTATATTATTTCATCACCATTTCTCACAAAAACGGTGAAGGAAAACGTGTGAGGAAACCGGCACATCCAAATTTGAAGACATGTGACATCTACCAACCTTTACGGATTACGGCCCACTTCCTTTCACCGAGAGTAGGCCTGTTTCCCAGCAGTGGGAACATTATAGACTGATTATGCTATCATCATATCAGCTTATCGCCGTCCACAGAACGTAGGGGAGGCCCAAAGAGCGCCAACCATCCCAGACCTTAAAATCGTCAGTCCATCGCATCCCACACTACGCTTGCTCAAAACTGGTCTCCGCTCCAACACTTGTCTGCTCCATCGATCGTTTGCTATGCTTATTATGAAATAGGTACCTACTAAGTATTACCAATTATCAAGAACTCTCACAAAGTACAAAAAAAAAACAAACAATGAGAATTCGGCGGGCCATGTGAATTTAATCTTGAAACCTCACGCATTCAGTCAGATAGTACCTTGTTCTAAATATCAGTTCATGTGCCTGGAAGCTCTAAACTTATAATTATAAAATATTCAGTTTATTATGATACGAATTTGGATGTCATATCCTCAGAAAACAGGTAATTTTGATTTGTTTTTTTAATTATGTTGGTGAAGTGTGTTTTTGTTCTTGCGGAGTATGTGCGGTGTGACTCGGAATTACTGAGAAAGAGTGTGATAATTTACATATTTAGAATATTTACTATTTTATGTTTATTTATAAGACAATCAATGTGAGACGATTTTAATAAGGCGTGCATACTGTTGCGTTTCGTACGGTGAGTGTGGAGCGCCGGAGGCCCAATTCCTCCCTCAGTCCCCTTCCTTTTCCTTTTCTCCTTCCCCTCCCTTTTCCTTAAATAGGCTCGGCAACGTATCTGCAACTCCTTCGGTTTTGCAGATGTCCATGGGCGGCGATGACTACTTACCATCAGGTAGCTCGCCTGCTCGTTTGCAGAGTTATCCAATAAAACAAAATGTCAACGAAGTGGACACACGCTGATCTCATTGGTGAGGTCTTTCGAAAAGGTCATTATGTGAGCATGACAGATTAGATACCATGTCTTGTTATTTTAGTGCAGGAAAAGTTCGACCGCGGGCTGGGGGTCTACTCGTAAAATCGATAATCTATATATCGTGACATTTGTCGCGTCGAATCCTACTCTTAGTTACATCGTTTCGATTGTCGTAACGATGAGAGAACGAACGATACAAAATTCGACAATATCGATCGTAACCCCCCTCTAAGGTGTAGATGTCAGTAAAGAACATTCGAATTTGACAACGACCAAAACGTACACTTTACGATAATCTCAACGATATCTCCTAGGACGTCGTCGGCATTATCGTTTTCATTTTCGCTTGTGATTTTTGGTGACTGTGCAGTTAATTTTCTTGTATTAATTCATCTTTTGACATCGACTGCTCCCTCAACACGTAGTAGACATTCATTTAAGACCTAAAATTAACGGATTTTGGTAATTTGCACAGTGATTGTAATCAAAATAAAAGTTAGTATTAAAATTAGAACGAAAAAGTTTCATGATGAGATACATTTATTTGGATATGGTACGCACGGCTACACATCAAGCTATACTACCTAAACCATTTCACCTCTTATTGTATGGGAAGTCTATACAATGCGAGATCCGCTTAAACTGGTTTTGTATAGGTTGACCAGTAGCCGTGTGTACCCTGTATTATTTTAATAAATCAAGTGTACCAAAGAGCTCCTGTGCTAACTATTCTAAGGCTACTCTCTGATCAAGGCGTTTAATTGTTCGATGCTGCATGACCTAAAAGTAATACAACGAAAATACAATTTTTTCCTTACACACTGCTCCATCACAACAAATAATTGCATTAATACTTACTTCTTCTTTAAACTTTCTTCAAACTTTATTATTGAAATTATAAAATCAGTTGTGCGCACACACACCTTAGGCACACTTCACTAGTCTCACGACTGTTATAAGTTTCTTATTGAAACATTTTAAAACCACTTGAACTCTAGATTATTTAAAACAAAATCTCGCGCGTCTACAAGTTTTGACATTTTAAACTGTGACAATGAGGCCATAGAGAATATTTAGTTGTTTTATCAAGGTTATCACTTAACATTCACTCCGAACATCGTAAAAAAATATTTAGTCTATGGATACAATAAACGATAAAGGATTCGAACATTTGTTAGAGTAGGGTGGATGCGATGCCGACCTATCGCTGCCGGCCGTCGTTCGCGCTATGGTCGGCAGCGAGGAGTCATGGGACGCAGTGATTTCCTTCTGCGAAACTGTCATGTCGCAGAAGGAAGCTGCGGAAAGGGAGAGGGAAAGTCTGAGTACCATCCCGATCCGCAGCAGGCGCACCGGGGGCCGTCGGAGGAGGGCAGACAATGCCCTCTTCCAGCCTCCGTAAACAGGTCCGGGGGCGGTGGCCGCGGGGATGTCTACCAGCCCCCCTTGTTCCATGTTGGGACCGGACCCGAGGCGGCGGCGCGTAGTGTTCCACGCGCGCCCCTCAAGGATGGAGGGGGAGTTCTGACTCCCCCGTACACGGCGGGGCCCGCAGAGGCGGGCCATCACCAGTCGGGGGCCGCGGACGAATGTACAGTTCCCGTGGCCCCGACGTAGGTGCGGGAGGGAACACCGTGTGGTTTTTAGTCGGTAGGTCACCCACTCTAGGTGGAGTCCGACACGCCCCGTCGCCTTCCCCGGGCGGCGGATGTCCATGAGGATTTTCCACACGCACAAAAAAAAAAAAAAAAAAGGTTGGATGCGATACGTTCGGAGTAGTATCGTATCAATTCGAATATATCGTTGTCGATTTTGAGAGTAGACCCCCTGGATTCGAACGTGGTTAAATACGCCAGACGCTATGACGAACTAAGCTACCGCGAGTCCCACCCACCCTTTTTTTTTATGGGATAACTCGGCAAACGAGCAGGCGAGCTACCTGATGGTAAGTAGTCATCGCCGCCCATGGACATCTGCAAAACCAAAGGAGTTGCAGATGGTTGCCGAGCCTATTTAGGGAAAGGGAGGGGAAGGAGAAAAGGAGAATGAAGGGGATTGGGGGAGGAATTGGGCCTCCGGCCCTCTCGCTCACCGAACGAAGCGCAGTAACGAAACGCTACTACTCGGACGTCGGTCTTCTGCGAGAGTGTGGTACTTCCCCGGTCGAGCCGGCCCATTCATGCTGCGAACAGCGTGGCCCTACCAACACAACAATTGCCTTGCCTTCATGTTTTGAATTTATGTCTTTGAGGTTACGTCAGTGACATCTGTTGAAAAGCAAGCTTGCTTTTCAACCGACATTGCTTACTTTATAGCTAGTTCGATCGTCGTACTCTCGTTTGTATTTTTGTTAAATACACCGACGCTAAAATCCATAAAAATGACAAAAAAAAAACATAATGTGGGCGTGGGCGGAAAGCTAGTACCTATTACTAGCTTTCCGCCCACGGCGTTGCCCGCGTATTCGTTTCAATTTGTCAGCAAAACCCCATTAACAAAATGATCCGCCATTTATTGAATTCATTTGTTACAAAAAATGTGATAAATGAAGAACCGCTCGACCGATTTTGTGCTTCTTTACATAAACCATCTACTAAATAGTCCTAACAAAGCCTAAACATTTGGTTTGGATAGGAGCCCGTTCTTGAGTTATAAAATTACAACGAAAAGTGGCATTGATTTTTATATATATTGATTAGTTGCTATCGGCGCGTGTGTGGCATATATGAACATGGAAATAGCAAACAAAATAATATTCGTATGTTAGAATCATAACAAGTGTTGCCTGTTCCCTGTTGCCTGTAGTAATGGCGCACTCGCCATTATGTTTCCTATATATCGGGCTGTTTCTGAGAATTTCATAGAAAACCCAATAAACAATGTTCGACCTGGGAATAGAACTCAAAACCTCTACCGTAGTAGTCGCGCTTATGATCATTACAAAGTTAAGATGGAACTTTGCGAACAAAGAAGTGAGGCCGGTTAAACAACGCCTAGCCGTTTACAAACACAGTTTTACACTATACAACAATACCGAAACTACGCCTTATCTTGTCAGTCGAGCTTTCGATAGCTTGATAGCTCGACTGACAAGATAAGGCGTAGTTAACTTTTTATTTGATCTGAGATTACACTAATGACGCAGTCTTTATTTCTATTTCAGACAGAATGTCTTGCCAAGTAGATGTGAAGCAAGGACGATTGCAAGGAAAAGAATGCAAGACATATTATGGCAAAAAGTATTATAGTTTTGAAGGGATACCGTACGCCAAGCCGCCTGTTGGCAAGTTTAGATTTAGTGTAAGTATTTTATCTGTACTAACAAATGCTTGAGTAATCCTGTCTCTTGTTCATTACGTTTTCACTACATAGTATAAAACAAAGTCGCTTTCTCTGTCCCTATGTCCCTTTGTATGCTTAAATCTTTGAAACTACGCAACGGATTTTGATGCGGTTTTTTTTAATAGATAGAGTGATTCAAGAGGAAGGTTTATATGTATAATACATACATATTTACATAGTATAGAAAAGCCAATAAACCACGCGGGCGAAGCCGTGGGCGGAAAGCTAGTTAAGCATAAATCGCTGATTTAAGTATAAATCGCTGATTTAAGTGATGCATTTTGGTATCGAGATAAATTGGACTTGGAGAAGGATAAAGGCTACCTTTTGAGTTAAAAAAACCTTTCAAATACTAAAAACGTACACCTCTTCCTTTCTCGGCTGCGCGCGGGGTGATATGGGCCATAACATTAGGGATATATCCATTACTTACGTATACGTCAATTTAGTTTTTTTTTGTTTTATCTGAACTCTGTACACTGTAGGTATGTATAAGATTGACTTTGCTCTAGAACCTAGATGGTCAGCTAGCCGGACGGCTGCCCTTAGAAAAGGTCCCTTTAATTCTAGGGGGTGAGGGGCCGAATTCAACTGTAATAAGTACAACAGAGACCGCAATACTTTAACACTTTTTGGAATTGGCAACGTTGCTCCCCCTTCCACTAACTATGCTCATGGATGTATCATCAATCATTATATCAGCCTATTGTCGTCCACTACTTCCCCAAAGAGCGCCAACATCCCGGTCTCGGGCAGATCGCATTCATCCGCTGCAACCTTCTTTAAATCGTCGGTCCATCGTGTCGCAGGGCGTCCCACACTACGTTTGCCCAAACGCGGTCTCCCCATTAACACTTCATCATTAAGCTAATACTAACATCATATAATAACATAATTTTTATTTAATTTTTCAGCCTCCACGAGACCCAGAAAGCTGGGAAGGCATCTACGATGCCACAAAACCAGGCAACAAATGTTGTCAAATAAATCCCTTTGCAAATACTACCATGGAAGGTTCTGAAGACTGTCTCTACCTAAATGTCTACACCCCAAGCCTGCCATACGAAAAAATCGAAAAACTACCAGTATTATTTTTCGTTCATGGAGGCCGTCTTGTATTAGGATACGGCGATTATTACAAACCCGACTATTTTTTAAAACATGACGTCATCTTAGTTACTATAAATTACAGATTAAATATTTTAGGATTTCTGTGCTTGAATATACCGGAAGTTCCCGGAAATGCCGGGTTGAAAGACACTGTAATGGCGTTAAGATGGGTTAAACATAATATTATGCAGTTTAACGGGGATTCGAATAATGTAACGGTTTTCGGAGAAAGCGCGGGAGGTGCAGCTGTTTGTTCTTATCTTACTTCCAAAATGGCTGACGGCTTATACCATAAAGTGATTGCACAGTCTGGAAATTCTATTGCGGACATTTTCATGATTGACCAAGACCCTATTGAAAAAGCGAGAGCAGTAGCTTCGAACTTAGGAAAGGATTTGAAAGACGAAAGAAGTCTTTTCGAGTTTTTAGTCGATGCTCCGATTGAAGATCTATTAATCGCCTTTATCACAGCTGAAATGAGTCGACCACCAGTTATTATCAGTTCATATTTTTTACCTGTGCCTGAAAAGAAATTCGATGGCGTCGAACGATTTTTTGACGAATACCCTCGAATCGATATAGCTTTGAATCGATATAATAAAGTTCCAGTTTTAGCTGGCTTGAATTCCCATGAAGGTGCATTGTTTATTCAAAGAGACAGCGGTGGAAATGTGATATTCGAGGAAGATTTTTTCTTTTTCATACCAAATTATTTAAAAATCAAAAGGGGCGATAGGAGGGTAGATGAAATCTCGAAAAAGATAAAGCAATTCTATTTTGGTGGTAGAGAATTAGATGAGAACTCAAAATCGGAATACATTAATATGATTTCTGATTATTATTTCAATTATAATTTAATGTTAATGCCTGAATTGCTCTCGAAAGTATCGGTCGATGTGTTTTTTTATAAGTTTCAGTATTTCGGGAATATGAACACTAGGGTTATGAAAAACTTGGGGTTAAAAGGGGCCTCACATGGAGACATGGTTCAGTACCAATTTTATAGAAAAAATAAACATGAAAAATGTAGTGAGAATGATATAAAAATTGTCGAGATGCTGAGCGAAGCATGGTGTGCTTTTGCTAGGAATGGGTATGTATTTTATATCTTTTTGTATTTTTTACTGAGTGCCTCATTAGTCTAGTGGTCCCAAGCGCGGCTGCTACGCTAGAGGTCAAGGAAAGTGTTATTGAGTTTTTCTACGAAATTCTCAGTAGCAGCTTGCAGCCTGGATTTGTGCCCAGTTAATGGATATAGGCTCGCCCCCTATTACATGTGACCAAAACATACCGGCGATGTGTGGGTACACAATAGTACATCCCTGCCTAACCCTTTGGAGAGTACAGGCGTTACGGTATGTTCATGTTGTATTTTTTTATTCATTTTCCTTGCTAAAATTATAAAGTCACTAACTTTCCGCCCACGGCTTCACCCGCGTGGTTTCTCGGTTTTTCGCATTTAAATTTTCCCGTTTTTGCAACATTTTTCATTTATGCTCCGCTCCTATTGGTCTTAGCGTGATGATATATAGCCTATACCCTTCCTCGATAAATAGCTATCTAACACTAAAATATTTTTTCAAATTGGACCCATAGTTCCTGAGGTTAGCGCGTTCAAGTAAACAAACTAATTGATTCTAGTGAAAACATTCTACTGCGGGCAGGATTCGAAGCCGCGTCTTCTGATTCAATACACCAGACGCTATGACCAACTAAGCCACCACGAGTCCCACCCGCAGGTCGGAATTTATCACACCAGCCGTATCCCAGCTGTGGGACAAGTAATGGGTTGATGATGATGTAAGGGGGCGAGCCTATGTCCAAATTCCGACCTGCCACTGAGAATTTTATAGAAAAACCCAATAACACTGCTTGACCTGGGAATCGAACCAAGTAGACTAATAAAGCAGTTCATCTTTTAAATAATCTTTTTATTTACAGAAAACCATCTTGGAAAAATCAGAAAACAGAATGGCTGCCGTACACAAAGAATGAAAAGCATTTGCTTATCATAGATGATGATATAAAACTAGTAAAAAATCCAGATTTAGACAAATTGAAGTTCTGGTTAAGTGTAACTGGGGAAACATCCAAGCTATAATTTACTGTAGAGAAACAGAGTGAACAGGAGCGGATCCGGGGCGGGGGCTAAGAAGCCATTGCCCCCACAAAGCAACTGGGTCCGGCCCTGGAAAATCTTAAACTTGATATCATTCTACTTACTGGTTTCTGACACGAAAATATTAGACATTGAAATAAAACTACTTTTCACGGATTTTATTGAATCTTAATCTTAGCACAATAGCAACACCGAAGGATAGAGCTCATTCTGTGTGACCGGATCAAATAATAATTAACAAAAATGTAGGGTAGCTAGCTCCTAGTAATTTTAAAATTAAGATGTCCAATATCTCGGTCTACCCGTGACCATGGATATAAAGGACCGAAGATAAAATCCGTAAAAAGTAGGTTTATTTCAATAATTCTATTCTCTTAGTATAAGCCGAAATCCAAACTCCGCCATTGGAGCGAATGTTACTTTAGGGTAAATGTTTAGGCGCACTGTGTTGATGGTGGAGGTCACGATAATTGGGAGGGTAGGTAGGTAAGTACCAAATTTTTTTTTCATAGGTAATCTATTCCGAAAAATGATATGATCATCGGAACGATATTGACAACCCTAGTTTGGGGCTACTCTAGTACGATAGTGCTTAATACCTCAGTGGTGCACACAAATTATTTATGAAATAAATAATTTCTGCGTGCGTAATAGATTTGTATAATATCATTATCTGTGATATCTACTTAAAAACTAAAATATAATATTTAGATACATAAAATAATTACGCATAATTGTACAAAGTACACTTTTACTGTGTTACTTAAAATATTATTATAATTATATTTATGTAATGACTTTAATGATCATACAAGATACATACTATTTTAAGGACTCGAAGAAAATGGGACGGCTTCATAAATGGCTGAAGATAAATAATACAATACTAATACCCTAATACAAAAATATTTTTTTGAAAAATCCTATCCATGTTTAGAGTTTCGCCATAAAATAATCTGGAATCTATAAACTAAAAGATTTCTCTAGGAAAATATTTATTTTGTCATTTTCGTGAAGAAACTTCGTCGGCGGGTTCGAACCTGCGTCTCCTGGTTCAATAAACCAGACGTTATGGCCAACTAAGCCTCACGAACTAGAACTCGCGATTGCTTATTTGGTCTCATAGCAAATTCGATTTTTTTCCTTCACTTAAATGACTTTATAACCTTGGCATGGAAAATTAAAAAAGTTATATTTAACATAACATACCATCACGCCTGTATTCCCCGAAGGGTTAGGCAGAGGTGTACTTAATGTGCACCCACAGTTCGCCGGTATGTTTGGGTCCCATAAAATAGGGGGCGAGCCTATTGCCATTCACCGGGCACAAATCCAGACTCCGAGCTGCTACTGAGAATTTCATAGAAAAACTTAATAACACTTTGCTCGACCTGGGGATCGAACCCAAGACCTCTAGCGTAGCAGTCGCGATTAGGACCACTAGACCAACGAGGCAGGCAGTCAGTTATATTTATATTGTCATTTATTAAGTTTATTGAAAAAAAAAACAATTATACTGAGTTATTTAGGTGAAGGAAAAATACGACTGCGGGCAGGATTCGAACCTGCGTATTCTGGTTAGGTACATCACCGCGCGTTAAATAACTTAATATGTTTTGCATGGAAAATGCCTAAAAATACAAAAAAATAAAACATAATATTAAATATATACAATATACATGTAAAAATACATAATTGCGCTTAATGCTACTTAATTTAAATAACTGAATTTATGACTGAATTATAACTGAACCTATAATGTATGTTGTGATTGTTAAAATAAATAAATATTTAAGTAAGTGTCCCGTTATAATCAACTGTTTTAACTAGTCTTCCAGTCGCCTTATTAATAATATTCTTAATTTATTAAAATTTTATTATAACAGATAATAAGCATAATTATTTGAGTTGACTAAGATTGACTCAAACCTGAAACTCAAATAATTAATCTTAGCTAATTAGGAATATGCATGAAGTTTAAATTTGCCTAATATATTTTTTTCCGGAATCTTAAACATACATAAAGTATTATTGTAACAACATTTTGTTAAATTATTGTTATTTATTTTTATAAAATAATAATTATAAAGTGCTAATTATGCGAGCGAAATTCAAATTTACAAAACGCGCTGTCATTGGTCGAACGAAATGAAACGTCACGGGCCACGACATTGAATTTAATCACATAGTCGAAAGCTGCTAGAGGAGGAATTATCTTTGGAAATATATTTTAATTTGTGTGTCTTGAGCGATTTTCGTCAGTGGTGAGACTATATACGATGACCGAAAGAAAAAAAAAATACTTTATCGGGACTAGTTCTGATAGTATTTTTTCATTTTGCTACTATGCCATACCGATAGAAAGGGTTTTTAGCTTCTTCCATGGTAAAATCTTTCAAGAATTAACCAAAACACCTGTAATAAACAAACACTTCGTGCGATGATTGCGGCCCATGACGTCATCTGAAGCGCGCGAAACATGGCGGCGTTTAAACAGCTCAATTTTGGATATGTATGTTGAATAATATTATAAAAAAAATTTGATCATTCCCGGGAATAATTATATCTTCTATTGTGTTGTTATGATGTATAGAATTAATAAAAAAAATAAAAAAACGCATGCATGTTCCTAATTTACAGATTTTCTATACAACCTGTACATTTACTTAGTTAAAATTAATATTGCGGCTTATGTACGAGTTAATGTTATTAATTAGATGTTTTTATTGTCTTAAGTGATATCCTAGGTATTCTTGTTTTTTTTTATGTCTTACATTTTATTTGTTTTATTGTGGGTCAGGTGCTTTAATAAAATATTAAAGAAGATCTGTCTGATTTATTGTAATCATGATTAATTTAGTCTCGAATTTAAATCTAGTTTTTTTTACTTGGATACTGTAGTGTTTGTACTTCTATATCTATTTAATAGATATAATAACACTGTCTCACTTAAATAAGCAGTAGCCGACAGCTTGACTTAACAGCTGTCAGTTGGCATAATGGCAGTGTGACCATTGCCTGATAAACATATGTCGTGAGAGACATAGAGGAGGCTAGTGCTTGGTGTATTGGTGAGCCTGTGAAATAATTGTAATATACAAATAAGAACCCTACAGATACCATCACTTAGTATAACATTTTGTCCTCATTTAAAAATACTTGTATATTTATAGTTCTCTACTAATGGAGTAATAACTGGAGTTTTGTTTGTTTATATGAGATAATCTCGGGAACTGCTACTTCGGGATAAGATTAGAACGCAATTAGTCTTATGACAAATCATAGATCTCAGATTGCATAGTGCTGAAATTGTGCGGGGTTAGCATGAAGCGGATGTGGCGTACGTTTGGACTTCGATAAATTGCAATTTGAGATCTAATTGATAAGTCATAAGACTCAAATTATATACAACAAATTTCAAAACGGGTTAGACGCGGGTGCTGAGTGGGCGCGTGTTGCCTGAACGCGCACTGAGTATTTAATATATAAATATGATACCGAAAATGTTTACATTGATCGAAAGGGTGTTATAGTGTATCTATCAACTTTAAAAAAAAAGTCAAAACGCATTATATAACATATTTTATTTACGCATAATAATTATACAAAAATATAATTATAATCTATGAATTATAATTAAAATGAAATGACAGACTAACAATTATTATTGGCACATAATATCTACACTATAGATAATAAATTTCGAAATAATAATAATTATCATATAGATTTATAATAAGGCCTGTTTTTGGGCGTAGACTAAAGGATCTATGGTCTGTCTTGACTTGGTGAAATGGTCTTTTCATTATGTATGTTTCTCTGATTCTTATAAATTAATGGAAGTATATTTGACTTGAGGAATGACTTGACGATATACACCGTGAAATTTTTATGTTTGTTTTTTTCGCAGTAGATCGGTTTACAATCAGTAGTACTATCAAAACATAGCGTTAAAATTAAAAAATAATTTTAATAAAAAAAAAAACAATCAACTCGAAAGCGTGAGAGACGATAGTAAATCACTAGACGTAACGCAGGTACACATGGCTACACATCAAGCTATACATAATTCATCTTTCAAACAAAAAAAAACTAAATAAAAAACAGTTCATCCGTTCGGGAGCTACGGTGCCACAGACAGACACACAGACACGTCATACTTATAACACCCCGTCGTTTTTTTATTCCAGTATTTTTTTTTATTACTATTGTACTACCAAGACAAAATCATTTGTCTGTAGAAAAACAACCACTAAGATTTCACGGTGTATAGGATGTCGATTTAGTCACCTGCACCCGTTATACGGGTGATGCTACCCGCCCAACTGACTAAAGCTGGAAACATACTATCGGACGCGGCTGACGGACGCGACTGACAGCCGCGACTTATAGGAATCTAGATAATGAATGTACACTGAACTGTGCAAACTATCGGACGTAAGTTGTGGACGCAACCTTGTGGTGACCTTGAGCGTTCGGACGTCCGAGAAAGATGGTAAGTCACGTACCAAAAGACTGCCCACACTTATCAGTCGCGGCTCTCAGCCGCGTCCTATAGTTTATTTCGAGCTTAACTGTTCCCATAAAACCCTCATATGTGAAAAATTAAAAAAAAACAGGCAAATTTCAACGTGGTTTTGTCTAATATTCGTAGGAGTATGTTATTATTTTTCACGGATAATTTTTTTATGACCGTTATTGGGTACGACGGGTAAGATACAAGCCCCAACCAATAAACAAAAATGCGTAAGTATGAAATATTTAAGAAAAAATTTATACATAGAAAATTTCAATAACAGTACGATATTTAATTTTAACAAGAATATAATGGCATACATTTGCATAATTACCTACTATAATATTATTAAAAAGGATTTTTTTTATTTTAACAATATAATATTACATTTCAATATATACATATATATAGGATTTTATACTACCTTGAAGGAAGACGATAAAATTCGATTGAAAAAAATCTCTCAAAAAAAGCAGCATCAACGAGGAATGTTCAATGAAAAATTAAACATTAATGTCTGTATGTAAAAAAAATGTATTTTTTTTTCATATACAACTTGATTTTAACTGAAACGTCACTTAGAATTAAGATGGAATGCAAATAAATACTGAAAAATTATAAACTAATTTAGTGACTACTATCTACAGACTAAAGATGCACCTTTTTCGTTTTTGGAATAGATAATTAATAATATTTTTTATTGTTTGATTTTCAAGACTAGGTTTTTGAAAACTAATTTAGTGACTAAGAGAGGGGCTCGTGGCTAAGTTATAACTGCGCTGATCAACAGATTTACAAGGTTAAGCTGCGTTTGCCGCGGTCAGTCTGTGGATGCGTGACCATTCTTAACACATCGAGACCCCCGCCGTGCCTCGGAGAGTACGTAAAGCCGTCAGTCCTTGTTGTCATACGAACACTGATGACAATCGTTAGTGGTAGTAGAAGCCTAAAAAGCCTGACAACCAGTCTATTCGTCGAATATCGGTGTTGCCCAGAATTGGGTTGCCAGACTGGAAGCGAACCCCAAAATAATTCGGAACAGGCTAGAGGGACGATAGTTTAAATTCTTACTAAAATATTAAGTCTAACCACATATTTATCTTGTAAGCAGAATTTTAAGGTTTATAATAAATCTTAACAAGGCAAAAATCCGAGCTCCGAACTGTTACAAAAAAACTCCTAATAATCATTGCACGACCTTGGAATCATATCTCGGATGCCACGATCAACATTCGAGCTTATATAAAAAAAAATTACACATGTCTATTCACCCAAGCCTGAAATAGGTGCATCACACTCATGACTATATTAAACTTTACTTCTTACCTCCAAGTGATTCAAAGAAGTTAACGAATTTATTGACGCCAATGTTCTTGGGAAGGTCATCTTCTGGGGGATCATTCGCCCTTATCACATCAATGGGGGCCCCATTGGAACGGGTCACCATTTTTATTTCATTCGAAAGCCTGGGCTTTCGCTCACCATTAACAGCTGCAGACACGATTGAAGCGGGTTCGTCGTAGACAATTTTGGGCGATTCCTGTTGTATTTCAGTTATTTCTACAGCGTTATCGACTTCGTTACTTTCCGTGACCACTTCGTTGTTATCCGTTACGACTTCGTTGTTGTCCGAGATGACTTCGTTACTTTCCGAGATGACTTCGTTTCTTTCCGTGACAAAGTCATTGTTTTGCGAGACGACTTCGTTGTTTTCCGAGATGACTTCGTTGATTCCCGTGATGACTTCGTGCGTTTCTGTGAAAACTTCGCTGGAGTGCGTGACGACCTCGCTGGATTCGGAGACAACTGTGAAGCTTTCTGTGAATGTCTCGACTATTTTGGGTTCAGAAATTGCAGACACTTCATTGGTAGATCTAGGTTGTTCCCAGCTGCGATAATGCTTGTTGTACAGGTCGATCCAGAATTCCATTCTCTCCTTATCCCTGTTGGTTTCAATGGACAGTTCTTGGCCTAGGTTCAGGTAGTAAAAGTTGTCCTTGGTTACTGGCAACCAGGTCACGGTGAGGTAGTGGTTCTCGTCGGGCGTAGGGTTTCTGGAATTGACAAATATACAATGTAGAGTAGGTTATTTAAGTGAAGCAAAAAATTACACTGCGGGCAGGATTCGAACCTGCGTTCTTACGTTTCAATACACTACACAATACGCCAAGTCGAAATTTGCCTTCATATTCTGAATTAACGTCTTTAAGGTGACGTCAAATAAATGTATAATCTTGGCATGGAAAATCCAAAAAATATACAAATAGATATTTAGAGTTGGAAGGGTTTTTAGTTATCTTTGCGGGGCGCTAAATCCACGACACGGTTAAAATACCATTTTTCGCATATGGGTGACCATTTTTAGCAACCTTTATATTTCGGAGAGCATGCAGAGGTAAGATGACTTCCGCCGCCAGGGAAGTCGAAAGGATGTGTCAGACTCCACCCATGATAGGTGACCTACCGACTAAAACCACACGAGTGTTTCGCCTCATTACTTTTGACTGGGTTCACGGGACTCCACGAGTCCGCGACCCAAGCAGAAAGTAAAATAGACTGTGTCAACCTGACATTAAACTTTAATCCAAATTTTTTTACATAAACTTTTAAAGCGCGGGCCTGTTTTAGTTCTTGTGGACGGACTACAGCTACAACGTCGGTCTTATTACGAAAAAAAAAAAGAAATTAAAAAAAGTCAACATACCCACTCTTGGCGAAGTTTGTCCAAAGCCTCACCATCCTCTCCCTTGTCTTGATATCCTGATTGGTAGGCTCTACATCCTTCTGGAAATCGTTCTTGAACAGATATCCCAAGTCATCCATATGCGCTGCCTTATCAATGCCTAGCGAACCCGACAGTGTCTTTGTGGCAATGTTTAATTCGCCAACGTAATCGAACTTGTAATAATATATTGGTTTGTTAGTCACTTGGACCAAATATTGGATATATCTTGTAACTCCTATATTGATCACACAGTCGGATAAAAGTTCAAAATATTGGTGCAAGTTCTCGACACTTAGAGATTTGCCATCAAAATATAATTGCTTGATTTTCTCGGCTATAGCTAAAGACTCTTCAGAATTCCTCTCGATATTTAGCTCTTTAGGTATGAAGAGTTGTATATCGTCCACTTCTCTGGGGAAAGCCAATTCTAAAGCAGTAGATCCGACCATTAAAGGAATTTCAGTCACTCTGCCTGATGTGAGCAAATCGATAAACGGCTCCGTAAGGAATGCTTCTTCATCAGCGAACTCTTTTTCGACGACAACGCCAAAGGGGTCCATAGTTTCAGGGAAGGGGACAAGTGGGAACAGCTTGTGTTGAGCCTGCACTATATCGGATGCTGAAGTCGCGCAGAGGAATTCATAAATCTCCTCTACGTCAGTAGACTCGCAGCCTAAATGCTTCGCGAATTTTCTGGCATTATCCACAGGATGTTTTTGGACAGCCCAGTTGCATAACCCACTTCCAGACTGAACAATACCTCTATTGAACAGGTTTTTCGATAGCGGGCTAGCTGTTAAGAAAGAAACGGCCGCCCCACCAGCAGATTCCCCAAAAATGGTTATATTGCCGCTATTACCGCCGAAGTTGTGGATGTTCTCCTTAACCCATTTGAGTGCTAGGACCATGTCTTTCATGCCAGCATTTCCAGGAACTTCTGGTGTGTTTAAGCTCAGGAAACCAAGGACTCCACATCTGTAGTTGAAGGTGACTACGATAACATCTTTCTCTACTAGGAAATCTGGTCCGTATAGATCTGTGTTGCCCGAACCGAATCTGAATGCTCCTCCGTGAATGTATACCATGACTGGGAGGAAAGCCCCATCCAGATTGGGGGTATATACGTTTATGAAGAGACAGTTCTCGTCTCCTGCGGGAGTGTCATTGTTGAACATGTTTATTTGAGCACTCACGTTGCCTTCTGAGGTGGCGTCGCGGATACCCGCCCATGGTTCCGGCGGTTGGGGGGCCTGGAATTTAAATAATGAACTTTTTAGGAAATGAAGACAGATTTTATACAATTTGGGGTGTATCTGCAGAAGTGATTGTTACATGGGACCAACTAACATTGCATACCATCACGCTGTAACATTGTATTCCCCGAAGGGTTAGGCAGAGGTGTACTAAACTAATGTAGGGCGAGGATTACCATTATCTAGGCAAAAATCCAATCCAATAAATGACTGCCACAATAGTCTAGTGGACCTAAGCGCAGCTAACTGCTACGATAGAGGTCCTGGGTTCGATTCCCAGGTAGAACAGTTATATCGAGTTTTTCTATAAAATTTACAGTAGCAGTTCAGAATCTGGATTTAGGCCCTATTGCTATTTACCGCAATAGGCTCGCCCCCTATTATATGGGACCTAAACGTACCGGCGATACAGTGCACACCTCTGCCTAATTAATCGATCACCGGTCAATCAATGAGAACCTCCTCCATTTTTGAAGTCGGTTTTTAAGCGGGGAGTTTAGACGTCTCTATAATATCGCAGGTGAGCAAATATTATTCAGTCGGTACCGAGATAACTTATATCAGTATATGAACTATCTCCGAGCAAACTGATAAGAGTACCAACCAGCCTTTTACTGACAATTGGTTGGTTATGTAACAAATAAAAAATAAAAGTTATTTAAAAATTTACTGCACTATAAATATCTCATTAGTCTGTCCGCTGTTGCCAGCTTGTTTCGAGGGAAGTAAGGGACCCGGGAGGGCGCATGACGCGCGATGTTTGACGTCGTGTGTGAGATAGCATGCGACATTATAGAGGACAATAGAAGGCGAATATCACCCGGATTTCTTGGATATCGGTTAATGTTTTGTATACTGCGTTTAGACATTAGATATTTATTTTATGTTATGTATTAAGTTACAACTAATATTTCTTATTTAAGATTAAATTATTTTAGTTGTTAATGTGAGTTTTAAGTTAAGGTTATTTAAGTTGCCTTTCGAGCGTATATAGCACTCGTGGCTTGCAGCTGAAAATCAGCGTCTGGTGGCAGTACCGCCACTGGACATAATGCTGAGCTGATGGCCCTTTGGCACAGACAGATTTAATTATTATTAATTGTTAAGTTCAACATAATTATGTATTGCTATGTGTGTGCCAATAAATAGTTTTTCTTTCTTCTTTCTTTCTTTCTTTCTGTGGTCCTAAGTGCGACTGCTACGCTAGGGGTCGGTTTCGATCTCCAGGTCGAGCAGTGTTATTGGGTTTTTCTATGAAATTCCCAGTAGCAGCTCGGAGTCTAGATTTGTGCCCGGCTAATGGCAATAGACTAGCCCACTATAACATGGGACCTAAACATACCGGCGGAATGTGTGTACTTTAGTACACCTCTGTTTAAGCCTTCGGGGAATCCAGGCGTGATGGTATGTATATGATGGTTGTGAGAAGTCTCCCCGCTCCTCATTAATTCCATAGTGCCGGAGGTCTTTAAAAAAATCGATGTACCTTAAACCGCGGCAGACCCAGAATGAGATGGCAGGATGAGCTTGACTCTTACTGCGTGGGTTGAATGCTGCAAGCTCTCAACAGGGAAGAATGGAAGAAGGAAAGGGAGGGCTTTGCCCTGCAGTGGGACGATCACGGCTGATAATAATATCATACCATCACGCCTGTATTCCCCGAAGGGTTAGGCAGAGGTGTACTAATGTACACCTACATTTCGCCGGTATGTTTAGGTCCCAAGTAATAGGGGGCGAGCTTATTGCCATTAACCGGGCACAAATCCAGACTCCGAGCTGCTACTGGGAATTTCATAAAAAAACCCAATTACACTTTGCTCGACCTGGGAATCGAACCCAGGACCTCTTGCGTAGCAATCGCGCTTGGGACCACTAGACTAACGAGGCAGTCATAATAAATAATAATAATACCTTAAACCGCAGGGATCCTAAGGGCGGCTTGGCGTAAGGGATACCCTGGAAGCTGTAGTACGCCTTCCCTGATGGGCTGTTGGCCACGCGGCCCTGGACCTGGCCATGCTCCACTTTCACTACAGGTGCTTCTGCCATTCTGCCCCCTCTGTAAAAAAATGATAGGCAAGATTAAGATTGATATACAATGTCAGTTTTAGTATATGCGAAACACGTGTCTAGTATTTTCAACCGACTTCAAAAAGCCTCCTCCTTCTCAATTCGTCAGTTTTTTTTTGTATGTTGGTTACGCGATTTCTCCGCCAATTGTGTATCGATTTTAATGGTTGCTTTTTGGTTAGTAGGTTATACTTCAGAGGTAGTCCGGTTCAAATTTTATCGAAATCGGTTGAGTAGTTTTAAAAATATCAACAATAATATAAAAAATGTTTCCTTCGATGATATTATCGTTTACTCCGAAACGCTGTCTTATAATTGGAGCAGTGAGTTTAGTTGGCTAACAAGTACTTATAAACAAAACTCTCCACTAAAAATTCAAAAATAAAATTACTTTTAACAAAAAAGTAAAACCGCCTTCAAAAAATAATAAAATGATTTTGTCTAAAACAGTTTGGGAAGTCGGTGGCGAAAACAAAAAAAACCACTCAAATAGAAGAAAAAAAAAATATGACATGCTGTAAAAATTATTGGAATCGATTCAGTTACTTATTCTGAACAAACTATATTCTGGTTTCGCATATATTAAAAATAAGGTTGTATACGTGGTTATTTTATTACTAGCACCTACGGCCCTTATGTTTTTACCTGCTAACAATTCTAAATATAAACCTTTAGGTAGGTTCTTTCACTAGTTTTTTTTTTCATTAGAAAATTCATATCTTTGTCACATTGTGAACATTTCGCATTATTTAATGCCAAAATATATTTAAAAATAAGCAGTTAAATACGGTAAGGCAACATTGTTCGACATTGAACTACCTGTAAAGGAAGTCGTGTTGCTTAAAAGAAGTTAAGCTTAAGCTGGAAGACGGAACTTTGCGAAGAAAGAAGTGAGGCCGGCTAAAACTACGCCTAGCTGTTTACAAACATAATTTTACACTATATAACAATACCGAAACTAAACCGTATCTTGTTAGTTGAGCTTTCGATAGCTTGATAATTCGACTGACAATATAAGGCGTAGTTTCGGTATTTTTATATAGTGTGAAATTGTGTTTGTGAACGGCTAGGCGTAGTCTTAACCGGCCTCACTTCTTTCTTCGCAAAGTTCCATCTTAACTTTTTATTTGATCTGAGAGCTTAAGTTTAAGCTACGTACACACGGCCACACATCAAGCTATACATATCCAGTTTAGACTGACCTCCCATTGTAAATGTTCTCAGCACAATTCAAGGCCAGCCTTTACTGGACTTGTATACCTTGTTGTATAGCCATGCGTACCTACTGCAATTAGATAACTTTTCAGATACAACTTTGTTCTACGGAACAGTCGAATTGTAATTTTTCATATACTACAAAATACTATGAAATATTTAACACGTACCTATGTCCTTGAAAATCACAAATCCGGCAATGAATTCCTTTCGAAGCAGTAACGAAACAATCTGATAAGTACCGTTAACCAGTAACCAAATCTAGATCAATGAAGCCGTTTTGATGTTATCTTGTACAAAAGCAGATAGTATATTTTAGTATATATGCAAATCGCAAGTAATTGATAAATTTTAATCAGTATTAATCATTTTGCTTTATGAATAACAATTATTATGTGTACAATTAAGACTATGCTGCGAGTTTAGATTTATTTTTAAGTACATTATAATTTTTTTTAGACAAATAATATAGTGTTAAGCGACAACCGCAGCCTATTTATTGAATAGAATATTTAAAGGTGCCTCATTAGTCTAGGGGTCTCAAGCGCGAAGAGGCCCTGGGTTAGATTCCTCGACAACGATTCTCGAGCAGTTTTATTTAGTTTTTCTGTGAAATTCTCAGTAGCAGCTTGGAGTTAAGATTTGTCTGGTTAATGGCAATAGGCTCGCCCCCTATTACATGGGACCACAACATACGGGCGAACTGTATAAGGCTTTGTGTACTTTAATAATTAATTTTTAAAATGTATTTTTTTTTAAAATAAGCTTACTAGTAATGTGGGTCACACATAACTACTTAGTATTTCTGTTAACCCCTCGTGCTAAGCTAAATGCTTGTGTTACGAGTGGGTCCACGTCGGTAGTGCAATGGGTGGGTTACGAACCGGCAACCACATTATCGAAAGTCCGACGCCCTAGCCTCTAGGCTACCGCCGCTTGATCTTATATTATCTTGATATTATCACTCCATAGACTAACTAAAGGAATTAAACCATATCTCAGCGACACAAAGGATGTTTTAGAATGAACACTACACACGGCAGCTGTCATTCTGACATGTATTTTATCCCATTGAGATATATTTTAATTTCCCTAGTTTCTCAGATAATTATGAACAGCCTCTTCGCTCGTATCTATATTTGATTGTCTGAAATTAGCCGTTTCGAACTACCGCACAGTTTCTCGAAGTCTACATACTTCGATTCTGCTGATAAAAAAATACAAACAATTTCAACCACTACTTAACACTAGCACCAACTTTTTGTCTAATACGAATTTATTCACTCACCGATTTTCACAAAATAGTGCCAAGTGATCCCACAGTGTTATTCAAAGGTTGTAGATACACTAAGTTATTTATCAGCTGGCTGTACGATAAGCCATGGTTCACTATCGTAAGGAGAGTTAACGAAAATATTTCGAAATACTATTACCTACCTAGTGCTAAGGTTATCAGCATAACGATATGGATGAAATGGAATCTATCATTCATGAAATATTTTTTAGGAATTAGGTAAAGGCTGAACGTCTTTATATTAACGAGATTAATGAATAAAGATGAAGCGAAAGTAGTGTGCCAGGATCGTGGCAAGTGGAAATCCATAGTCTCTGCCTACCCCCGTGGGAGACAGGCGTGACAATATGTATGTATGTATGTACGTCCCTTATTCAAAATTCTATTTTTCACAACTTTTAATAACCAATTGTGTATATCGCAATTTCTACTGCTATGTAAGTACCTAGAATGTGACGTAGTAGAACAATTTGCGAAAAAAAAAAAAAGTTAATTTGGCGCCTAGAGCTGATCGATTAGCCTGAAGGCTGATCTCTCATCATCAGCCATCTTTGATCTCATCTCTTCTTGGGCTCCAAATACAATATTTGCATAAGACATATTAATATAAAGCATCATGTTTCCACTGCTGGGATACAGCTGCAGGCCTCCTTTCGTCGAGAGGGAGTGGGCCGTAATCCAGTTCGGGTTGGTAGATGTCACATGTCTTGGATTTTTTGGTTCTTGGCCATGCCGGTTCCTCACGTTGCTTTCCTTCACCATTTTTGGGAGGAAAATTATTTCTTCACCACTGGGTGAAGAAATAATTTATACGTCTTTCTGGGTTCGAACCTAAGACCTTACAATTCTTAGTCGCGGCCGTTATCACTGGTCTACCACAGCTCCATATATTTTTGGATTTTCGCAAATTGTACGAGTATGTCTACCTACAAACACATTCTGGATTCAAAATGTAAATGAATGTAGATGAAGCGCGAAAGTGTGCCAGGATCGTAGCAAGTGGAAATCTATAGTCTCTGCCTACCCCCAACGGAGACAGGCGTGACAATTTGTACCTATGTATGTAACTTTAACTTATTCACAACAAACTTTTGCTTAAAATCGTTCTGTAGTACATAATAATGTGAATTGACATTTTTACTAGAAACCTCAAATGTAAGTCTTCACTTACCGGATTCGCATTCGAAAACTGCTCAAAAGATCCCTAGACGTAGAGTTCAGTCTGAACTTTCGAGGTACGTTACTTCTTTCCTCGTCTTTCAATTTCCAATCATAAATATTAACATTTCTTGTCAAATCTTCACTAAAAGAGTCTAAAAAACCAGACCAACTATCGTTGTGTTCGTATTTACGAATGAAGTTTGCTATTTTTTTGTTCACCGGTTTTTTACCCAGCGCAAGCAGTTTCGATTCTCTTGCCAATAAATACCGTAAAGCTGTTCTTTTTAATATAATCAGTTCTTCTAAAATTCTTGCCATATAATAGGAACCGTTAATCACAATTTATTTAAAATACCTTCCACTAACAACCAAACTTATTCAAACACAACCGTAAAAAAACTAATTAGCACATTTTTTTTAAATTAAAATTACGCATTAAAACTTCTGAAATTGAAACTTTATACAGTACTAAAATTGAAAAAAACGCGGCAGCACCTGTCAGTCTGACAACTGAACCACTTTTTAAAACTTTTTAAGACAAAGAGAGCTCGACATACAGCCAACGACACAATACTGCGTGGAAATTTCAAGAGCAATTATCGGAGACGTGACGTGATGGATAGTGCAAATTAGTTTTGAGGCTCCTCCTGAATGGTTTTACATAATAGATAAATGGCTAGGTACATTATACACGAGCTAGGAGTAAATAGCGTTACATAAACATAACTTGAGTGATTGTAAAATAATTCTACACGTTAATTGATTAAGAACAAACTATTCGTTTTCTATTCAGAAGAATACCAGCCATTATCATCATCAATCTTTTTACTATACTATTGGTAGGCACGGGGCTCATCTCAGGACGAGAGCGGTTGGCCTATAGCCTACCAAGTGGCCTAATGCAGGTTGGCAGACTTCACACGCCGAGGAGAAAGTCTCTTCGACATGTAGTGGCTTCTTCACTATATTTTCCTTAAACGAGTGATATTTACATGACTTCGAAGACTGAGAGGTGCACGTGCCTTGGATTCTATCGCAAGAACTTTGACTAAGCAGTCAAATAGCCATGTTCTGCTAAGTCAAAGCATTCTAATTTCCCTAGTTTGAGGTATAAATTAGATCTACGCCTAAGGTCATCAGATTTGCAGGATTCCGCCTAACTGTACCGAACGTTATAGTTTTTCTGGTGTTTATAGCACCTTCACTGTTATTTAAATGTACAATTAACAAGTACGTGTAACATACGTATGATATAATAGTTAAAAGTGTTAACACGTTCAAATTATTAACGCGTTTCTGACAGATTTACAACTTGTTTTTTCTTTGTTGTTGTTGACTTAAATGCGTTAACCTTAGTTTGGTTTAATACCACCAAGAATGCCTTCTACTGCCATGCCTAGAATGTGTTATAGCTGAATAATTTGCGAAAAAACAAGAAAAAATTAAATTTCGCGTGCAAGGCTGACGCTTTAGCCTTAAGGAATTTGCTGTTGATCTATTACAGCCCGTATCTTTTATGTTATGTATTAATTATTCGGCTTATCGAACACGTTGACTTCACACCAGCTGTGTCCACATCCAAGGTCGAGAACAGACTGTGGTTGCACGCTCGTTTAACACAATTAGCGTACAAATTGTACATAATATTATGCAATGTATGCTTTACGTACGCACTAAGAATGTATGATAGCAGGGCGTGAGTTCGATCGCCTTTAGTTAGGTTGAATGGCACAATACTTGTGCCTTTTTAGAGCTTTCGGAAACATTGTGTTCCATTTTTATTGAATTCAAATTTGTTTGTGTGCGTTACCCCAGCAAAATAATGTAAAATATAATAATTTAAATGTTAGACCTAGATAATTACTTGCCCAGCTTCTGTAATACTTGCGCGTGAAATAACTAACTATATGTTTAATAATAAGTACATAAATAAATAATAAAATTCCTTATGTCAAAAAGATCCTATAATAAGATTCCTTATGTCTAAATGCTTGTGTTACAAGTGGGTTAACGTCGGTAGTGCAATGGGTGGGGTTCGAACCGGCAACCACATGATCGCAAGTCCAACGCCCTAGCCATTAGGCTACCGCCGCTTCAAATGTATGTAACGCCTTTGTAAATTGACATATAGAAATATGTTGACAGGGTGTTTGTTGGGTCGTATCTTCTTCCTAGCAAAACTTTAAGAGGGAGTTCGGGGGGGTATCTTTAATAAAACAATGACGTTTAAAAAGTACTACTTACCGTAGTATTTAAAAAATACTTTTTACCTTGATCACAGGATGGCAGGCACAGTACGGCGACAAAAACACGGTATTTGATATAATGTGTGCTATAATTACCATTAGTTGAATGACCGACTCGCTCCGTTAACTAGTAACCGATGGAGATGCACATATTGTGTGCCTTTTTTGGACTTTTCTGACTTATGTATATATCGAAAGTTTATTTACAATTTTCTGTGTGTTTGACAGGATTATCTCCGCTCCGCGCTACATACAAAAGTAGTTTGGTCTTTGAATTTTTACAGTAACAAGCTTATCATTAAAATACGTGTTCCTTGTGGGTAAAACCTCGTTTCAATATAGGTTAAAAAGTTACAGAAGCTCAAAGATCTTTTTTTCGGCAAGGCAATTTTCGATAAAAACGACCCAACTTTAAGCTAGTATTTCGGAGTAAGTAATCCTTCCTTTTTCGTAGTCGGGTAACATACCATCACGCCTGTATTCCCCGAAGGGTTAGGCAGAGGTGCACTTAATGTAGGTACACCCACAGTTCGCCGGTATGTTTAGGTCCCATGTAATAGGGGGCGAGCCTATTGCCATTCACCGGGCACAAATCCAGACTCCGAGCTGCTACTGAGAATTTCATAGAAAAACTCAATAACACTTTGCTCGACCTGGGGATCGAACCCAAGACCTCTAGCGTAGCAGTCGCGATTGGGACCACTAGACCAACGAGGCAGTCCTCAGTCGTAGTCGGGTAATTAAATATAAAAATATTTACAAATTCAGTTCGAAGATATAAAGCGAAGATATAAGCGTTTTAAGTTTTTGGTACCGATTGAGAGGGTAAGTATGCTATGCTCTGTCCTTTTTCCGAAAAAGAGTGTTAATTGGCGTTTATAGGTGGTACGGTTAGTGTTAACAATAACACGAAACTCACCGAAGGTCATCTAAAAAGTCGTTGACTGCCGTTATCATAATGATGTCTGCACTGGAAACACAAGACGAACACATTTATCTATCTACCACATGCACACTAAAGTTAGATATTCTACTTAATTACTATACTGCACACAAAAAATTAAGACAAAAAAACTTTAAAAGCGAAACAACTACAAGTAAAAACTATACAGTTGTGGTTATAACATTGATTTGATTTTATATACCTTACTGATAAGTGTAATTAATTTTATGTAATATCTATATATTTTTTTCCCAAATAAAGTAAAATAATAGAAAAACACAAGAATATAGTCCTAAAACGCAACGTATAAATTGTTCCAAATAACTTTGGGCGTCTGAAGTTGCTCCTAAGTGGTTTTGCAGTGTTAAATTTTAATATAAATACTAGAAGTTAAGACAATTGGGGTCGTAAATGTTTCGCATTCGGCACCATTTTCGATATTTATGTATAAAAACACTTGGTTTAATTAAATGCTTTTACCTGCGAACAAACCTTAACGTATAAATAATGGCAAGTATATAAAAGTATAAAACTATCTAACAAAACTTGATTTTATATTGATACTAGTGGTGCCGCGCGGTTTCACCTGCCTTGCGACACTCCTAAGAGGTTCCTAAGGAAGTGATATGGAGTCAAATAGCCTTCCTCAAGAATTGAGCTGTCAACATCAAAAAGATTTTTTCCAATCCTTTTGGTAGTACCTAGATTACCGCGATCAAACAAACAAACACTCTTCAGTTTTCAAATCATGAGTTTCGCAATAAAGGATATAACAATTATATCAGTATAGATGTGGTATAGATAATCCCGGTGTTTCGGATTCCTGTACAGCGTATACTATAGACCACAAAATAACGCGGTACAATCCGTAAAAAATATTTATATTTCAATCTATAAAGAGGTAGTTTGTGAGTTTGTAAGGCTGTAGGGGGGCAATCTCTGGATCTACTGAACTGATTTTGAGAATTCTTTCACCAATAGAAATCTACATTATTACTGAGCGGCATGGGCTATATATTATTATTATCCCGTAAAATTAAAAGAAACGTATGGTCCTCGCGGCCAAAGCCGCGGGCGGAAAGCTAATCTTTAATATAGACGTAAGGTAAGGATCAGATATCAGTAATGTATAAGTTGCTTATCTTATAAATATATATCTACTTTTCTCGCCTTCAATTCCCCCCTGAAAGCCTCCAAGAACCACAAGGGAATGTCATCTCCCATTTTAAGAAAGATAGGTTTGTGAATATTAAAAAATACCTATATTCAATCTCTTAACATTCCGATTTCACCACGTAGTCAAAATAGTATAATAACAAGATATATCATTATACCCTCAATTCTAAGGGTGTCGGCGGCGACAGATATTATGTCTAGACGTGAATGACGTAATGTACGGTCGACAAAATAGGTAGGTCTACAGAAATATAGCGCCATCTGTGTTTAAATAAAGATTGGGTAAACTATCAAGCGATATTATGTCATAACGCAAGTGTTTTAGCAGCTAGCTAACAATTATATTTATCATTGGGCGGATAATTATGATTTTATTTAATTTAGTGTTATTTTATTCTATATTTCTTAATTCACATAGATTGCGTCAATGCCAACTACGACAAGAGAAGACGCAGATGACTTTTGCTGCCTGCCTAACTATTTTGTCGACTGTACACTGAATGACATCATCACACTGCGTCTTACCTAGATTTAAAGAACCTTGTTCTGCAGGTTGCGGACATGTCAGAATGGCGCTTAAGCATGAATTACAAATGCGGGTTTGAATCCCAGATCGAGGTGTAGTGGTCGCAATCGCGGTGGATCTATCTAACTTCGTTGTCAATACTGAAAATGTGACTTTGTCTAGGCGACCTGGTTGCGAATGCAAGGTGTTTTTATAAAATTCTCAATAGCAGCTCGGAGTTTAGTTTTGTGCCCCGTAAATGGCAAAGGGCTCATCTCATTATTATTTAGCCTTTCGTCACACTGCAGGGAAAAGACCTCCACACCAATTTCTATTCCTCACGGTTTAAAGCTATATTGAAGAAGAAGAAGAAGTCCAGCCATCTCATTAGACCTAAAAAATACCGGCAAACAGTGTGTTCATCAGTACACCAATATCTAACTATTCGGGGGTATAAGCACGTTAAACAAAATGTTTAAGCTTGGAATAACATATCACTAAGTGAAGACTTATATAAATCCTATTATGCATCCAAAATAATATTTTGATTTATTCAACACAATCACAACTATCATTACAGGATCATTTCCTAATGCGGTAGTGTGGTATTTACAAAAATTCTACATATTAATAACAAAAGAGAAATACATTTTACATTAATAAAATTGACTATAAATAAGGAAATAATACATAAAAACTTCATATAAATAATCATCATAAATCACAATAACATAATACATATTAGTGCGTTTTTCGTCAATTCATTCAGAGAGCATGAAAATAAGTCTATTCTGTCTGCAACAATGTTCAGCGTATGTAAGGCACGCGTGATGGGTGCTTTGTTGAGCAAGTTGGTACGCCCGTGCGGTATTCTTTCGACATAAACATTACGATTATATCAACTCCCACGACCTCATCACCCCTACACCCACGTGAGGTAAACAGACACACCCTTGAACACTGTCAAGGGTATTTCTGAAACCTTACACAAGCAAGAAACTAATCTACTTATGAATACGTTTCGATTTAAATGTCTATTTATTGAAGTAATAAGATCTAGAATTCTAGATACCCTTCACGGTAAATTCTGGACAGTATACGGACAGGCAAATTGAGAGGATTCCCATGCCCAACACTGGGACGGTAAATGGGTTGATGATTATGATGCATGATTGCGAGAAGTCAGAGGCCTAGGACTGGGCAGTCCAATAGGTCATATCATTAGGCTACCAACTCCTGACGCGAACATTAATAAGTTAGTAAAATCACATCATTGATTCTTCGCTACACACCTTCATGAATAGTCGGAAAGTGTCCGAAAAGGCACGGCTGGCTGTGATTGGGGGAGTGTTGGCGCCGACACTAAAGTATGGCAGTGAAAGTTGGGTATGGCAGAAGAAACATGAAAGCAGAATAAATGCTGTAGAGATGACAATTTTGAGAAGTATGTGTGGTGTTACGCTAAAAGATAGAGTGACAAACAGTGTGCTAAGGGAGCGTTGTGGCGTGAAAGAAGATGTAGTAACAAGGATTGAGAAAGGTATGTTAACATGGTTTGGTCATGTAGAGAGAATGGATGAACGGAGATTAACGAAACAAGTATATATGGTGAGTATCGATGGACGAGTTGGAAGGGGAAGACCTCGGCGAACGTACCGCAACCAAATTGCGGATGTTCTTAAAAAAGGCCAGGTTCCGAGCACCCAAAACCGACGGTCATGCATGAAGAGATTAATGAATGTAGATGAAGCGAAAGTAGTGTGCCAGGATCGTAGCAAGTGGAAATCTATAGTCTCTGCCTACCCCCATGGAAGACAGGCGTGACAATATGTATGTATGATTCTTAAAGGATGTCGATCATACTGGCATTTAGTGGCGGATTCATCTCATAATCCACGCCAAATACCTACGGTTAATCATCCTTCTAGCCTTCTTCCAATATATTGAGTTAGCTTCCAGCCTAACCAAACTGAACCATCAGACCTCAATTTCTGGGCAACATCGATATGCGAAGGTTAAACTGGTTGTCAGGCTTTTTGAGCTTTTGATTACTACTAACGATTGTCATATGCAACCGGAACTGACGGCTTTTTGTTCCGAAGCACGGAGGAGTCTCGTTGTGTTAAGAACGGTGACCAATCCACAGACTAACCGCGGAAAACCTTGCAAATCTGTTGATCAGCAGATTAGCCACGACGCCTCAAACAAGATTCGAGTATAATAATGATAAAACATAACTAATTTAAGAATTAAAACATGTGTCGACCGTGACGAATGCTTAAAAACTTCGATGCGTCGAGTCAAATGAGTCATAATGACTTGTATGAGAGTTCCGAACAATAGTGTGACGGCATTGTGTACTTTAAATCAACGATGAACCATCAGCTGGGAGCGAAAGTTGCTAAAACAATGTTCGTCTGACAGTCATTTCATTATTTTTGGAGAAGATTCCCGTTTGTAGTAGTATTGCCTCGCTGTTATGGGTACATGCCAGCATGAATGGGTCGGCATGACCGGTGAAGTATCCCTCCCACAGAATATGGACGTCTAGTAGTAGTATGACTGTGGTTTCGTGCGGTGAGTGTGGAGCGCCGGATGCCCAATTCTCTTTTCCTTAGATAGGCTCGGCAACGCATGTGCAACTCCTTTGGTATTGCAGATGTCCATGGGCGGCGACGAATACTTAGGTACCATCAGGCAACTATCAGGTAGCTTGCCTACTCGTTTGCGGAGTTATCCCATAAGCAAAACCTTTGGCGCGAAGATTAACGCAAAACTAAAACTGGAACAATATCGCAAAAGGAATTCAAAACACCTAGATCCGAACGGACGAAGGTTCAAGACATTGGAAGTAAGGTTATCGGACACTTGGTATGACGTAGTGATGAGGATTGAATAGAATCGGCATTGAAATGGTGGAGGAGGGACGTCGATAAGGGTAACTACGTACACCGGCTCAAAAAACCCTCACTGATTCAAGTTTTGAAAATGCCTTCTACTCTAAGCGTTAATTAAAGCCTATAGTAAAAGGCAAACAAACCTTCTCCTAGCGTTGACTAGGAATAATCTGCGCATTGTCACGAGAGCCTTAACAGGACACTGCTGCTTAAAAAAGCACATGTTTAATGTAAGGCTGAGCGATACGCGAATCTGCAGATACTGTGATGAAACGCCACTCCACCTTCTGGGGGAATGCGGACCGCTGATACACAAGCGCCATGCACATCCGGGGAAACATGTCTTAACCCCAGATGAAATAAGGGAGCTCACCCCTAAGAAAATCCTGCAGTTTATAGTAGCTGCAGGGTTTAGCGGTGAACTCTGAATCAATAAGTGGCGATCACAATAGACCGACTACAGTCGCAGTGACGCTATAGCCATAAACAACAATAAAAAAAAACTACGTACACACGGCCACACATCAAGCTATACAAATCCAGTATAGGCTGACTTCGCATTGTAAAGGCTTATAGTACAAAGTGAGGCTAGCGTATACTGGATTTGTAGCCGTACGTACGTGACTTATTACTGCAACTACATAATTTTTCATAATATAAGAGTTTGTTCTTGGCAGAACTGCAGTGCAGTGAGGGCAGAGAGCAGACCAGTAGCTCAATGGCAACGGTTTTGACTTATGAGTTGTAGGTCGTAGCTTTGAACCCAGACAGGCTCCTTTTTTTTTTTTTTTTTTTTTTTATCAGCCCGGTTGATCCTTGACAGGCTCCTTACATTGTGTAAATTATTTCATGACCATTGCTCCCAAAACGGCGAAGGAGAATATCGTGAGGAAACCGGCATGCCATAGACACCAAAGGTTCGAACACATGTGACATCCTGCACTGGGCCCGCGTGGTGGAATACGGCCCACTCGCTCTCACCGAGAGGAGGCCTATGTCCCAGCAGTGGGAACATTATAGGCCGATGTTATGTTTGTTCTTAGGGTCCGTCGAATCGGTTTCGCCGTAACACAATAAATTGGCCTTTGTGAGAAGGATCGTCAATTATAGGAGATTATTTGCTACCTATTTGTTTTCAAAAGTTGGCTCACATTCTCAAAGAGGAAGATTGATAATCAGCATTGGAAGTTCAAGGTTTTGGCACAAATTCTATCTGCAGTAACCTTGCGCAGTGTCGTAGGTTCGATTCGCGCCCGAGAAAAATAATTATGATATTGTTGGACGAACTAGCTTTGAATCGCGGTTTCACCCGCTCTGCTTACATTATAAAAACCATTGGTGTATAATGCTTCGGTTGGGTATGTCCGACTCATATCGACTTAAAACCGCACTTCCCTTAACATCATCAAGAAAGTCAAGGGCTCACAGCAATGGGAGTCGTTCATGGTGAAAAAGAAAAACAGCCGTTGTACTATACATTTTGTCGACTTGAATAAAGCTATATGAGTGGACCAGAACATTTTCTCTCGCGATTTCAAGGGTGGTCCTATAGTACCATATATAATGATGATGACAATGCAACTGCTACGCTCGTGGTCTTGGGTTCGATTCCCAATTCGGGCAATGTCAGTAACAGCTAGGGGTTTGTGATATTTTCTGGTAGGTGGAAATAAGCTCGTTCCCTAGTAAATGGGACCTAAGCATACCGGTGAACTGTGGGTGTACATTAGTGCACCTCTAAGCCCTTAGGGAAGCACTTAGGACCACTAGACTAATGAGGCAGTCTACAGTTCAAACAATACGTCAGATAGAAATGCAACAGCCATAAACTGTTACAACGTTATAAGTACAATAACCAGCGAAAATCCCACAGAACCGTACTTATACCTATCTAAGATAAACACTCAATAAGATAGCGACGCCGAAGATAACGTCAAAGATTACTATCTCGCTCTCGTGAGAATTAAATTACTGTACCACTTCATAAGTTGGCAGTAAGATTAGACGGTGACGTCATCTTGAAACTTTGTCTTGTTATATATAAACTGGATACAATAACATAATGTTTTTACTGCCTCATTAGTCTAGTGGTCCCAAGCGCGCTAAGCGCGACTGCTACGCTAGAGGTCCTGGGTTCGATCCCCGGGTCGAGCAGTGTTATTGGGTTTTTCTATGAAATTCCCAGTAGCAGCTCGGAGTCTGGATTTGTGCCCGGTTGCCATTAACCGGGCACAAATCCAGACTCCGACTACGCTCGCCCCCTATTGCATGGGACCTAAACATACCGGCGAAATGTGGGTGTACATTGGGACACTTCGGGGAATACAGGCATGGTGGTATGTTATGTAATGCAATTTTTACAGGCAGTGACGCGGAGCAATAAAACCTCGCCTCAACCTCCCGTCGCTAGGCTTGCCAGATGACCAGGAAATCTTCAGGGAATTTTATATATCATCCTCCTTTTTACTATGGCCCGGAAACGATAAGTTTCTATCTGGCAACCCTACGTGGTAATGAGTGGAATGTCAAAACTCAAGTGTGGTTTCAGTCGGTAGGATTATGCGCGCCCATCGGGTGACCCCAGAAAAGACCTTAGAATAGTGGGAATCATGGAAGTGCCCTGGGCCCACGGGCGTTGCACAAAGCGGTTCTGAGAGGGTGCATTAAAAGAACGCAGTGTCCTGCTGGTGGCCACCGGGATCGCTTTCATCATAATCAACCCATATATTGTCCCACTGCTGGGCACGGGTAGTCCACCACGCTAGCCTACTGTGGATTGGCAAGCATGCAGGTTTCCTCCTCAGAGCAAATAAAAAGTTAAGATGGAACTTTGCGAACAAAGAAGCGAGGCCGGCTAAAACTACGCCTAACCATGTACAACACACAATTACACGCCCAAATGTATTAGTTAACTACGCCTTATCTTGTCAGTCGAGCTTTCGATAGCTCGATAGTTAGACTGACAAGATAAGGCGTAGTTACGGTATACGTTTGTGCGTGTAATTGTGTGTTGTGTACGGTTAGGCGTAGTTTTTGCCGGCCTCACTTCTTTGTTCGCAAAGCTCCATCTTAACTTTTTATTTGATCTGAGGTTTCCTCGCGTAGTTTTTCTTAAGAATCCCTCACTCTCCAGTCTAATCCCCAAAGACGTCACCGCTATAAATTCTAGATTCTAGTCCAATGGTTAAACAAACTGATTTAAATTTTGCATAATTTTAATAAGCTGTTCGAGACTACTTTTACATTTTCAGCAATACGACATCGAACCAAATGACCTTGCAATATAAAGCTCTTACTAGTGAAAGTTTAACAAGTGCCAACGAAACTTATAAACATGTACTTATTATGAAATTCGGCAGGGTTGTCACGGGTTAGAAAATTAAAATGATGTCATACGACTCGCTGGCTTGACCCCCAAAAAAAAAATTTGTCCTGCAGTTGTTTCCGGTTTGAGGATTTGTGTTTATAAAAACAAACTCTAAGTATTGCGGCAATTACGATTATTGAAAAATGTGTGTTTGACTGCCATAAGAATTTACTGGACTGTCTCCATTTTAGTTTGTCAAATAAGTGTGAAACAGATGTCAAAGGTAAGTATTATTTTTATTTCGATTGAATCTGCAACTGTAATCTCAATGTTAAGACTTGTTTAAAATATATACTGGGTAACATGGGTTATTAACAGTTTTCACACCAAGAAGACGGAGAAGCAATAAAAAGTGGGCAAAAAAAATTATAAGTATTAAAAAAAATACTTAAATGTTGAACAATTCCTCATTTTCAGAAATTATAATGACATTTAGATATCAAGCTTAAAAAATAATAAGTAAAAAAAAATAAGTGATGTGTGACAACCCTAAAATCAATTATAGGATACCGTTCAGAATATAAAATAAACGATACGTATTGACAAATCATTTACATTGATATAGAATGTTTGTTTGTCTGTCTGACACGGAGTTATCATAAATTAATTAGTAATATCGGTGATTAAGTATTTGTATAGTAATCGTTAATTTGTTTATGATGGAATAATGGTAAAGGAATGTTTATTTTTTGATAATGGACAAAAGTAAGTAATTATGGTCGCTAAACGACAAAAACTGACTCGACTACCTCATTAGTCTAGTGGTCCTAAGCGCGACTGCTACGATAGAGGTCCTGGGTCGATTCCCGGGTCGAGCAAAGTGTTATTGGGTTTTTCTCAGTAGCAGCTCGGAGCCTGGATTTGTGCCCAGATGGCAATAACCTTGCCCCCTATTACATGGGACCTAAACATACGGGCGAAATGTGGCTGTACATTAGTACACCTCTGACTAACCCTTCGGGGAATACAGGCGTGATGGTGTGGTATGTATGTAAAGAAATCTTGAAGTGATACTGATTTTTTAACCGTCGATTTTCTCAAAAACTTACACATTGCACGGTATTGTTTTGTGTCAGTTAAAACATTTAAAGCAGACTGAATCATAAATGATCTATGGACTCTCTAATGATCTATAGCAGGGGTCTCCAAACTTTGAAGCCTTCGGGCCATAATGTTTACTTCAGTATGTTCCAAGGGCCAAAATTGTTTAAAATTTTCTGCCCTTAACTGTATTTCTAGACTAGTCGCAGAGTGCGCGACTTAAGATGTCGCGGGCCGGATTGATGGAACTAGCGGGCCGGATTTGGCCCGCGGGCCTTAGTTTGGAGACCCCTGATCTATAGGCTAAACAGCTGAGCTGAGTTTCATTGGCAGACAGCTGAAGGTACAAAGAGTACATACATATAAGGCTATTAACATTACGATTTTTAGAAGCGGAGCTAAAAAAAACTGGATAACAAACCGCAGGCACAGCTAGTTTAATATTTTAAAAGAGGGTCCATGGAGTTTCTTGCCGGATTCTTCTCCATAGGATCAACTTTATGGAACCGTGCAACTAGAGTCAATAACGTTTCATAAACGCTTGTAAAATCTTATTTGAAATAACAACATTCGATTTGATAATATATAATAACGTTCAAATAAAATAAACCAATCAATTAAATCACAGACCAAGCAGCGGGAATAAGTTAGTAAGATGTTCTGCCTTTCCAAGTAAAAGTTGTTTCAATATTTATTTACTTTCTTGTGTTGGTGCAGCCTCATTGGAATGCAGACATCCACAGAATACCGGATCTAGTGTTATACCTAATCATGTCTTTTTATAGATCTGAAATCTTTTTCGATTTTTTTTTTTTGTTGCCTCATAAGTCTAGTGGTCCCAAAACGCGCGACTGCTATGCTAGAGCTCCTCGGGTCGATTCCCGGGTCGACCAAAGTGTTATTGAGTTTTTCCATGAAATTCTCAGTAGCTGCTCGGGAGTCTGGATTTGTGCCCGGTCAATGGCAATAGACTTGCCCCCTATTACATGGGACCTAAACATACCGGCGAAACGTGGGTTTAAAGTAGCACAGGCGTGATGGTATGCTATATGTTACGTAGATCTAAAATCTTGATAGTTTTAACCGACCCAAAAAAAGGAAGAAGTTCTCTGGATTTTTTGTGTGTATGTTACGCAATACCGTGTGCGTATTGAATGTTGTTCTTTATGAACTAAGATGATGTGAGAATACATGCCTCATTAGTTTAGTGGTCTGAAGATTGTTACGCTACATGTCCTGGGCGGATCCTTGCATCGGATATTGGATTTTTTCTCAGTAACAGCTCAGAGTTTGGATTTGTGGTCGGTTAGTAGCAATAAGTTAAGTGGAGATGGGCGGGTCACGTATGTCGTAGAGAGGACGGTTGGTGGAGTCGGAAGATCATCGATTGGCAACCGAGGACCGGTCGTAGAAGTGTCGGTCGTACCCCGGCTAGATGGAGCGATGACATAGTGAAGGCAGCGGGAAAGAAATGGTCTAGAGTAACCCAGAGCAGAGACGAATGGAAGATGCATGAAGAGGCCTTGGTCCAGCAGTGGACTGACTGTGGATCGGGCTGATGATGAGTAGCAATAAGGTTATCCGTAGGTACATATCATGGGACCAAAATGTATCAGTTGACTGGTTGTTACATTGTACATTTAATACACTTCTGCTTATCCCTCGTGGAATACAGGCGAGATGTTATGCTTATGACTATAAAATCACATCCGGTACATGTGGATGTTATTATAGTTAACTATCAGGCAGGCGCCACTTGACTGTCTATCTACAAAGGACTCGAAGCTACTCAACCAGACAAGCTTGGAATCTTAATGAGTCACTCATTTCGCATTCAACGTTGTCAACGACATTTTGTTAACCATTAACGTCCCCTGACTCAGACTCGGCTAAAGCTATGGGAACACATGACACATGGTGTATAATTTGTGTAGCTTCACTCCATCCGTCAAGTTTCTATAAAACTTTTTTTAACATCCTTCCTTGGGCGCCAAATTCAATTAAAAAATAAGATTTTTTATTTTATGCTAGGCAGAGAGCGCACTATAGGACGTTGTGACGTCACCCCGAGCGTTCTCCATACAAAATCCATACTGAAACTCGTTTTATGGGAAAGGGATAAAGCATCCCTTCAACTTCCCCCTCAAAAACTTTAAGATCTTATATCTTAGAACTTTCTAAGTCGATTTTTTTTTCAGCATGCGATTTTTTTAGATAGTCGAAAGACCAGTAAACTACCCTATCATGATACTAGGGGAAGAGGTCTAAAAACAGTGAAGCATCAAAGCAATATCACTGTACCACACTACCAAAGAGCTCCAATGGACCCACTCCCAGTCACGATCCAAAGAAATGATAGAAAGACAGATTCTCTATATAGATACATTTCATTCAATATAGCTCAGCATACAACATCGTATATCAATGTTTAAAGTACTGATTGAGTTAATTACAATGCGTTGACCGATTTATCGTGTCAACGAGCGAGCATGGTTCAATAAGATGATCGAATGTTATAACATTTGAACCTCTTTGTTTGAAAAGACGAGACAGTATTTGATTTGGGTAGGCAGAAGGCCTGGTATATTTATAAAACGATGATGAAGGAATCCATACTAACATTCATGCGAAAGTGACTATGAAAGGAAGAAAACTTTTTGTTAGTCACTGTTACAGTTTTGATAGAGATATATTTGGCCTTGAAGACGGATATAGGCTACACTTTGCCTCAAAAAATCCTTTGGGCTACAAAACTGCGGATAGTGAATCATAAATTCATGAATTCGTCTCTTATATGTGCCTACTATGTTGCAAATTTCATGAAAAACAAAAAACATATGGAGTAAAACTATTCCAAGCAATCGATTTGCAAAGTTAAGCTGCGCACTTTGCAGTCCGAATATTGATAGGTAACCATTTTAAGGACACCCTCCGTGCCTTCCAGAGATCGCGGTTAATAATTGATGGAAAAACACATTCTCTGATACTCTTTCAGCTCGAGGTTCAAAACAGAGAGTAAAAGCCTGACAGTATATCCTTATTTTACTCCGAAATTTGGGGTGCCGTTTATTGCTGTCACTTCATGTGAAGTTAAAAACCGGCAACATAGGAAATGGATAGGAGAATTATCATTCAAAATGGACTGAAAATATCGATGGCGTTCGGAGCCAACTCTGTCGTGCAGTGCTTTGAGAATGGACACTCGAAGAGTCTCTAGAAAATATTGACTTGTGTTATGTCTTTAAAAGATATACATATTTACAGAAATTCCATAAATTTTCTAACGACCCGCCCCGGCTTTGCATGTTTATACACAATTATCGTCATATTTCAACCAATTTACACAAAAACCTTAACAAATCATACACGTAAACCTTCCTCATGAATCACTCTGTCTATTGGTGAAAATAGCATGAAAATCCATTCAGCAGTTTTTGTGTAAATCGCGAATGGACGCGACGGGGGACTTTGTTTTATATAGTAAGTAGTAATCTATTATGGGATCAAATATGGAATGAATTATTACTATAGTGCAACAGCCTAAGATTCTTAAAACTTATTAATATATCAGGCCGTGAGTATAATAACGTCATTACTTATCATACAATCGTCACTCAGGTCTTCCTCCGATTGTTATCCAAAAGGGTTTGTTTGTCCATTGTTAAATTTAATACTACAATAAATATTGTTCAGAATTCTACAGCTGCTTAAGTGGTCTAGTAACGGCAAGCTTGAGGTCCTGGGTTAGACGTCCAGATCAGATAAAAGTGATGTGGGTTTTCCTATAAAATTCTCATTAGCATCTCGGAGTTAGTTCGCATCTGTACCAAGTTAATATCACTCTTGCTTGAAAATATCGGCAAAGGAAACAGACGAGCAACCTGATGGTAAGTAGTCATCGCCGCCCATGGATACCTGCAACACCAGAGCTCCTAGGAACTGTAGACGGCCGGAGCCGCAGCAACCGAACGAGCTGATGTAAGTCCAAACAAACTCCAAGGTGCCCTACGAAAGACTCCGGCGGAAGGGTGAAAGGGTCTTACCACCGAGCAAGTTCAAAGCATCTTGCGAAATGCCGAACTGAATTGTGTATATCTAGTTTTTAACAATTCAAAAGTACCTGTAATATTGATTTAATTGAATTCTAGTCCATCCCAATACGGAGAAATATGTGGAATATAGCTTGGAACAATAACATACCACCGGATAACTCAATGTGGGACGACCTTCAACGAGATGGACAGACGACCTTGTAAAAGTCGCTAGGTGTCGTTGGATGCAGGCGGCATGCATATAACCGGTCGTTGAAAGACTATGGGGGAGGCTTTCGTTCAGCAGTGGACCTCATTTGGCTGATATGATGATAAACATACCGGTGAAGTGTAAGGACATTAATAACACAACTACGTAACTCAAGGATACACATTAGGAATGGTATGTTATACGTTAATAATTGTTCAGATTCACTCGAAAATTGCAGGAGTTTGAACGACAGCCCGATAAAAAAGGTACAGTTACAACGTTTCACGACCGGTACAGGTGATTTTCATGAATTTTATTTTCTATGACCTCCATTTTTTTCAGTTCTTCGGCGATAAATACAGCATACTAGCATACATACTGCAATTTCGTAGAACAGGTAAATCGCGTCAGACGTATATATTAGCTTCATCGATAAAATTATGACTCATTCAAGACACTGCTATGATTCAAAAGGCGATTCAAAATCAATACAGCGGTTATTAGTAACATGTGAATCATACTTTTCAAATGCTATTTCGTTTTATCTTCTAACAATATCGGCTATAGTTTAGCCCTTCACGCCTGATTATTATAATCGCAAACATTTTATAAACTTAAAAGAACAATATTTATTCGTTACATTATATTTGTATGCTTGTTCTACAAGAAAATGTACCCAAGCCCTTTTATATCGATAAAAAATGATGTAAAACCAACAAAAGACTATGGCGAATGACATGTACATACATCCACGCGTTTTTCTCAAAGGGGTAATCAGAAACTATAGACCGCCACTTACGACTTGCTACGACTCTTGCATACCCCTTTCGCTTCTTCCACGTTCATCTTTTAGTACAGCCTACCTGATCTTTCTAAAAGACCTCACCACTAAGGTCCAGGTAAGATGAGTAAGAGAAATTTACATCTACATAGTTCTAGATAGTCACAGCTAGAATAGCTTGTAAAGAATGAAGGGGGAATGTTTCAGATAAAGAAATCCAACTGGAGGAATGATAAATTGCTTAACCTAGGTTTTTGAATTTGATTTTGTCAAATATCGAAAACGCAGCGCAGGATGGATACAAGATGTATAGACGATCTCGTAAACGTAATAGGGAGTCGTTGGATGCAGGCGGCGATGAATGGACCAGTTCATAAAGATAGCTAGAAGTCGTTAGACCCCTAGGCATAAACCCTTTTGGAAATTTATGAGGGATACCTTTGTTAAGCAATGGATGTCCTTGGCTGGTATGATGAGGTTTCGAAGTTGACAAGTTATCGATCAATATAACTATATCAGTCAAAAATCGATTATATATTCTTCTCTCTTAATTCAGCGTAGCAATACTGGCAATATGACCAGCAAGATATATAAAGTACGGTCGTCAGCACATAGTTACCTCAAAATGTTAAATTTTCTCAGTCGATTTTCAACTTAATCGGCAACATTTTAAGGTTTAAAATCATTTGGCGAAGTTTGACAGTTTGTATAACGTGATGTGCTGGCGACTGTACCTGAACATGTACGTATGTAAGCACTCGGGTGTAATGTACAATGAAGCGTGAATGATATTACCGTAACTGCCATAAAAACTTATGTGTGTTAGTGTTTCAGTTATTGCTACTTTCAATCTTTGGATTGACATATAATACTGATGGTCATATTTATCTTAAATGGCAGAAGTGGTAGAAAGCTGGCTGTGTGTTTTCGAGATCTTACGATTGTGATGCTTTGTCCCTTTCCCACAAAACGAATGTCAGTATCGAATTTGTATGGCGAACGCACGCTTTGACATCACAACGTGCGGTAGCGCGCTCTCTGTCAAACATTAAATTAAAATGCTTATAACTGTCTTATTTTGTAACCCATTTTAATTTAGCTTATGTTGTTCGGCTCTCTATATGTTCGACATTTTTATGGGAGAATAAAAAAATATGAGTCAACATATTATTATAACCATAATAGTTTTCTAATATCTACTTTTGCGTTACCTAGCATATTTTCTTACTATGAAACTAAGAATAACACTTGAATATTAGTGGAGAAATGTTGCATAAGTAAAAAAATACTGTTTGACCGTGTGAGTACTTGGATTACTTTATCACTGTCATTCTTTTAAGAGATGATTTTCACGTGATGTGTCACGCATTAACTTCTATAACGGTTATTAGTAGCTTATAATTGAAATGAAATGATATTTATTTCTGTAAATAGATCTTTTAAGACACTTACAAGTCGATTTTTTTCATATTTTTTTGAACTAGATGGCGTCGACGTTTCCTATCTGACGACTTCTGAGAAGAAACGTAGAAACAAACTCAGAGAATCATGGTCTCTTGTAAAGTCCAGACAATAGTTATATTATTAGATATGAGAGTTTTACAATGTAGGGCAAAATCGGAACAGGCCTTTTGAAGAAAGGGCCATAGCAGGCAATCCCATTTGATCCCATTTCCAAAAAAATATTCCGGTTAGTAATTGGGCTGTGGAGGGGATTGGTAGCCCCCACCGCTGGGACTAGAATACTTGAGCTCGAACTTATAGACCAATGCTCGACCCGGGAGTTAAACAGGACTTCTAGCGTAGCAGTCGGGCTTGGGACCACAAGACTGATTATTATCATCAATCCATAAATTGTCCCACTGCTGGGCACGGGTCTCCTCTCGGAATGAGAGGGATAAGGCTGTAGTCCACCACGCTAGCCTACTGCGGGTTGGCAGACTTCACATGCCATCAAGAAAATCTCTCAAGCATGCAGGTTTCCTTCACCGTTAAAGCGCGTGATAATTAAGTATTAATACGCACATGACTTCGAAAAGTCAGAGGTGCGTGCTTTGGATTCGAACAGTGCAGTGATAGCCTTCAAATATGACCATAGGACAAGACTGATGACAGTCTCATTTATGGGAAGAAAATTGCTGTAAATTACAAATTTAAATTTTCTAGATATACTTACATGTTAGTATCATTTGTATCTGTATGTTCTAGCTTCGGATTCCGTGGAAATTTACTTTCAATTTCAAAGATCAAGGTCATCACTTATTACTGCTATTGCACCCTCAAATTTAACTAAAAGCTGCTGTGTTTAAAGGCAAATTTCTAGTACACAGTTAGATCAAGTAGTATGTATATTTTATTTACTGATATATGTATATTTTATTTACTGATATATAGTAGCATAGTGCTACCAGCCAGTCACTCGATACTTGCATTCGATACTCCTACGCACCGCCACAAAACCTTGAGCCTACCTTAACATGTTTTAGTATTTCGGAGAACCAAAAGGATATATTTTGTGAAGAACAATCATAAATAATTATTATAAAGAAATTGAATAAAGAGGCTGACAGGCATAAATGAAATAAGATATACTACATCGAATCCATAAACATTGAAAAAATATGAATATATATATCTTAGATATTTATATTAAACACTGGGCCCGCGTGGTGCATTACGGCCCACTCTCTCTCTCACCGAGAGGAGGCCTGTGTCCCAACAGTGGGAACTTTAAAGGCTGATTATGACTATGAGTCCAATGGGCATATCATTATGCTATCTGCTTTTAAGCAATTAGTAATGATTTATTTTTGTTGAAAGGATACATTAATTATCAAATATTTTCAACCGTTGTTAGCACAAGATAAGTACAGAAACAATATGGACTACTTTACGACAGGTCTTTGACCAACGATAAGAAATTCCTATTGAATGCTTCACTTCGAATTCATCCGAGAAAAGACAGAGACAAAAGTATTTTTATCCCTTTTTTATGGGATAACTCGGCAAACGAGTAAGCGAGCTACCTGATGGTAAGTAGTCATCGCCGCCCATGGACATCTGCAAAACCAAAGGAGTTGAAGAACCGAAAGAGATATGCAAGAGTCGTAGCAAGTGGCAGTCCATAGTTTCTGCCTACCTCTGTGGGAAAAAGGCGTGGGTGTATGGATGGATAGAAAGGAGAAATTGGCCCTCGGGCGCTCCAAACTCACCGTACGAAACGCAACAATATACATACTGCTACTTGACGTCAATATTCTGTGGGAGGGTAATACTTCCCCGGTCGTGCGGTCCATTCATGCTAGCATGTAGACATGCCAGCAGACACTACTACTGCTTAAATCCTAGAAAAAAAGGTACAAGTGCAAGCCTGACACCGCGACTTCCGTAAAATGTTGCCGTCTTGCATGAAGGTCATGAACGTTTAAATTATATCCGTGCTGAAAATTCCTCCTAGCATTTTATTTATTACTAGCTTTGCGCTCGCGGCTTCGCCCGCGTTTCTTGTCATTTTACGGGATAATATATAGCTTATGTCACTCAGGAATAATGTAGCTTTCTATTGGTGAAAGATTTTTTCAAATCGGTCCAGTCCTATCAGAGTCTATTCAATGCAAACAAACAATCAATCAAATCATTCCTCTTTGTAATATGTAATATTAGTAATATTAGTTTAGATGCTGGAGTCGGCTCCCAGTCTAACCAGGTGGGACTGAATATCAGTGTTTCACACAAAACTGCAAATGTGGATGGCATATTACTAGTATTCTTGTTAACCCTTCACTAAGTAAATGCTTGTATTACGAGTGGGTTCACGTCGGTAGTGCTATGGGTGGGTTTCGGACCGACAACCACATGACGCACTAACCGCTTCAAAATAACTTCTAAAAATAAACTCGATGTAATGACATTTGGGGTCGTAAATGTTTCGTATTTGTGATTGTGTTAAATAACAATACAAAAATCTAATAAATAAGAACAAATAAACATAATATGTTATTTCGATATCTACGAATAAAAACATAAGAGGTTTTAACTTCACGTCAGTTTGGAACGGTTAACTTCAGACATGCATAGTTATTTCGAACAAACTGTAAAGTTTTTGAATTTTTTCCTTAACTTATACCAGTGTGCTTGTAAAGATTTTTATTTATTTGCGAGTGTCGAAATATATGCCATATTTTTTTATTTCGTAGACTTATTTAGCTTGATTTTGTCACAGGTGCGAGAACGTAGCTCTTAGTAATTTAGTAGATATATTTTTATGTTATTAATTCCAATTTGCTACCGTCGGGTGTTCCAAAAAAGAAAAAAAGGCTTTTCTATTTATGTAATTTAGAAGGAAGCGGATTGAAAAGACACTGAAGGGATTAACAGACAATAAACATAATTATGTACATCATAAATAAGCTAAGAGTATTTACAAGTCATTGCACGGTTCTACTTAGTAGCGTGAGGACTTTTGCTGGTTGTGGTGTCGCTGGAATGTCTACATGCCAGCATGAATGGGTCGGTACGACCGGGGAAGTACGACCCTCCCACAGAATATCGACGCATACTGTTGCGTTTCATTCCGCGAGAGTGAAGCGGGGTAGGCGCAAATTCCGCGCCCAATCCCCTTCCTTTTCCTTTTTTACTTTCCTTCGCAATGGTTGGCCGAGGATTGATTGTGTTTTCTTCACATTATTGAGACAATACTAAAATTATCTGCTAAATGCTATTATTAACTACAGTTTTGTGCGTAGGCAACACTGGATCAATACTTATCCTTCACACAAGATACTCTTGTTTCCACATTAATGCATCTTTTAACACGTGCGCGTTATATACTGCGCACGTAACCTTTTTAAAGGACACTTCTAATAAGGTCAGTGTCTATGTCTGGCCTGGGTGTCACCAGACATTAATAAAATCCATACTATTTAAAAAAACTCACTGCCTCGTTGGTCTAGTGGTCCCAATCGCGACTGCTACGCTAGAGGTCTTGGGTTCGATCCCCAGGTCGAGCAAAGGGTTATTGAGTTTTTCTATGAAATTCTCAGTAGCAGCTCGGAGTCTGGATTTGTGCCCGGTGAATGGCAATAGGCTCGCCCCTTATTACATGGGACCCAAACATACCGGCGAACTGTAGGTGTACATTAAGTACACCTCTGCCTAACCCTTCGGGGAATACAGGCGTGATGGTATGTTATGTTGTTATTTAAAAAAAATGCGGCTGCTCGTGGCTAATTTACAACTGCGCTGATCAACAGATTTGCAAGGTTAAGCTGCGTCTACCGCGGTCCGTCTGTGGATGGTCGACATTGAAACCCTTCCGTGCATTGGCGAGCACGTAAGGCCGTTGGTCCCGTTTGTCATACGAACACCTATGACAATCGTTAGAGGTACAGTTTGTTCGAAATAAGTAAGCCGAGCGGAAGTTGTCTACAAGTGGTTTAGGAATGGTAAATTTTAATAGAAAGAGTCAGTGTAAAAATAATTAGAGTCGTATATGTTTCACATTTCTAATTATTTTGTTTACTAATTTCGATATTTATGTATTAAAACACTTAATTAAACGATTTTATCGGCTTACTTATTTCGAACAAACTGTAGTCAGAAGCACAAAAAGCCTGACACCCAGTCTATCCTTCGAATATCGGTGTTGCCCAGAAATTGGGTTGCGGGGGTCTGATGGCAGTAGCTTCGTGTAAAATATCGATATTCAGCCACATCTGGCTAGACTGAAGGCCGACGCTAACATAATTGGGAAAAGGGCATGAAGGGCAAAGCGAATCAACAGTCACAAACAGTGGCGTAGCTAGGTAACCTGGTCCTGGGGCAAAAAATCAACTAGGGCCCCAACTAAACCTTTTTTTTTATGGGATAACTCGGCAAACGAGCAGGCGAGCTACCTGATGGTAAGTAGTCATCGCCGCCCATGGACATCTGCAAAACCAAAGGAGTTGCAGATGCGTTGCCGAGCCTATTTAGGGAAAGGGAGGGGAAGGAGAAAAGGAGAAGGAAGGGGATTGGGGGAGGAATTGGGTCTCCGGCCCTCTCGCTCACCGAACGAAGCGCAGTAATGAGACGCTACTACTCGGACGTCGGTCTTCTGCGAGAGTGTGGTACTTCCCCGGTCAAGCCGGCCCATTCATGCTGCGAACAGCGTGGCCCTACCACAACAAAAACTATTTAAAATCGTTTGTTCTGTATTCGTCGTTTTCCGAATTCGACGTACAGTGGGTTATAGCTGTTACCTGACCCACTTAGACGCCGCCGGCCCACTTAGGGTGGGTCAGGTAACAGCTATATCCCACTGTACTCAAGATTTGTCGTTATCCAGATTTGTTCGTTCGTTGCAGGGAGAGTCCGAGAGGCCCCTGAGCTTGGGGGCCCCGGGGCACTGCCCCGTCTAGCCCACCGGTAGCTACGCCACTGGTCACAAATAACACGGCTTTTTTTTTTGTCAAAGAATTTTCATTTTTTCTTCCAGAGATTATCCCCTATAACCTCACAAATTTAATGCAGAAAAACTGAGAAACCACGCGGGTGAAGCCGTGGGCGGAAAGTGCATAAAAATCTATACTTATATTATAAAGTTGAAGAGTTTGTTTGTTTGTTTGCTTGAACGCGCTAATCTCAGGAACTACGGGTCCGATTTGAAAAAGTCTTTCAGCGTTAGATAACCCATTTATCGAGGAAGGCTATAGGCTATATCATCACGCTGAGACCAATAGGAGCGGAGCATAAATGAAAAATGTTGCAAAAACGGGGAAAAATTAATGCAGAAAAGCCGAGGAAACACACGGGCTAAGCCGTGGGCGGAAAGCTAGTATTAAGTACACACATTATAACAAAAGACAGAGGTGTGTGGAATCTGGCGACCTACGATTTGGTAGTCTAATGGTCATATCACTAGGCTATCACTTATTTGTTCATTAGATTTGTTATGTATTAACATATTATAAGTGTATTTAACACGTGAGATAAGCGTAATCATGTTATAAAAATAGACATAATTAATATAAGGAAAAAGTATTTCAATGATATAAATAGGTAACATAGGTTGTGCATACAGTAATGGTGTTGTTTGAATAGGTTATTTTTTATGGTTTCATAAAAAATGCATTAGGCTCGCCCCCTATTATATGGGACCTAAACATACCGGCGAAATGTGGGTGTACATTACTACATCTCTGCCTAACCTTTCGGGAAATACAGGCGTGATGGTATGTTATCAAAAAAAAACATAAATTAGAACCGAACAACACAACCAAAATTAAGATCGGTTCAAAATAATGTAGTACTTATGTAGTAGGTAGTGCCTCGCTGGCATATCTACATGCCAACATCAATGGGGCGCCATGACCGGAGAAAACCAGTTCCTCCTGCAGTCCCCTTCCTTTTCCTTAAATAGGCATCTAAACATCTGAAAACCCTTTGGTAGGTATTGCATATGTCCATGAACCGCAACGTCTACATAAGGTACCATCTGGTAGCTCGTCTGCTCGTTTACCGAGTTTTCCCAGGAAGGGCCAAGTCACACAGTCGAGCTTTGATCACTAGACGACACTAGACAATGAGGCAGTTACTTACAATCTAATGAGTCATTGTTAAGTTATTAAGGGTTACCTACAAGTTCTGCTAGAATAATAAATACAGGTAATCATAATAAATTTTCAGCACTTCTCGACAAGGCTTTCGGGACCTCAGGAGGCCTTCTTCTCTGCCTTTTAGGATTTCTATTAACGACTGGCGCATCCCGAACAGAAAGGTTGTGATGACAAAAAACTGAAACGCGGGTTGTGAATAAAAAACCGATTTTGAAATAAACCTTTAAGATAACTGGCAGAAATGATTCAAATTAATGCCTTTGCTTGACGAAAAAAAAAACATGTCCAATAAGATTCCAGTACAATGACGACATCGAGAATCCTATTGGCTGGGCGCGCCAGATGCACCCTAAAGGGCCTTGCACACTTGCCGAAGGACAACTGTCCTATATTTTATCCTTGTTTAAATTTAGAACGATTGTTTCATTTTATAATCCGGTTTTACTTATTCACAAGGCTACGTTCATTACTTGCCTACGTCATTTGTATAAAATTGAAAAGAATTTATTCATCAGTTTGTTGAATGCAGGCAATGTACAATATAAAACAAACATCGTCGATGCTGAACCAGAGGCGCTTCGTAATGAGCTCATTAATTTAATTATTCGTCTCTTCTTCTACAACTGTTTTTTACCTTTCAAGTAAAATAAAATAAAGCAAATTGCAAGATTTGGTTTAACATTGAAAACTAAAACTGTTTTTTTCCTCATTCACATATAATACTATTCTAAAGGATTAATGCATATAATAATTATAAAATGTACCTGCAAAGTGCATAAAATATTTCGCGTTTCACTTTCAATACATTATAATACATAGATAATCGTAATTTATGTTTAATCTGGGTATGTGCACTAAAAACCCATGTTTATTGGTTTAAATTTAACAAGGAACATTAACTGATATAACTTGATTCGCTATGCAGTAAAAATAAAGTTTATAAAACAAAAGCGGCCGGGCAAAACCTGTTTGCAAAAATCTCGCGATTTCGCGCGGCCGGTGCGTCGGACAATTTTTTTTCCTTTTTTACATGCATTACTCTATTATAACACACATCAAACACAAAAGATGCAAAAATAAGGTTCATTATTCGTAAACTCACCTGTAATTAAAACTGACACGAAACTAATCCGTAATTAATTCAATAATTCGCTACGAAATGCAATTCACCAGCGCACACTCGTGACCTAGCGGACATTAGCACTGGCGGTGGTGCCAACGTGACAAAGGTGAAAGTGTTTCGCCGTTCTATTGGCAAAACGGTATATTATGTGTTTACTTAAAAACACACAGCGTCGATATGAAGAATGGTTTTGTAACTCACCAGTTATTCCTGCAATGTTGGTACTCTACCTGTTGTTACCGGCTAAGGCGCCAATTTCCCACTGGTTAAGTGTGATAATATTGGCAACTCTCCAAGACTGACATAGCGTTTTGTGATTTTCCTGCGTAACGGACGAAAAACTTTTCTTCTTAAAGTTTTTTGTGAAAATCATACTTAAAATTGCCAAAATTATTCATAATTTTAGTGTTCGGAACCACATAAGCCTAGTCTTAACGAATTATGAGTGAAAGTGGTGATAAAGACGATGAATCGTATTCTTGCCTAGCATTACGAATTCCTAATTCATCATGCCGTGTAGTATACTGTGTAGGTAATGTGAGTGAATACAAGCGGATGCGGAATCCGTGATTTACCAACGTCTAACGAGAGGACGTGAAAAACGACAGGTAACTGCGACAGAGTACCTACAAACAAATACACTTACCAAGTAAGTCAAATTCCAATTATTGCCTACTTACACTCTAAATTTTTGAAAAATTCCACCAAAGCATGCTCAGAGAGTTGCCTTAGGGACAGCGTCTAATACAGCAACTGTATACGCAAAGCCCGGCTCCACGGCGGAGTTTCTAGCAATCTCTTCTCTGTACTAGACTTAGGGAGATTAGTCTCTCTACTAGACTATCATTTTACAATGATATTATAACAGATATCACAGACATTAAAACCTGTGCTGCCAGGCCTTATCGACACAATATGAAATTTTTTAAACATATACATATACAAAGATAATCATGTTATTTAATGCCAAAAGTTTTACTTGGGTTGCCAAATCGGGTTTGGAAATTATGTCACCTATAGGGCAGATCACTAACTTAACTATTTATGACTAATAAGATGTGTCACCTGAATCAGGGTTAAATACTTGTGGAAAGAGTATTGCAAAGCCGAGGAATAGTCTTCTTTAACATACCTAAAGATATTTTCACAATGCTGCGGTACACATTGAAAAAATAATTCAGATTCAGATTCACTCTCATTCTTAGTGCTGAATCCATAGTAGTAACACAGATTTTTTGACGTTAGAAGGTCAGAATAAATTTGAATGTATGGATCATACTTTTTATCTCAATATATTGATAATACAATACCTCGTAGGTATAAATAGTTGGCACTATGCTAACCTATTCTGAAGTAAGTTTACAATAGACAAGTAGTTCAATGAACATGAGCCTGCATTGACCTTTGAAATTAAGACAGTCCATTCGGGTGAACTGTAGTTCAGTCTTTCAAATTATTAACAATAATTATAATTTACATAATTGATAGCAGTTATACAATATTTAATGTTGTACCTGTACGTGAAACCCTAGTGAGAATAGCTATATCAAATACTTCAGGGTATGCATGCCCTAATGAGTTAAGATGCCACCTTATGTGATATTAAATTTTAAATTTAATTAATATTATGCTAGCAAGATGCAATGTCACCCCAGAGATGACACAAAGTATAACAAGTATAATAACAAGTTCATAGAGTCTTTGTTCAGTCTGTGGTCTGATCAAGGGTTCGAACAGGTTTATGCACACCATTTCTTATGTCTAATAATCAGTGACCCTTCTTGGTTGGATAGGCAAAGTAGATAGGTAAAATGCATAATTATTACACATTCTGATAAAACACATTAGAACGTGTTACCAAGACAAATTAATGTCCAGGGCCTTTGGTCTGGCATCATCCCCTTAGATTGTTGCAATCCTAAGGAATTGGGTCGCGGAGATCCTTTCTTTTAAAATAAATCCTACTAAATATTTCTTTCTCGTCAACCAGAACCAGTCTAAGTTGATCTGTCAGACTGTGGAAGTCGTGAGACTACTGGAATCTAGGCATGGCGAATAGGTAAATATTGAAACGTAATAGGTAATTACTCTAAGTAAATATTAAACCAATATATTTATCAAAATATCTGGGCTTGACTTGGTATGACAAAATAATTATACAGGATATAATTATTGTCAATATATAAAATAAGGATCAATTAAACATTGCCAGCTTTTTAGTGTAAAAGCCTACATTGCATCGCCAGTGCATTTAGATATCTCTGGCAAGCTTTAGAAAGAACCACAAATTGTGACTTCTAATTCTCCCACGGCGGGTGATAAGGTGATAACCATTGTCAAATGGTGGCACTAAATAATCAAGAGCAAACCAAATGGTTGGATGTGTTGAGAAATTCAGATATTTATTTCAATTGCTTTTGAAACAATAGATTTTACACTGTGTATATTATGAGTTTGGAAGAATTAAAAAGGGTACATATGAAAAATCAGGAAATATTTGCATGGTTCCCAAAGGAAATTGTCAGGTGTACATACACTTCATAACTACCGATGCAGCAGATGCGGGTTGGAGAGCCCAATAATATCAGCAGAGATAGCACTCACTGAGGAAAAAAGCTGTTGGCAGTACATGTGTTGATGCGGAATCAATGGCATTGTCTGCACAATACCCAGGTTGTAATTTGAATATTGGACACTTGCAAGTTGTTGAGGCTGAAAGAGTGGCATAATATATCCCTGTCAGCCCATTACCTCTCGGCGGGGTACAACTGCACCGCTGGTCGCCTCTACAGGCATCAGCGGATATCCGAATGGCACAAAATATCTCTGTCAGCATATTACCTCTCGGCGAGGTACAACTGCACCGCCGGTCGCCTCATCGGGCATCAGCGGCTATCCAAATGGCACAGCACATCCCTGTCAACCTATTACCTCTCTGCGAGGTACAACTGCACCGCTGGTCGCCTCTACAGGCATCAGCGGCTTTCCGAATGGCACAGCATATCCCTGTCAACCTATTACCTCTCGGCGAGGTACAACTGCACCGCCGGTCGCCTCTTCGGGCATCGGCGGCTATCCGAATGGCATAATATATCCCTATCAACCTATTACCTCGGCGAAGTACATCTGCACCGCCGGTCGCCTCTTCGGGCATCAGCGGCTCGCCGAATGGCATCTATTGTCCACGGCAACAAACCGATTATTTCATCGTTGGGGCACTACAGACGTAGAACTATTTGCGTTTGCAAAAACATCCGTGGTCAACAAATACCAAAACTGGTCTTATAAAACCTTTTTAAGTCTGCAAGCATTACATTGCAATATATATACTCAAATCCCTTCAATGAAAAGCGAAAATTTCAGATAAAATATGTTTTACCCCTTCCTAATCTTATCTGTCAAGATTTTTGCATCTTAATAGGGCCACGGGCCTATATGATTTTTATTGCTAGGAGGTAAAACCTCGAGGGAGAAAATCTTGGAGAGATACAATTTATAATGCCTGAGTCCAAATAATGGTGCACTGGCATCGCCAGTGTCGATCCAGACTCTCGGAGAGTCTAATAGACATAACAACAGATATGCAACCCCCCACCGTAAGTAACTAACTGATCCAGCAAGCCTGGAAAGCTGGAGGTGGGAGAAATATATCCACACTAGTCAATTGATGACATTGCTGTCACTATAGACTATAATAGTACATTAATCTGCTATTATTTACTTTTTGTAGAATCTAGGAACAAGAGGTTGAAGATCAATTACTTCTGAAACAAGTACTTAAGGCTATAGCAACTGAACAATGAGTCAATATGCAATGCTTGCAATTTCTCAGTACTACTACAGTGATCCTTCTTTCAGCTTCTTTAAGAAGAGTAGATACTTACATGATCTGATCTTACTCTGATTCTCTACATCCTACATATAATTTTTTTGTATTTTTTTTTTGGTTTAGGTACCTAATAGTACAATAAATTGTCAGTATTTGGTTCTAAGAGCAACTCTATAGGACAAACAATCAGGATGGCTAGTATTGGAACATCACCATGAATAAGTTGTCTGGCTAGATGGGTCGAACTATTTATTAATTTTATTTAAAAGTGATGACAAGCCAAGCTGGGCTGGATCACTTGGTTATTACTATAATTGCTAAATTACATCTACCACCTTGAACTATGCTGGCTGGGCAAGTTCTGTATTGAAAAAGTGCAGTGGTAACATGCAGTGGTAACATTGCCATCACCCAGGGTTTCTTAAGGTAACCTGTAGGCCCTGTAACCTGTAGGCCTTGTAATCTGTAGGCCCTCAGCCTCAGCAAGCTTCATGGAGAATCAGTCAATTGATGAAATTGTAACAAGGATAAAGTGAACAGACTTTCAAGATTTTTTTCTGTAAGGAAATAAAGAGATATGATGGGATCTCAGTCCATTATTAAAAATTTTCAAACTTATTAATTATCTCAATAATTACTATGATAAAATGTTTATTATGTGTATTTTGAAATATTTAAATTATTAACTAATTCTTAAATGAAACAGTAAAGTTATTAATTATCTTATATTTTATGAAAGATTAAATAACAGGAACTTGATAAGGTTGATGTAACAGTAATGAGACTATTGTATAGTGGTAGAAGTTACTGTGTTTCTGTTATACTAAACTTTTTATTTTTTATTCTTTCTGTCACATAGCGTTTTGTGTTGTCACCAGCAGATACCAAACAGGTCTTCATATCGACGCTGTGTGTTTTTAAGTAAACACATAATATAATATTTTGAATTACAACAAAATTGTTATTATGTGTTGAAAGAAAAACACACAGCGTCGCAGGAAGTATCTTCCTGGTGAATGAAGACACTATGTCAGTCTTGGAGAGTTGCCAATATTATCACACTTAACCAGTGGGAAATTGGCGCCTTAGCCGGTAACAACAGGTAGAGTACCAACATTGCAGGAATAACTGGTGAGTTACAAAACCATTCTTCATATCGACGCTGTGTGTTTTTCTTTCAACACATAATAACAATTTTGTTGTAATTCAAAATATTATATTAGTGTTTCCAGCCGTTAAGATGGTATTTCTACTAATTGTTTTTAAGATATAAGATTGGACCTGTAAATCTGATGATTTCATAATCTCATTAAATAATTGGAAGTCACTCAATATTTTTATCGTAATTATGATGCTGCATATGCAGCATCAAATGTTTTTTTTTTTGGATGATAATTATTTAAAACTGAAAACACCGATATAGCGTTCCAGAATCCAATAACTGATATGACAAGCATTTGCACTACCTCTAGACCTCTCCTGTATTTTTAAATAGTTTCTGCATAGCATAATGGGAGACTAGCGCGAAATTATGAATGTATGTATTTTGCCAAATTGTGATACATTTTGAAATCTATGTATATGTCACCGTAAAATTGTAAACATCGTTAAATCATAATCTATCTTGCGAGATTGTAAACTGTCGATGGATTGTGTGTGGACGCAGTTCTAACCTAACCTAAACGATAATTTTGAAATATGGCGGTGCAAAGACACATGATGTTCAACCAATCAGCTCGTAAAGTGCGTTCCTTCGCATGCCGTTTCACAATTTGTCGGTTTTGCTTCGATAGATTATGATCTACCGAAAAATAATGCGTTAAATTGTAAGCAGTACATTGGGGTTGACAATCTATCGACTGTTTACAATCACACACAAGGTGTAGGCACAGCTATACATTAAACTATACAAATCCAGTTAGTATACGGTAGTCTCGCATTTACTATAAGCCTTTACAATGCGAGGTCAGCCTATACTGGATTTGTTAAGCTTGATTTGTGGCCGAGTGTACCAATGTACACCTAAATTTCACCGGTATATTTAGGTCCAATGTAATAGGGGGTCCATTCACCAGGCCACATTTCCAACTTCCGAGCTTCTACTAAGAATTCCACAGAAAAATACTTAACACTTTGCTCGACCTAGGAATCAAACTCAGGACTTTCAGCGTAGCAATCATGCTAAGGACCACTAGACTATTGATGCAGTCTTAGTTGTAGTCTTAGATTAAACGACTTTGATCAAATATTTTAATTTAATATACTAGTGAGGGGTTCACATCATTCTACGAAGTGTGCTGAGACCATTGCATTGATATAATTGCTCTAAGTTAAAACATAAAATGCGACGGTGCCACTATGTAGTGTCAGTACGATCAGATCAAAAAAAAATCCGCAGGCGAAACAGCATCACGTTCATTTATTTCGGTGAAAAGGTGTGAGTTATAATAGATACCATCATAATTGTTTATGTATTTTATAATTACCCATATAAAGTTTCTATACAAGTATTCAATGTTTATGAATGTGAAAATAGTATCATATTGCTGAAAAGTTGGAAAGTCACAGCTAGGTGAAATTCTCAGAGGCGATTATTTGTTCCCTGGAACGCTACCGCACGCAACGCAATTGTTTTGATTTTTAAACACAAGCCGTTTTCAACCGCCATTATAATCAGTTGAAGTTTGAGTTGAAACTTGAAGTTTTCAAAGGAACGCGTCATAATAATTCAAAATAAAACAGTCTCATCGAATCTTATTTCTTCTTGTGTTTAATTACTGAAGTTGGAATCGCATTTATATGCTGTTAAAGTGAAGAAAGTGTAGTGACACGAACACGACATTCAATATTGCGCTGGCGACCGGCTTCATATTTTTCTTGAAAGAAGATTCAAGAAGAATTCCATTGCTCGATATTGATATAGTATTTTTGTATTCTGAAAAATGGATCCAGTCACTGATCGCTTGAATAAACTGAGGGAGGAAAGAATTGCGAGGGAAAAGGCGCGAATCGAAAAGGTATTGGTTATTGTTATATATTGTATTTGTATTTTGTACAAATCTTATTTATTCAACATCAAATTGTTATAGTGTTCTTCACTTGATTTTTAATACTCCGATTCTAATCTAAAGGCATCTCTGACCGTCTTTACAAAACTTGTTGAGTGCCTATATGTCAAATGGGCCTCTGCCCCTATGGCTACTCTCTGACAGTGACAGCCAAAAAGTAGTATTGCGTGCTTTAAGCCTTTGCATATTATTATTTTATTTAAGTAGCCTTTAAATAAATCGTAGGATATTATGTTTTATTTTATCGGGACTTGTATATCGTACAGCGGGGAATTCACTTTCATTCACAGACATATAGAAGTGAGGTCTGGTGGAAATGTCTGCACACTTGCCCGCGGGCATGTCTGATTAGTGAATTCCCCGCTCAAGTGTTAGTGTGACTCCTTCATTAGTCTAGTGGTCCTAAAATATTTTCTTTTGTATTTACAGCTAAGAGAATTAAATCTCAAGAAATATAACAAGAATGGAGATCAAATAAAAAATGCTTCATCAAACTTGTCCTTAGCCAATAAATCGGTCAAATCTGAAGTCAATTTAAAAAGTCATGTTACAGGAGCTGTGAAAAATAATTTCCATGTAAATGGTACAACAAAAAGACCTATTTCAGTTCCAACTCTGAAAACTACTGGTTATAAAGATTCAACTAAGTCAAAAAGTAGTGTGAGCCTTCTAAAAACCAATACCAAATGTAATAATTCTCACATACCTAAGGCTAACAACACAAATATTGACAGAAAGTACTCAACTACTGACAAGAAAACTGCCAACAGTATTGCTAATGTGGACAAAAAGCCTGCAAATGCTTTAAACAATGATAAAAAAGACAATGGAAGAGACAAAACACTAAACACAACTGAAAAAAAAATTAACGATGACAAAAAGGCTTTTAGCAGTACTCACTTATTGAAATCTGAGAGAAAAAGTGCGAACAGCAATGTGACTAATGTTGAAAAGAAACAACACTTTGCTATACGGAAGACTGACAGTATGACAACCAATTTAAAACTTCGACAAAGCCTTGCAGTAACAAATGACAAGCCCAAACCAAATGCAAGGAAGTCAATGATACCGCAAAGTGCTTCAAAACAACACCAATGCTCTGTATTTGAACGGTTATACAAACCAAAACATTCTCATATAAATGAAGTAGAAAAACTCCACACAGATCCAAACTACCTGAAAAAAGTGATCCAAAACTCTGGTATTATTTTGAACAAGCGCCACACAGTATTTGAGCACAGCAAACCAAAAATTGCGATGCCTGTACGTAGATCCATATCTGCAGTACATTTCAAACGTATCGGTAAACAAGAACTTGGGAACTGTATCCACAAGTGGGCATCCATCGGTGACAAGCTGAACAATGTCCATCTAAAACACATTAACGAAGATGAGAATATCAAGGAAGATAAAGTAGTGTCTGCAGTTAAAAGTGAGAGGAAGAAAGTAACATTTATGACTCCGGTACCAAACTTTAACACTCCAAAACCAGAAGAACTGCAGTCTAGATTGAAGGCTTGGCTTCAGAAGAGAGGGAAGTCTTTGGATTCTTACCATCATTTGCAATGTTTCGGCATACATCACTTACCGCACACTCTTAAATTTGATGCTAAAGTATTTGACGAAGAGAATAAAGAGAACATTGCAGTGGAATCAGATAGTGATGATGACTCTTATGCAGAGAATATGAACGAAGAAGGTGCAATGAAAGATAAATGGAGGACAGCAAGTTGCGTCAGTGACAGCGTGGATTTCAATGAGTCCCAAAATACAACAGCAACTTGCAGTGATGTTATTGTTAATATGGATGATGTTGTTATCGGAGCTCTGAATGATCTTACAGAGTTGCTGCGGGAGGTAATTTTAAAAACTTTTTAGATTGTGAGGTACCGAAACCCTTTGCCAATATACAATTTTTTTTTCTCATTTAAAAACAAGGCTTGTTAACCCCTCCTGGTAAATTAAATGCTTGTGTTACGAGTTGGTGAGTGGGGGGTCCGTAGTGCAATGGGTGAGTTTCGAACTATAAGGCTACGACGCTTTAAAACTTGAGGATCTTTTTTAACCCTTGGTAAATTCAGTGATGGTATGTGCATCTTATTTTGAAAAGATTGAAAAAGACTGGTCCTTTCCACCCACAGACAGAGAAGTGGAAGAAGAGTGGGGAGGCCTTTGCCCTGCAGTGGGACACTGTCTAGCACTACAGGGTCATAACCTAAACTAACATTATATAGAGGAAACATTTGTGTTTTTGCATGTATATTTGTAATGTTTTCACACAAAAACTACTGGACCGATTTCAAAAATTCTTTCACCATTTAAAAGCTGCATCTTCACTGAGTGACATAGGCTATATGACATTTTTAGAAAAAAAATGAGATCCTTAATAAAAATGCAATAATATAACCCAAGGTGTGAAAACGCGTGCGAACTTCGCCCGCTAGTAAATAATAATTGTAATGTTCATCTATCTGCCAGGGCTTCGACTGGGAGCAATGCGCGCGCTGGTTGCGAGCTATCAGAGAGAGATTCACCTCTGCTCCCCACACCGCGGCATACTGGGAGTGCCGCGCCGCCCTGGAGGAGAGGCGCGGCGACCTCCCCGCCTCCGTGCAGTGCTGGGAGGAGGCCATCGCTAAAGGAACAGAGGTCAGTGTCACCATTTTTTGGTACCGAAATTCCTTGATTCCAAGACATATGTTGACTCAGTCGTTGGACCGCATGCGGGGAGTCCCCGAATACGAGATAACGACTAGTGAAAGTGCACCATTGATATCTCGGTCGATATGCAGCATGCGGGTATTCCCCGCATGCAGCTTAACAACCGATGAAATTCATCGGTGAAAAGCAAGCGTGGTGCAGGGATTTATTTTACTAATATTATTGAGGTGAAGAAAATCAAACACCCAGCACAAAGAAAACGGTTACAGCATGCGTGAACTAAAATCTCTCGCACCCTGAACGTGAAATGTTTGTTTGCCACCTGGGGTACGGTATGTAGGACTCGTACCGACTACCTCACTTGCCTTAACCTTGCCCCATAGTCACAGTTATGAGATTTAAGACATTTATGACCTAAGTTAGTGTTATCTATTAGCTGGTTCCTCTTCCACTTCCACCACCGAGTGCACAGAGCCCCCACTCCCTGGTTCTTTTTCAACCTATGTTAACTGTCGAGAATCAAACTTCGACATCAACGGGTGCTACACGTGATCAGCTGACCGGTTCTGGTGGCGACCGGTGTGCGACGGCGGTGCGAGGCGCGCGCGCATACGTCACTCATTCGAGTTCTCTCCAGGCCACCGCGCAGTGCACTAGTCTTATTATTCTTGAGAATATATTCAGTTATACCAGCAGAACATACAGTCCACTCATTTCTCACCACCACCAACGAGACCTTGTGGCCTTTCTAGGCCTTTCTTGTTGAACGTGTTGTAGCATGGTGAACACGTTCTAGAAATGTGGGCGACCATGAATTTTCCTAAATATCGTTATAAGTTAAAGCCTATATGTTATTCTGATGTATAAACAATCATACTGTAAAGTTTCATGAAAATCGGTTCAAAAAAGAGTAAAAGAGTAACAAACATCCATACATCGTCACAAACTTTCACATTTATTTGTAGGATAGGATAAAAGATGTACTATGCTAACTCGCAAGTAAATTAGGATAATCTTTTTCAAAGAACTATGTATTACTGGTTCTTTGAAAAAGATTATGGAAGGACCTTATTTGATATATTTTTTTATTCCACAGCACTCAGTAGTAGAAGCTAATTTGGACCAGTTGCTGGACAAATTCATGCAGCTGAAGATCAGTCCCAACAGTGGGAAGCGACGCCAAGTGGACCCCAAACTTGTAGACGTCAAAAATGTTTTCAAGAGCACTATTATTAGGTTTGCAGTTCAACAGGCTAAATTGTGAGTATATCATTTTCATTTTAATATCAGTTTCAGTGAATTATAAACTATCACTCACTTAAATTCGTTCCTCAGTCCTCTTCCTTCTCTTTGTCTCCTTCCCCTTCCTTTTCCTTTACTGGGTCTACAATGCGCTAGTGATATCCCTGCCCTCGTGTTGCAAGCGTCTATAGGCGGGCGGTATGCTTGTTGGCCTCCTTAGTGGTATTATATTTCTACTGCCATGTATCTGGAGTGTTTTGTAGCCGAAGGGTTTGCGAAGGGCCGAGAGGGGTTTGAATTTCGCGTCCAACCTCTTTAGCCTTCATTAATAAATGAAATTTAAAAAAATAATTAAAGCAGTCTTGCTTTAATTATTTTTTTAAATTTCATTTCGTGAGGGAATCTTCTCCGATTTACACTTCTCGATGGCGAGGACTGTCGTTAAGAGCCTGTAGTGTGAACCCTCCACGACCCTTGCACGAGCCGACCCGTGTCAGGCATTAGCTTCTGTGGTCCTACTTTAATCTTTTCGGCTGATATGATGCTATTTCATTTTCAGATCTGTAAACAGGAAGGATAGTTGTTAGTATATTTTTAACATTGTTATATCAGCCTTAAAATTGTCTTTTTCTTAAGTAGTTCAATGGTGTATTGATTAAAAATGTTGCCCCCTTCCTGGAAGTCAATTCTCAATATAATACACCCTCTCGTATTAAAAGATTTCTTTTTTCGCTAATACAATGTATATAGATTATTAGAATATTTCAATTAACTATGCAAGTGTCTTATCTATTTTTAATAAAGAACTACACTTGAATTAGTAAATTTAATGCAGATTTAAACATAAAAAATTAAATAATTCATTACTTTAAAATATGTATTATAAATATTTTAATTTATTTTAATAAATTAAAAAAAAGAAAGAAACGGCAAATTTTGTGTCTAAGTTCCGATAAAATAAATATAAATTACATTTAATTAAATACCATCACGCCTGTTTGTCTTGAAGAGTTAGGCAGCGGTACCCTAATTAATGATTTCCAATTTATTTACAGACGCCAATCAAACCATTTTGAAGCACCCAAGTACACAGTAACGCCAGTGCGACGCAGCGCTAGGCTCAGCGCACACTGGAGCGGCAAGCGGACGCCTCTACAGATCTGTACCACTGTCCGTCAAGCCGATGAAGTTTTAGGCGAGAAACCGGTATTTGTACCGAACGGCAGCCTATATGGGACGCCTTAGAAATGTATATTTATGTTTATCAATCGTCAAAAGTTACGGCCGCTCTGTAACGGTATTATTTGAACTAACTTTTTGTATTTTTTAAGATTACAAAGTTATTTTGGTGAAGGATAAATACGACTGCACCAAAAACGTCACCTCAAAGGCGTACATTAAAAAATGTGTAGGCAAATTTCGACATGGCGGGTGGGACTCGCGGTGGCTTAGCGGTCATAGCGTCTGGTGTACTTAACCAGAAGACGCAGGTTTGAATCCTGCCCGCAGTCGTATTTTTCCTTCACTAAAGAAAGGTATACCACGTTGGCAGAAACCGATCGATATCATCCCGCCAACGTTTCCTCGGCCGACCTGGTCTACGAAAGGTATTATGTACGAGGTTTCCACCCCGTAGCTATCCTCGCCCACCTGTCCGGTTGCATGCGGCTGACGTGGCCCATCGCCACTTCAAGCTCGCAATTAGGACGCCCACATCCACTATGCGCGTTTTGGAACGGAGGGTGGTATTCCGAACGTGATCTGTCCTCTTGACCCCCAAAATACTGCGTTCCATTGCTCGTTGACAAACCTGGCCTTTGCCCTGCAGTGGGCCACGAAAGAGGCTACATAAAAAAAAAGTTGAAACCAGCATATACAGGGTGACTGGTGAAACACTAACGATACTTAAGGAGAGTACTCTGTATTCGATTCTCGTTCTTATTATGTAATAAAAATAGGTACTTAATTTTTGAACAAATTTCCCTATAAATAAATGAAGTGTGGATACATTCCCGGCGCGCGACGCTGATAACATTGATTCAGTATAAGTAAATTAAGTTACAATCACCATTGGAGTGAACAGACTGTTTAAGACTGTCAATTTAAACTATTTTATCAATGGGGTAAAAAATATCTTAGAATAACAGCTGCCTCATTAGTCTAGTGGTCCCAAGCGCGACTGCTACGCTAGAGGTCTTCGGTTCGATCCCCAGGTCGAGCAAAGTGTTATTGAGTTTTTCTATGAAATTCTCAGTAGCAACTCGGAGTCTGGATTTGTGCCCGGTTAATGGCAATAGGCTCGCCCCCTATTATATGGGACCTAAACATACCGGCGAAATGTGGGTGTACATTAGTACACCTCTGCCTAACCCTTCGGGGAATACAGGCGTGATGGTATGTTTTTAGAATAACAGCTGTCGTGTGTAGTGTTCGTTCTAAAATATCCTCTTCTTGGAGCTAATAAAGAATAAATAAACCCTTTGTGTCGCTGAGATATGGTTTAATTTCTCCAGTTGCTCAAATAATTAAAGGTGGACAAAGGTCTGACAAAACCTGTTTTCTCTGTATTTTTATAAATATATTAAAAACACTTTATTTCTGTAATATAATCTAATAAGAAATAATATTTTAACCTTTTGAACGCCAGAGTATAAACGTATCGCCGTACCCCTGACGCCAGGCCAATTTTTCTGTCAAATTACACAAGGTAGTGAAAACACACTAAAGTAATGATTAAATTGTTTATTTCATAATATGGTGCGACGTATATTTGTCCAACGTCACAAATATACGTCGCACCATATACGCACACACACCACAAATATACGTCGTTCAGGGTAAGATTTCGTTTGTCACATATATGTGACAATGGCCTTCAAAAAGTTAAAAAGGATTGTCACTTCAGATTTAGATAAAACATTTAACAATGTATAACTACCTTGATTTTAAGATTTAAAAATTTTCTAACGGTGTTAACTAACAAAATCTTCAAATTGAGATATGAGATCTCAATTTGAAGATTTTGTTAGTTAACACCACGGAAGAGATAAATAAGGTTGGAAAGGCCCTAGCTGCTGTTTTGTACTAGGACCAGTGTCGCCGCTTTACTCCCACTATTTCAATTCCCAAACATACGCAACATTATCTTTACAAGTTTTTCGCACACAATCAAATCACACACACATAAATCAGTGGGCAGCAATTTGTTCACACACTAGCACCAAGCTCTCGTAGGCATTAGACACACACACGCAACACGCATACGCTAGTGCTTGAAAAGCCGACTGAGAATTTATCGATATTTTTATCGATACATTCTCAGTCTGTTATGTATTTTTATATTGAATGGGGAAAAGGGGAACATAAAAATCAAGAACTATTTTCATTTAATTTAAAAGAATTACTGTCCTTGGAACAAAACGTAATCATTAAGCAATTAGGGGAAATCTAACATAACATAATAGAGTTATAACATAACATTATTATAATTAATTGCATAATATTTCGAATAGAATCAAATATTAAAACGTATAAAATAGGTAGGTACGTATAGATTTGACTTAGATTTGACTAGACTATATTGTATCTATTCAGTATTAAAATCTAAGTAAAATAAAATGGTCTACATGCCGCTTCATCTTCATTCATTCAATGATTAATATAATATAAAATACATATAACTAAAAATATACTCTCATCAATTAAATATAGGTATATTATTTGATAAATAATCTTTGCCAACCGTAAATATAGTTGAGAATTCTATCGATGCTTTTATTTACCTCGATATCGATAGATGTACGCCGTGCATCACTCACGGCCAACCCCGGCAAACGACGAACAACGGCTATGGTTGAAGAGTAGAGAACGCAATGCATGCAGTACATTGCAAGCGGACTACGACATCGTGTTGATTAAGCGAGAACACATCGGGCAATGTATTTTATTTGTAACTTGTTGCAATAATATGATTGATGTTTGGAATTTCATAGTGATCAGTATATTTTTATGTTTTTACCAATTATTTTGCAATTAAATGCTATTTTTGACTTACAGATGGAAAGATATACCTCCTCGCTATATACTGGTGGTCTGACATTTTGTCTATTACGTAAGAATAACACAACACGGCAGTTTAAAGCGGAGCTCTGTTCGCTGAAGTAGTCATAAGCACACTTAACGCGGCGAATGTATGATTCGGGCGAGTTATGATTTTCTAATCAAGACTGTGGCGCGCCTGCCCCGCCCACATGGCCATTCCAATCTTCTTTATCTCTTCCGTGGTTAACACCTTTGTCCACTTACCCATTCAATTATGGACAGTTTGTTTGCTCCGATATATGTATTTGATGGTGCCTGTACTTATTGAGTGTTGATAGCACAGCAAGTGCATGGTGTCTATGCGTTGCGTAATTAATTACTTAACTTTCTGCTAAGTTTACATTAATATTTATGGTTTTTTTTTTCTTCTTAAATGATCACCTTCTCGAGTATCGTTAGTGTTTCACCAATCAGTATGTACTACTGTCGTTATTTTGCCGCGCAAGATAATGGGAAGACTTTTTTAAATGTCTCAATGCCGTCATCAGGAATTCACACATTAGACACAGCAAAATATGTATATTGATAATGTTACCAACGAATGGTACGGACTTCAGGTAATTAACAACGATTTGAATTTTTTAGTGATCGAAAAATTCGGCCTCAGGCAACTTTGAACCTGCGTACCTCCGGTTAAGTACATCGGACGCTTTTACTAAGCTACCGAGACCAATGTTAGTTGCCTAAGGCCGAATTTTTCTTTCACTGAAAAATTCATATCTTTGTGAATATTTGGTATTATTTAATCTTTTACGGCAAGAATATTAAACGGATTGCAATTTATTCCGCTAGAGGCGCCACTGTATTATAACGTTGATGTTTTTTATTTAATAACTAGCTAACCTGTGCCCACTTCGTTGGGCGAAATAGCCTATGACACTCACAAATAACGTGGATTTCTACTGGTGAAAGAATTTTCAAAATCGGTTCAGTATATCCTGAGATTATCCCCTACAACCTCACAAACATACCTCTATAATATTAATATAGATTTCTCTATAATATTAGTATAGATATAATAGAATCTGCTTAACCCGCCATGGCTAAAGGTATGATGGTTTTCTATGATTTTCTAATAAATTTGAAATAAAACTACTTTTTACGGATTTTATTGTGTTATAATGATATTATTTAATTCCCGACGTTTCGGATCCTTAACAGCATCCATGGTCCGTAAAAAGTACTTTTATTTAAATGTCTAATATTCGCGTAAGTCTATCAGTATTCTTCAAACTTATTTCACAACTTGTCATAACTATATTGATAATAACGCATATTATATTAACGTTATAATAATGTAGCGCCATCTGCTGTTTCGTTCGTATCTTTAATATCTTCGTTTTTCAATACATTATTTTGGTAGTGCGGAAAACCAGATCGTCTGCCTCCTGGGAAGGCCGCTGGATCGTCATCAAGTGATTTGATGCATGAGTATTTCCCGTACTACAAAATAAACTAGAAAAAACGGCCAAGTGCGAGTCAGACTCGCGCACGAAGGGTTCCGTACCATATCATCATATATACCATCTACAAAACGGCAAAAATATCACGATTGTTGTACGGGAGCATAATGATCTATTTTTAAACTGAATATTTAACTAAATATTCTGTGAATATTTCTAGTGTCTTCCTTTCATATCTATGTCGAGCAAAAAAGAATCACGTTAGTTGTATGGGAGGCCCTTTAAATATTTATTTTATTGTTTTTTTAGTATTTGTTGTTATAGCCGGCAACAGAAATACATCATCTGTGAAAACTTCAACTGTGTAACTATCACGGTTCATGATATACAGCCTGGTGACAGACAGACAGCGGAGTCTTACTAATAGGGTCCCGTTTTTACCCTTTGGATACGGGACCCTAAAAAGGGCAAGTTAGACTAATACCGATTTAAATCCCCACTTGGCTTCCCTTGCCATATATTCCATGGGATCTGTTTCTACCCCCCATCATCAAGGGGTTGCCTTTCAATCCTGCATCAATGTTTCAAAGCTTTGGTCCCATCCCTATAATATTCTGGTCTTTTCCCGTTCCGAGTCGGGATTCCGTTGACACATTCTCTTGATTGATCGTGGCGAGTGGCCATTCTGTATATAGACCTTATGCAATTGCGTTTATTAGTAAGGGGATTAGGATATGTGACATTTAAGTAGATTTAATTACTAACGATAGACTTTAAAAAGGCTTAAAGCGTTTTCTGAAACATAAGTTATACAAATCATGTTCTTATTAGTTTTAATTATAACTATTCCTTGTTTTAGTTTTGTTAAGTGTGTAAATATATTTTTCGCTTCTGGTTAAGCTTTTGTATTGGACTAGAACCAAGTATACCGTGCCACAGTACTACAGGGATAGCAAATTGAATTGTTTTATCCTTTTCTATCTTTCTCACTTGGCTCCCTCTATCAATCAGAATTGATAACATATTATTTTACCTTTGGTAATCGAAATTTGACATCACTTATATGCTTGGACTGAGAGAAAGGTCGTTTATTCTGACCAAGTACACTACGACCTTCTATCCACGTCGTGGATAGGTTTTCAGTTTTAGCGGACTATCCGAATCGCGGATAGAAGGATTTCAGGTTTAGCGGACTGTCCACGTCGTGGATAGGGTTACAGTTTTAGCGGACTATTAACGTCGTGGATCGAAGGATTTCAGTTTTAGCGGACTAACCACGTTGTGGAAAGTAGGATTTCATTTTTTGGGAACTATCGACGTCGTGGATAGAAGGATTAAATTCTAAGCGGACTTTCCACGTCATGGATAGTAAGTAGGATTTAATTTTAAGCGGACTATTCACCTCGTGAATAGAAGGACTTCAGTTTTAACGGACTATTCACGTCCTGGATAGAACGATTTCAGTTTTAGCGGGCTCGTGGACTCTACGAGTCCGCTAAAACTGCTGGATATACACGGCATAACAACCTTCGTGTGCCTGTACTCACAGCTACACGTTAAACTTTACAAATCTATTTTACGATGGCCGCTTTTTGGTTAGAAAGCCTATACAATGTGAGATCAGCTTAACCTTTTGAACGCCACTGTCACATATATGTGACAAACGAAATCTTACCCTGAACGCCAACGTCACAAATATATGACAAATATACGTCGCACCATATTATGAAATAAACAATTTAATCATTACTGTGTGTTTTCACTACTTTGTGGAATTTGACAGAAAAAGTGGCCTGGCGTCAGGGGTACGGCGATACGTTTATACTCTGGCGTGCAAAAGGTTAAACTGCCTTCCTGCGTCTGCACCAACCCAAATACCATGCTATGGTGATCTTCAAAACAGAAGAGAATTTAAGTAAATATCAAAGCAGTCTTTAACTAAAAAAACTGGAATTCTATAGGTTTACCTGTAGCTGTGTGTACAGTCGCCAGCACATCAGATTATACAAAACTGTCAAATTGCTCAAAACGATTTTAAACCGTAAAATATTGATGATTAAGTTCAAAATCAACTGAGAAAAATTGACATTTTTTGGTAACTTGATATGCTTGCCACCGTACCTTTGCAGCATTCAAGTCATCCGTAATCAGGTAGAACAGGATCTTAAGGTAGTGTTGTGGTTCGGTATACAGTATGCAGTCCTTAGTATCATATTACCAAAAACGTATGCTTAGTTTATGTTAATCCTTCTTTCTCTTGCTATATTATTATTAGTGATTAAAACTTGTATATTTTCATAATTTTGTTGTTTTATTTCAATAAGTAAACCTTGGTATGCGTCCAGCAGCGGCTGATGATGATAATGATTTCAATAACTAATAAATAAGAAGGGTGGCCAGCTGCACATCAAGCTTCCACAAAATTTCATATTTTCTCAGATCATTTTGAACTTTTCTTTTTGAACTTCAACAACTTAAGGTTTAAAATCATTTGGAGAAATTTGTCAGTTTTGTATAACCTGTAGTGCTGGCGACTGTACTAATGTATTTCTTTTCGAAATGTTTACGGTAGTGGCAGCTATCGGCTTTTGGGCTACGCGTGGGTTTCGATTTTATATGTACAAATGTTTTTTGCAAACATAATTATGGGTAGGTAGTTGCTGTCTAGGTACTGGTATTGAAAAGTAGGGTAGTTCTACTTTTTAATGGTATAACTGAAAACGAGCAGGCGAGCCACCTAATGGAAGTAGTCATCACCGCCCATGGACATCTGCAAAACCAAAGGAGTTGCAGATGCGTTACCGAGCCTATTTAAGGAAAACGGGGAATGGAAGGAAGGAGAATAGGACCGAAACACTGAGGGATAAATGGGGCCTCCGGCACTCCATACGCAACAGTATTGCTACTTGACGTCGATATTCTGTGGGACAGTAGTACTTCCCCGGTCGTGCCGACCTATTCATGCCAGCGAGACACTACTACTACTGCGGATATCAATTTATATAAAAACTGCTCGACCGATTTCGATCAAATTTGAATGGGACCACCTGGGGAAGTTCGTCAATTATATTCCCATTGAAACCCAAAAAAAAGAATTTCTCAAATCGGTTCAGGCGTCTTTGAGTACATACCTAATCGGCGTACATACATAAAAAAATGATTCTGACGAATTGAAACCTCCTTTTTGAAGTTTATTATTTATACTGAGAGTACGGAGAAAATATATTTTAAGACACGCATGGTTTCGATCTTTGGGGGAGGCCTACGTTCAGCAGTGGACGGCGATAGGCTGATATGATGGTGATGATGGTTCGATCTCTCCCAGTCCGGCCAACCCTACTCCACCTGTCGTCAATCCTAGCAACTTGCGAAAATTTCTTGATTTTACATCAGCGTCATCTAGTGACAAATAGTAGAACAACGTAGTGTGTGCTAGAAATTAATTATGTTTGAAACAATACTTACAAATATTTGTCCAAAAGAAATTACACGATTTGTTTTATATCTATGTTCAAAACATTGTATACCTACCATTGTAAGAATAAAATCGTGTCAAATTGTCAACAAGTATTTTGGCAACACCAAACAAATTTGGATTCGTGATTTGTCGACGTCGTGTTTCATTCATTTTCGTTCCCAGTGTCGGTGGATGACAGCTTGCGTGACAGGCTAAAGAAAGACAATTTTTCGAATTTCCGTGCCTTTGTGTAAGACAATTTGGTTCCTCATCTCGTTTGTTGTATTTGTATATAATTGAAAATAAAAGCCTACATTGTTATCCTAGTTATAATTTTGGTGCTGTGCCTGTGCTATAGGAATTATTGAGTCAGCTGTGCACCAGCTGATACTGTTGTGAATTTCCAAATTTGGTGAGTAATATTTGTCAATATTTTACGAGATTTATTATATTTTATCGAGACAATATTATGAATGCAATCTATGTTAAAATGTAAAGTATATATTTTGTCTACATTAACATTATAAGCCACATTGCTTTTTTATTAAACAAGTTTTTGCAAAAAGGTTTTTACATGCTCTTTACGAACTAGTAGAGAGGCTGTTGCTATGGACGCCGCTTTTTAAAAAGTTTACCTGCGGAATTGTCTGCATAGGTACATTTCGGCAAAAAAATAATCTTGTGCAATTCACCAGATTCGTCATTTATGCACATGTACCTTTTTGTACATGCAAAACGATTTAGTTTTAGTTGTTTTTGATATTTTGTCTGTTCATCGGAAGTTCGGAACGGCATAAATACAAAACGTGAACGTGACTATTTTGTGACGATCTTTAAACTCTTTACTTATATATAACCCATAAATCATGGTGATTTTAACCTACTGATTATTGAACGATAAAATTACTGATGTAGGTAAGTAGGTACCTACTTCATGAGTATAGTTAATGGTAAATTCGGAAATCATTACTTGTTATTGCTCAATCTGTGTAAAATAGGTCGTTATATCATAGAAAACCTGCCAAGTGCGTGTCGGTTGCGCAGCTGCATGGGTTCCGCGAAGTGTATCTACCTACCAACGCATGAGTTTTTGGAATAAAAATTATTTATTATTTTTAAAATAAAAATTATTTGTGTTTCTTTCCACTTACGATTTATTAAATTTCGTATCCAGCCAGGTTCTAATTAAAAAAAAATTGGCCACCACACGACATTTTTTTTTATTGATAATTTATGCATCTTCAGAAATCCTTACGAAACGACTACGCCAAAAATTCATACGATTTATAAAAAAACCAGAATCTACCTACCTGACAACCTAAGCTTGTCTATCGACCGTTAAACAGTCAAAATGACATGAGAAGCTTTTAACTGTTTAATTCTGGCTAAAGATAACATGTAAAATACTATAAAATTTATATAAAAAACCCATCATCAAAATACTCAGTTGGCATATCTAATAATATAACTATTGTCTGGACTTTAAAACAGACCATGATTCTCCGAGTTCGTTTCGACATTTCTTCTCAGAGTAGAAAATTTCAAATTTCGGCGTTGATGGCGCCGAAATTTTCTCCTCTGAGAAGAAATGTCGAAACAAACTCGGAGAATCATGGTCTGTTTTAAAGTAGTTTAAATAAACGTTGTAAAAGTGTCTTTGAAAGATCTATTTGCAGAAATAAATATCATTTAATCATTTACTATTTGTATAACATTAATTCAAACGGTAAATCGGCATCGAGTATTTCGCGGTGTTCGGTAACGGGCTTCGGAATCGCCGGACTATAATAACCCTTCTAGACAAACATTCCTCTTTAATTAAGGTCGACAGATGTTCGGTCAACACTCTCATCTCAAAAGACTTAAAGTCCACATTGTGATGAGACGCTAACCACTCGGCTCTCAAAGTAAAGGTCTTGATCCTTGACGCTCCACTATGATATAAAATAATATTATGACTACTTCATGTACTCCACAATCTCTGGCTTTTGTAGAGTAATGCAGTCGAGACAGGTAATGCTACGTCGTTGTTACAGCAGGTCGCAGTTAGTGATTTCGTTCTGTCGGTGCGCTTACGCACTGGTTTCTCTTCTTCTCTAATTTTGCAACATCCTTGTCCCACTGTAAATTTTAGGAAAATATGGAAGTAGGCAGTGTCTTTGACAACACGAAATGAGCGCTTCAAATAGAAAGAAAGAAAAAAAGTAATTTTATTGACAACACATAATCAAATGGACTGAAGTGGACCCAAGTGGCTTATTAGAGCACTAGAGCACTAGAGGAGATTGTTTCGGACATCCATAAGTAGAGGAAGTCTCTAACAACAACCAGGGTGAAGAGCATGAACATCCAAAGAGGGTCCAACACTCCAAAAAGCTAAAGGTAGCAATCACCCTACGCGAATACAGCGTCTTTTACGACCCTCCGGAAAATAGCGACATTGGGGAAGTCTATGTATTAAATAAGTTTACCTTTTACAAAATCACCGAGTGAAACCAGTGGTTTTATGACACTTCGAGCCTGACTCCTGATAAGTTATAGATAGATTATCTGCCTCATAAAATTATATTAGTTCTGATTTATTTATACAGTTGTTTGAAAGACCGCGCGTCTGAAGTGGTTTGCAAGTGGTTTTGTGGCGTTAAAACTCGTGCAACAATTTAGGGTCTTAAATGTTTCGCATTCGTGATTATTTTCCTTACTAATTCACGTATAAAAAACACCTAATTAAGTGATTTTACCTGCGCGACTGTTCGGATTGGCTCACAGTTATTTTGAACTGAGTGTCCATTCGGACGCATGAAATTTCTGTGAAATCGTAAAAGAAGCGAGTTTCTTTACAAACTCACTGAAATATTTTGTACTCCCGTGACATATCCGTACCACATACATAATTGTCATCTTACTAATCGAAAATGACTCAGAGCACGACCTCATTACACAGCGTGAATATTACAATTAAATAGTAAAACGGTTACTTTGTAGGTACCTACATAGCAGATAGCTATGGTAAATATTAGAGGAAAAATGCATGTAACATTAATTGAGGAATTGTTATAGCAAACTATTTCCGTAAAGCTAATTTTGTTTTGGCTAATTAACGCGGGAATATTTTACATGAAAATGCTATTTAAATTTATAAATTTATTGCGTTGCTCGGGAAAACGCCTCAATTTTAGCAGACTTCGAAAGATGTTTCAGAATCGGGTACCTTTCGGCAAACAAGCTGCTAATGGTGGCCACTGGCATGGTAAAGAGCCAAGACTACTCAGAAGATGTGTATTAAATGACCGTAGAGCACATTTTGGACATTGAGTTTTCCTAACACACTGCTGAACTTATGGGTAATCCTTTAAATTACAGCATGAACTACAAAGGCCACACCCACAGTTTTATCGGTATGTTTCCATTAACCGGCACAAATCCAAACTCGCGAGTTGCTAAGCTGAGAATTTAAAAGGGAAGTTAAAGCCAATAGGACCGCTTTGCTCAGCAGTTGACCACTAGACTAATAAGGCAGTCAGTCACTCATTGCTGAAACGATTAGAAGAACTTACTTCTAGGTAATTTTATTTACTTGTGGTATTACTGGTATTATCAGCTGGACTACCTATAGGTGACGTATGGCTGTATGGCATCCAATACCTAAGTGGCGAGCACAGTTATTTGTAGTCGTACCTATATAATATCCAGACTGTTTTTGATTGTTTATGCCAGTCGAGGTCAGGAGTTCGATTTGCGACCTCATCGCGTGATCGTGATCATAATGAAGGGCCCCATTTGAGTCGTATAATATGGAAACATGCATGCGATACAGAAAGTTAAGCTGTGTATAGACTGTTCGCGGCAAAACATCCAGCACTGCAGCGCCCGGCACTGTCAACTTGTGAAGAAAATTGAACGCTGCTTCGTTCGCTGCGCTCTGTCGGAATTGAGAAGACTATTTATTGAGTATACGACTATCGTCGATGTTGTGACTTGTCTCCCGAAGTCCCGATCAATGCCGTAACTAGGTCGGTGCCCACTGCCCAGGCGCAGGGCGCAGAAATGACTAGATTTAAGCTTTTTTCAAGGGTGCAGTTATAGGAGCTTGCACCGGGCGCATAAAATCTTTGTCTTAGGTTAGGTAACCAAAAGTTTATCTAAAGAAGCAAAGGAACAGAGGCCGTGTGACAACGTCTTATTACCATTGCTTTTGATAGAGAAAGAGATGCTGCCCTAGGAACATTATCTCCGCCATCACTTTCTTACAACCTAAAAGCGGTGGCATTAACACGTTGTGATATGTCCTCTGCTCCCGTAGACCAATGACGTTTGGCATGAGTCAACAACACTAGAAAATGATGGGATTGCCATAAACTCCTTTTTTTTATTCGTCCCACGTCCCACTGCTGGGCAAAGGCCTCTTCCAATTCCTCCCAGGTACTCTTTTTTTTGCGCCACCTCGAACCAGGCGTCGCGGTACGCATCCAAATCATCCGGCCACCTCTTTCTGGGCCGACCTCGACGGCGCCTTCCATCTTCAGGCACCCACTGAGTGGAGACCCAGCGGTCATTATGCATGGCTGACATGACCCTAACTCCTATCGACAAAAAATCGTACTTGCTTTCCGTTGGGTCACGGCCATGGGACGCCTAACATTCACCACGAGATTGACACTTATCAAGTGCCGAATAGAGCGGAGCGGCCCAAATGGCATACATATTCATCTTATCTTGACACGTTAACGACAACAGAAGGTCACCTACCTACTTGTTTAGTGCCGCAGATCTGCCGCGGCAGAACATGTTATGTGCGGCAATCGCGCACAGTGCATAGACAGCTTAATATGTATAATCACTTAGCTTTAGTTAATTTAACAGACGGTTGAAGGATAAGAAATGTACGTATAAGACCACCTTGGAGTTTGAGTCAAGGCAAAAAGCTTATTGAGATTTTTGTTTACGGAAAGTTCGGAATTGGAATTATGCCCAGTTATTGACTGGCAGTATGTCTCATGGTATTCGTCATCCAGAGCGGTATCGACAAACAGTCCTACGACAACAGACATAATATGTACCTACTTATCGCAACGTTTGTCACAGTCACAGTGATATTTGACAAAATCTGTGACAAAAAGCCTTTTTTTTGTCTTTTTAGCACAATCGTGAGAGAGTAGGTAATCTCTACTCGTTTAACTTGACAAATTATTGAACTACTCCGCCTGCAGAAGGTGAACAACTTAATAAGTAGTTGAAATAAAACACATTTTCACGGTTTTTATCGCGTTATATTGTCTTGATTAAGTTTCGGATACTTAACAGCATCCATAGTCATTGGTAGATTAAGGTAATTAAATATTTGGGAAGGGTATTTTAAAAAATAGCATGGTGTCAGGAATTGGTAACTCATTACGTCGTTTTCTCCTTTCGATGGATTCTTCTTTATTGATCCTGTCTTTTGTAGGGCTCTACTAGATTGTCGTCGGTTATCTCGTGTCGAAACAATGGCTCGAGACGAGATAATGTGACTGCAAAATTATGTCGCAGCATACATTTTAGCCTCGCTGATTAGACTGTTACTGAGGCGATAGTTTAGTCTATCGTAAGTATTATCGCGCGGAAACAATAATGTATGGATTATTCGTTTATGAAACGTCAACTAGCTTGTCCTTCATCGTATTATTACGAAGAGTCATGAAATAAATGCTCCAAACACTACAGTCTCTCGCAAATTCATATACCTATTCACGTTTTGTGTGTGGTATTTATGTAAAATAGGTACCTAAAGGCCTTTATCTTATTCTGCACAAATAAATTGCACAACATGATTATTTCTAGTTATCTAAAATTCTATTTAACACCGTTTATATTATATTTAGACTACTCAAATATAAACTGATTGTATCATACAAATAAAAACATGCCTGGGACTTTCCCGCAACTCGTTTAGAAGGAAAACGTAGGAGCAAAATGCATTCGATTCACTCGAATGTCGGTCATTGTAATCTGCATGATGACTCCTTTGTCTTATAGACTCTGATTCCATAGTTCTGTATAGTTTCCATAACAATTCCATGTAGCAACAGAAACACCAGATAGTGATTTTATAACCAATTAAAGTTTTAAAACTATTTGCCTCAAACCGTCAAAGAATTGCCAATGTCACGATTTAAAAATAAACTGCAATGATTGAATGAATACTATTATTATGTATAAAGAAAAATATGTTTTGTTAGTATAATAATTATGATTCCAGTTTCAACATTAAAATTTTGATCGCTATTCTGGCAAATGGAACCCTAAAAATGCATTTTATCAATTAAAAAAAAGAACATAATAGATTAGATTGTCCTCTAGGATCATATTTTATATGCTGTACATCTGTATCGAATATTTCTTGATGAGACTAATTAAAAACCTAATTACCATTTACCCGACACATTCTTGTCCCAAGTCATCGGGATCCTAAGTTACCTATTGTGGTTTATTGAATTTATTTTTAAAATTAATGGAGTTATAGGTAGTAGGTACGTTCTTATTATAACAACGTTGAGACAGAGTTATTCATATTTGATGTGTCCGATTGTACAGTCACCATCAAATATATCGGAGCGAACAGTCTGTTCATAATTATCTGAGCAACTAGGGAAATTAAACTATATCTCAATGGGATAAAATACATGTCAACATTACAGCTGCCGTGTGTAGTGTTCATTCTAGAACATGCTTTGTGTAGCTGAGATATGGTTTAATTTCTCTAGTTGCTCAGATACTTATGAACAGTCTGATTGCTCCGATATATTTGATGGTGACTGTCATTATCATCATCATCATCAGCCCGATGCTGTCCACTGCTGGACCAAGGCCTCTTCATGTATCTTCCATTCGTTTCTGCTCTGGGCTACTCTAGACCATTTCTGGTGGTGACTGTACGTTCATTATTACAAAGTTGAGAGTTATTCACATTTGATTTGTCTGATTGTACTAAATTTTTTTTTTATCAATGCACAATTCGTTGCGATACGTCACTCTTGATAACAAGTTGAATCATAGCTGCCTATTGACGAAAATATTTAATTACTTAACTGTGGGTGAACAAGTTCTTACTCACAACACCATCTCCCCGTCTTCCGTGCACTACACAGTCAATTTTATTAATCTATATCACTACATAGTATGAAACTAAGTTTCTCCTGCTGTTTGTATGCCTAAATCACGGACGAGAAAAAAAATCTTCTTTTTCTCGTCCGTGGCTTAGATCTTTTAAAATACGCAACGGATTTTAAAGTGGTTTTCAGCAATAGAGTGGGAGGAAGGGTAATAGGATGTAGATAACGTAACATACCATCACGCCTGTATTCCCGGAAGGGTTAGGCAGAGGTGTACTAATGTACACCCACATTTTGCCGGTATGTTTTGGTCGCATGTAATAGGGGGCGAGCTTATTGCCATTAACTGGGCACAAATCCAGACTCCGAGCTGCTACTGAGAATTTCATATATAAAAACCCAATAACAAAGTGCTCGACCTGGGGATCGAACCCATAACCTCTAGCGTAGCAGTCGCGCTTAGGACCTCTAGACTAATGAGGCAGTCCTTTATACATATATGGTAAAGGACAGGATGTAGAATACATGCATCACTACATAGTATAAAACAAAGTCGCTTTCTCTGTCCCTATGTCCCTTTGTATGCTTAAATCTTTGAAACTACGCAACGGATTTTGATGCGGTTTTTTTTAATAGATAGAGTGATTCAAGAGGAAGGTTTATATGTATAATACATACATATTTTAGTATAGAAAAGCCGAGAAACTACGCGGGCGAAGCCGTGGGCGGGAAGCTAGTATTATAATAAAGAAAAGCCGAAGCCGTGGGTGGATAGCTAGTAAGATGTCATTTGTTTGAAAAAAAAAACAGTGTAGGTACAGTGTAAGTGTAAGTTAACTACAGTGTAAGATGTTAGAAATTTTGAATATATTACTTTAACAGAACTCTAGTTACACTTAGCAACGATTTGGGAATATACAATGTTTGAATAGATAAGTAAATATTTTTAGCTGTTAGGTATTATGTTTGTATTTTATATTTTAAATAATTAAATTCTGTGACGCATGTCGTGTTTTGATAGTAACATTTGTAGGGATGACTCTTGTAAAGGATCTCTAAGGATTATTTAAATTCAGCTGTCCACAGCAGTGATATAATATAAGTTATGCTTCAAAAACAATGAGGGCGTCGGGCTTGCGATCATTTGGTTGCCCGTTCGAAACCCACCCATTGCAGTCGACCCACTCGTAACACAAGCATTTAGCTTAGTATGAGTGATTAAGAGGAGTGTCCCTCGCGAACGCAACAATGTTGCACAGTTGTCGCTGTCTCTATCCCTCGCGATGCGAACGCGTGCCCGAGAGGAGAAACAACAATACATTTGCAACATTTTCACGCGTATTTCTTATGCTCCGAATTTTGAAGTTACTCCTATAATATTGTTAATACGTAAAAAAAAATCTTGTAAAAATATATTCACTATATTATCTGGGTTTCTTTCGAATCAGAATGTTTCTGTATTGATACATTGTCGAGAAATACTAGCATAAAGTTGGGCCGTTTTTCAACGAAAATTGCCAATCTTTGAGCTCGTGTAACTTTTTAACCGTATATTGAAATGAAATTGTATACTACAGGAACACGTATTTTAATGATAAGATTGTTACTGCAAAATTCCAAAGACTTTCATTTGTTAATATTCAAGATAAGACCAAACTACGTTTGTATGGAACGCGGACCGGATACTATCCTCTTAACAAGAATACTAGTATGTGATGTGCGATTTTGCGACTCACATTGCTAGTTAGCTATCAATAAAAAAAAAACAAGAAAAAAATGTGATTTCTATAGTGGGCATGAGATTTTAGAGTAGGCATTGCCTACTCTTATTTTTATCGTTTGGAAATCCTCATGGACTTCCGTTTCCGGGGGAAGGCGACGGAGCGTGTTGTAGGCCTCAACCTCATTCCTTCTCCTTTTCTCCTTCCCCTCCTATCCGTTAAGTAGGCTCGGCAACGCATCTGCAACTCCTGTGGTTTTGCAGATGTCCATGGGCGGCGATGACTACTTAGCTCAGGTAGCTCGTCAGCTCGTTTGCCAAGTTATACTATAAAAAAAAAACATTTACCAGCGCGGTGGTTCGGCACGGCTAACTTCAGATAAGCACAGTTATTTCAAACAAACTGTAAAGGGGCTGCATTTCGCGATTCGCTATCGATTCTCAAGAATAGAATTCAAAACCTCGCGCTCCATAATTTTACATTGCACGACCACTTCACTAATGAGCTAGGTAGTTATAAACACAAACACAATATTGACTGTTACTAAGAAATCAATTTTTCCTTACTTTCAATACTAAGAATGGTCTGAAGGTCGTATGACGAGCGTAATCATTAAGTTATTCTAAGTACGTGTTGGTACAATGCTTTCATTCTTCGGTTTGTTTGTTGGAATACAGTGCTTCCAGATCGCGAACGTTAAATTACAGTGTTGCCAGCTAAAAAAATCAGTAGATTTCTAAAGGGAAATGCCCATTTGATAAAGAGGTTTTGAAGAAATGACGCCCATGAAAGAAACAAATTATAGGCATTAGGGTTGACATCACTATATCACTACATAGTATAAAACAAAGTCGCTTTCTCTGTCCCTATGTCCCTTTGTATGGTTAAATCTTTGAAACTACGCAACGGATTTTGATGCGGTTTTTTTTAATAGATAGAGTGATTCAAGAGGAAGGTTTATATGTATAATACATACATATTTTAGTATAGAAAAGCCAATAAACCACGCGGGCGAAGCCGTGGGCGGAAAGCTAGTTATAGATAAAGAAACAACCATTATTTTTTTACACAGAACTCGGTTGGAGTTATAAAAATCATATTAAAAAATTCATGGTTAACAAAAAAACATACTTGTAGTTTTATGATTTTTGGTCGTGGGAAGCGGGTACAGAATCCAATGTAAAGCCAAGGTCGTCATCAGGAGCGGTAACAGGGTCCATAATCGTAATCAAAGTCGCCGAAAAATCAACCAGAAAACGCAATTCAAAAAATCACTAGTCGCAATATCGCATTTTGTCAACAAACAAAATGTGAAATGTCAATGTCAATCAGTCAGTTGTCAATTATGATTTACGATTTTTATTGACGTAGGGATGACGATAAGATATCAATTTATCGAAAAATATAGGTATATAAAAAAAAACCGAAAACACGGAATCGGTTCAATAGTTTGTATTCGAAGCTCAAAAATGGACAAACACTTCTTTTTTTCACTTTTTTTCTGTAAAAAGACAATAAAAAAAGGCAGAATAAATCGCACAAACAAAAAGATTTCCCAAAAATCTGTTTTTACCGGTTTTAGTGTATCGATTTTTTCAGTAAAAGTCGCTATCCCTCCCTTCTTTGACGGATTGACCAAAGCCCGGAAGTTGTAAAATAAAGCAATCCGATTGAGTGTCTTAATTAAATCGGCTTTTAATTCCGGAGTTCTGCTACAAATAAGTTTATAGCAATATTTTAGTTACTAAATGCGTATTTTTTTTGTATTTACCACATTGTTTGGCAAAGCATGGCCAAAAATGGGCGTTTCCCTTTTAAGGTTAAAGAAATTAATTTTTTTCTTGGTTCTTCGCAAATAATTCGGCTATAACACATTCCAAGTGCATAGAAGTAGAAATTGCGACATCAATATTAACGTATTCACAATATTTTTTACGAGATACAGCCTGGTGACAGACAGACAGCGGAGTTTTAGTAATAATGTCCCGTTTTACCCTTTAGGTACGGAACCCTAAAAATGCTTAGATCGTTAGTGACAATAAATCGAGATAAAGGCTGATTAAAAAATTGATTTAATTGCCGATTAGAGTTAATTATAAAATGTGATGGTGCCACTAAAGAGTCTGAGAAACGAAGTGTATGAAACTATGAACCTGAATCATTATTTCTACACTTTATTTGAGTCACCTTCAAGACGAGTATTTTGTTAAATAAATAGCGAATATATACCCTAGTTTTTATGCATTTCCACATGACTTGAAGGTCTGTTGGAGAATGATAATTCAACCTATTTTTGTAATCGAATGATTACAATACAATACAATACAGTCGAATTTCAACTAAGTACTATTAGAAAAAAGTTGCGGTTGGAGTTGACTGCTCACGGTAAAGCCAAGTGGAACCCCGGGGCGGGCGCTGCTCTGGCGAGCTTTGCCCAGGAAGCCCGCAGTGAAGCGGCCACTGTTGGTTGCGGTGTTGTTGCGGGCGAATGCTACAGCGCTCTCGTAGTCCCGTCACCAAAGTGGTGACACCGAACGCCGAGGTTGGTTTTAGTCGGTAGATCGCTCTTTTCAGACCTTAGTCCGACCACCCCGCTCACATCGCTCTCCACGGAGCGGTGGGTAGTGCATAAAGTTGGGTTTAGTCGGTAGGTCGCTCTTTTCAGAGCTGAGTCCGACCACCCCGCTCACATCGCTCTCCACGGAGCGGTGGGTAGTGCATAAGCTATTTCCAATCCCGACAAAAAATAAATATTCCGGTGCCGTAGCGACACTGCGGCTGAAGGTTTACGGGGCCGCGGCGGGAGAGGAGTGCCGGTATCACGGTGCGCCGCTCTCCCTTCCTTCCGCGGCGTCGGCCGCAGCCGCAGGTCTGGCAAACTTAACACGCCGAGACTGAGAAAATCTCTCAGGCTTGCAGGTCTCACGTTCCCCCTCACCGTGATAATGAAATTATACGCACTGACTCCGAAAGCTTAGAGAGCCTTGGACTCTAACTCTAGACCTTTCATCATCACATGGTCATATTACTAAGTTAGGAATGGCGAACCTTTTTTAATCTTACGTACCATTTTTTCTATAAAAAGGTAGTAATAAATGAAGTGCCGTAAAAAATCTCGAGTTTAGAAATCTAATAAACATGAACAAATTTTGTGCGAATTCTACGTATAGTATTTTAATCCAATTAACTTGACAAGCGAAATATATTTTTTCAATTCCGAAGTTCCAAAAGTAAGTAGGTCCAGTGATAGTCTAGTGATATGACCATTTGACTACCAAGTTAAAGGTTTCGAGGTCAAATCCAAGGCACGCACCTCTGACTTTTCGAAGTCATGTGCTAATTAATAATAAATTATCACGCGCTTAAACGGTGAAGGAAAACATCGTGAGGAAACCTGCATGCCTGAGAGATTTTCTTGACGGCGTGTGAAGTCTGCCAACCCGCAGTAGGCTAGCGTAATGGACTATATCCTTATCCCTCTCACACTGAGAGGAGACCCGTGCCCAGCAGTGGGACAATGTAATGGGTTGATGATTTCATAATCATCAACCCATTACATTGTCCCACTGCTGTTGATGATGAAGAGCCAAAATTTGTAAGTCCCGTATCCAAAATCTTTTGTCACGGTCTAACAATGGCACGCGTGCCGTTGATTCACCATCACTGCTAGGCTATTACCATGGTAATAATAACTCTATTCCCCATTGCTGAAAAAGCATACTTGCATTTTGTTACCTAATAATAAATAAGGAAATCTGTAAGTACCTAATTAAGCTCAACAAAGACTTGCTTACATTTCTTGCGCGAGACCAAAGTAGAATTAATTAAGATTTATTTAGAGAATCTATTATGTTCGCGGATGTAAGGAATTACTTTTTAATTAGTTAACCTTTGCTATATTGGACTGCCTCATTAGTCTAGTCCCAAGCGCGACTGTTACGCTAGAGGTCTTGGGTTCGATTAATACCAAGTTGAGCAAAGTGTTATTGAGTTTTTCTATGAAATTCTCAGCAGCAGCTCGGCGTCTAGGATTTGTGCCCGGTTAATGGCAATAGGCTCGCCCCCTATAACATGGGACCCAAAACATACCGGCGAGGTGTGGGTGTATATTAGTATACACCTCTGCGTAACCCTTCGTGGAATACAGGCGTGATGGTATGTTATGTTATCTACATCCTATTACCCTTCCTCTCACTCTATTGCTGAAAACCACTTTAAAATCCGTTGCGTATTTTAAAAGATCTAAGCCACGGACGAGAAAAAGAAGATCTTTATTTTTCTCGTCCGTGATCTAAGCATACAAACAGCAGGAGAAACTTAGTTTCATACTATGTAGTGATATAGATTAATAAAATTGACTGTGTAGTGCACGGAATACGGGGAGATGGTGTTGTGAGTAAGAACTTGTTCACCCACAGTTAAGTAATTACGCAACGCAAACAATTGTGCATTGATTTAAAAAAAAACTTTTGTACAATCAGACAAATCAAAATATGAATAACTCTCAACGTTGTTATAATCCTCCGGGGAATGCAGGCGTGATGGTATGGTACTTTGTTATACAGGGTGTAAGGGACATCGACGGTTAAAATGTATGGAACAGCTGATTTTTTTTTCCATAACCGAAGAAAAATATCAACGCAAGGGGGTCCAGAATCATGCACTGAATTCGTGGTAAGCGGATGTGCGTCGATGTCCCTTCCACCGTGTATATTATAATCACTTATCACTACGCTCTCTGGGATGATTTTTTGTTTTATGTAAGCTAGCAAACAAGCGTACGGCCAACCTCATGGTAAGCGGTTACCCTAGCCTATAGACCAGGGATCCCCAAACTATTTTAAACCCCTTTTCCAAAATGAACTGTTACCTCAGACTCCCATGGCCATTATGGGATAACTCGGCAAACGAGCAGGCGAGCTACCTGATGGTAAGTAGTCATCGCCGCCCATGGACATCTGCAAAACCAAAGGAGTTGCAGATGCGTTGCCGAGCCTATTTAGGGAAAGGGAGGGGAAGGAGAAAAGGAGAAGGAAGGAGGTTGGGGGAGGAATTGAGCCTACTTTTAGGATCAACCCCCTTATTCATAGTGGTCCGCTAATTTAAAACAACTGCTACAGAGTGTTATTTTTCATTCTGACTTAGGTCAATAGAAGAAGACAGAGTGAGAATTAGCAATGCTTTACCTACCTAGTTATCTTGAAAGTTTTGAACTTGTGTTAATTTAATAGGGGTCGATTTTTAGACCTCGTCGACCCCCAAAGTCAGTTTTCGTTTATGTCGACCCCTAGGACCACTTTGCACCTTGCTACACCAGGGGTATTGCTCACGCGTTGCAGACTCCTTAAAAATCTTTTCACACCTTTTTTGAAGAACCTCATGCTGTAGTCCCTTGGGAAAACCTCGGAGGGAAGCTGATGCCACAACCTAAGTGTGTATGGGAGGAAATTACTGTGGAATCGCACAGTAGTTTTTTTTTAAAAAAGCTTACTAGCAATGTGGGTCACACATTACTAGTATTCTTGTTAACCCCTCGTGCTAAGCTAAATGCTTGTGTTACGAGCGGGTTCACGTCGGTAGTGCAATGGGTGGGGCTCGAACCGACAACCACATGATCGCAAGTCCGATGCAAGCCATTAGGCTACCGTCGCTTATGAGACCAGAGTGGTTCGAACATTGCCTAATATTCTCATCATCATCATAATTATTAGCCAAATAAAGTCCACTACTGAACGAAGGCCTCCCCCATAGACTTCCACAACGACCGGTTATATGCTGGCTGCATCCAAAGACTCTCAGCGACCTTTACCAGGTCGTCTGTCCATCTTGTTGCAGGTCGTCCCACAAATATAGGTAGTATCTCAGATCAAATAAAAAGTTAAGATGGAACTTTGCGAACAAAGAAGTGAGGCCGGCTAAAACTACGCCTAACGGTGTACAACACACAAGTCGACGCACACACGTATACCGAAACTACGCCTTATCTTGTCAGTCGAGCTATAGAGGTATCGAAAGCTCGACTAACAATATAAGGCGTAGTTAACTAATACATATGTGCGTGTAATTGTGTGTTGTACACCGTTAGGTGTAATTTTAGGCGGCCTCACTTCTTTGTTCGCAAAGTTCCATCTTAACTTTTTAGTTGATCTGAGAGTAGTATATTCCAAATATTCTGCTGCTAAGCAATAATGTGCTACCATAATTATGTTCCGGTTTGAAGGGTAATGTAGCCAGTGACATTACTGTGCAAATGAGACTAAACAACTGAGGTGTCAAGATGACAACGCGCGAGTGATACCACTGGTGTTGCTGACGTCTACAGGCGGAGGTTGATACTTACCATCAGGCCTATGCTAGTTGATCATCTTCTAAAAAAAACAAAGTTACGAGCGACAGAAAAGTCGCACGACAAAAAAGTCGCACGACAAAAAAGTCGCACGACGAAAAAGTCGCAAACTTTTTTTTGTTAGACCTTACAGCTGTTATAACAAGCAATATTCGAGGTAATCCCGGTGTTTATAGAAAAATTGTCGTCTTTCTCATAAACAATGTCTGTGTTTGCCCTGCTCAGGCGCATGTTGATATAACATCATGCTGCTTCATCAAACAGAGATCGCTTTTCATACTTATCTCGGTACGAAAAATAATAAATCTAGATTTGATGTCGGTTAGTAACTCGTCTCTGTCCCGGTCAAAGAAAAAAAAGTTAAAAGAAATTTGAATAATAACGGTCTATATTTGAGTTAAGCATATCATAATAATTTCGCATGAAAGCAGCTCCAACCTGTATGGTAAAAGTACTAAATACTTTTTTATTTTGTTACATACTATCACGCCTGTATTCACCGAAGGGTTAGGCAAAGGTGTACTTAATGTACACCCACAGTTCGCCGGTATGTTTAGGTCCTATGTAATAGGGGGCGTGCCAATTGCCATTCAGCGGGCACAAATCCAGACTCCAAGCTGCTACTGAGAATTTCATAGAAAAACGCAATAACACTTTGCTCGACCTGGGGATCGAACCCAAGACATCTAGCGTAGCAGTCGCGATTGGGACCACTGGACTAACGAGGCAGTCGTTTATTTTGTTGTTTAGTAGTTTTATTTTGTTGTTTATTAATTATTTGTAATTTTGCAAAAACACAGGCGTTCAGATATAATTAAGTCACATTAGCATGCAAATTATTACAATGTTTGAACATCTTCATCATTAAAATGTTAGGTATGTTAACCATTGATAAGATACATACATTCGAAACGAAGGCAAAACTGTTACATGTCAAAGGTTGAGATTAGAATTATCTATAGGTACTAATATTATAAAGAGGTTCAGTTTGTGAGGTTGTAGGGTGTAATCTCTGGATTTTCGGAACTAATTTTAAAAATTATTTCACCAATAGAAAGCTACATTATTCCTGAGTGACATAAGCTATTATTATCCCGTAAAATGAAAAGAAGCGTGTCCAGGCGGGCGGAATGCTAGTTTTAAATAATAAATAAAACTACTATGGTATACACGTTATACTATAACACATTTAACATAACATACCATCACGCCTGTATTCCCCGAAGGGTTAGGCAGAGGTGTACTTAATGTACACCCACAGTTCACCGGTATGTTTGGGTCCCATGTAATAGGGGGCGAGCCTATTGCCATTCACCGGGCACAAATCCAGACTCCGAGCTGCTACTGAGAATTTCATAGAAAAACTCAATAACACTTTGCTCGACCTGGGGATCAAACCCAAGACCTCTAGCGTAGCAGTCGCGATTGGGACCACTAGACCAACGAGGCAGTCAACACATTTAATAAATAAATAAATAAGGTATCGCTATGGCAAAGGGCTCATTTAAGGCTAAAGCGTCAGACTTAGAGGCGATATAAAAATAAACTTTGTTTTTCCCAAATTATTCGGCTATAACATTCTAGCTTCTTATTAATGATGTGGTATTAAAACCGCTACCGGCTACCGTAAAAGATTTAGGTGTAAATTGTAATTTTCGCCGAATCCACAATTTTACACCAAAATCTTAAAGAGGTCTAAGTCCAACAGTGGGCGAATACGGACTGATGATGATGATGGCAAATGTCCCGTTTTCATGGTCACCCTGTATAATCTTCACTCGTGTTACAGTTTGTTCGAAATAAGTAAGCTGATCGGAAGTTATCTGCAAGTGGTTTAGAAGTGGTAAATTTTAATAGAAAGAGTCGGTGTAAAGATAATTAGAGTCGTATATGTTTCACATTTCTAATGATTTTGTTTACTAATTTCGATATCTACCTATTAAAACACTTTATTGAACGATTTTATCACCGCTGTAGTTCGGAACGGCTAACTTCCGATCGGCTTACTTATTTCGAACAAACTGTACGAGTGAAGATTTCCCGCCCCACATTTCCTTCAGCAGTAGTTGCAGCTAAGTCAATTGTGTAGTTCATATGAACGCTATAGCACTCTGCCTAGCCTCTCAGCAAACACAAGCGTGATAGATTGTTATGTTCTCTCATAATCATTTACCGCCACGTGCGGCTCACTTGACCGTTGAACTATACTCGCATAGTGACGTAACAATAAAGCCGCGTATTCACTATAAGACAAATAGTTGTAGTATCGCGACCCGTTGCATGAGGACTGTCTCATTAGTGTAGTGGTCCTAAGCGAGGTAGAGGTCCTGTTCGACACCCAGGTCGAGCAGAATGTTTTTCTATTAAATTCCCAGTAGCAGCTCGGAGTCTGGATTTGTGCCCGGTTAAAGGCAATAGGCTCGCTCCCTATTGCATGGGACCTAATAATATAGAAATGTGGGTGTACATTAGTACACCTCTGCCTAACCCTTCAGGGAATACAGGCGTGATGGTATGTTTTCGCGGCCCGTTCTATTTATTAAACGCGGCTTCTTATTTTTTTTTATCCGATCCCTAGTAAACTTCACAGGATCACTAGCTGGGCTATTCTGATTGCTTAAAAATTTTAGCCAGCTCTTTTGGGTCAGTCCATTTTGAACATACACACATAGCCTATGATCTAATGTCAGACCTATCAAATATACACCAAAAAATTAAATACCGTTATTGACCGATTCAAGCCGTTTCGGAGGAATTCGATAACAAACATTGGGACATAAGATTTTAAATAGATTTAATGGTGCAGTTGTTTTATCGTTATCTGGTACAGTCAGATTGGTTTCCAACGAACCAAGTGTGTGGGATATTCGTCCCTAGTGAATACTCATCTTTAGATAACAATTTCCAACCACGAGTAGGTACTCCGATTAATATATGTCAGTATTGCAAATTGTTATACCTACTATAATGTTATTGACATAATTAATTATTATATTGTTATTATCCCTAAGCGGTCCAAAGGCCACTTTTTATAAATAAAGACAAATTATTGTATGATTTCTAGTATTTTACATAACATAACATCGCACCTGTATTCCCGAAGGGTTATGCAGAGGTGAACGTAATGTACACTTACAGTTCGCCGGTATGTTTAGGGGGCGAGCCTTTTGTCATTCATCGGGCCCAAATCCAAACTCCGAGCTGCTACTGAGAATTTTATAGAAAAACTCAATTAACCTTGCCCGACCTAGAAAACGAACCTATGATTTCTAGCGTAGCATTCGCGCTTAGGACCACTACACTAAAGAGGCAGTTCTAGCATTTCATAGTTGGTAAAATCTTACTGCTAATTTCGTCTGTGGTAGCATTGTCATTTTTTTTTACATAAGACATCTGGCCTCCTGGCCTGGGGGTGAGGAAAGGAGTTGCAGATGCGTGGCCTAGCCTATTTAAGAAGGGAGGGAGGAGGGGGACTGAGGGAAGATTGGGTCCCATGCGCTCCGCACTCACCGTACGAAACAGAACAGTATGCATACTGCAACTTGCATATATATTCTGTGGGAAGGTAGTACTTCCCCGGTCGTGCCGACACATTCATGCTGGCGTGTAGACATGCCAGCTCGATCTACTAGATACCATAGTGATCGATCAGTTTGGTTGGAATCATTTGACAAAAAACTTGTACAATGTATTTTATTACCTCAATGTATTTTTAGCTCGTATCAATGACATCCTGGAATAAGCGTTCTCCGTGCACTACTATTCTTATCAAAATTAAAACGAATACAGCTCTAAATAACGAAACGTTTGACGCTGAATTTAATGTTAATTTATTTATGGATTTGAAGAAGGTGGCTGGCAGCGGAAGGATGCGAGCTGACCAACACCGGGATGATTGGCGCTCTTTAGGGGAACCTACGCTCGGCAGTGGACAGCAATAGGCTGACATGATGAACCAGTATGTATGTATGTAATATGATCAACTATAGGCCGACCGTTTAACTCGCGTATCGCCTGCGCGGTAAGAAGGGAGCGGGGACGGGTAACGCTACACACGGAGTCAATAATCCAAAGATTTATCTCGAGATAGACATTGTTGGTAAAGAATAAAATAATAAGTATCTTTTTTTAAGTATTTATTTTTCTCCCGCCGCTCCCTTCTTACCGCGCAGGCGATACGCGATTTAAACGGTCGGCCTATAGTTACATTGTCCCACTGTTGGGCACGGGTCTCCTCTCCGCACGAAAGGCTGCTAGACTACTGCGGATTAGCAGATATCATATTATGCCATCGAGAAATTCTATAAGGCATGCAGGTTTCCTCACGATGTTGTCTTTTAAGTGTGTAATAATACTGATAATATAATAATTGTTAGCGCTGTGATAGCATAAATCAATAATACTCGTAGAAAATAACATTTTTTATTTTTAGAAGTCCTCATTATTGTTGTTATATCAAATACTATCAGCTGTTCAAATAATTACTTTCAGTTTAAAGACGCTAGAGGGCGTCCTAGTATCATTAAACAAATCGCAAATTTACTTAGGAATTACAATAGTACCCCTGTCGCAATCTACAAACATTAAACAACTATGTTTGTTTATTTCTTAACTAGCTGTCGCCTTCGCATAGCATAATCGGTTTATAATGTTACCACTGCTGGGACAAAGGCGTCCTCTCGGTGAGAGGCAGTAGGCATCCACCACGCGGGCCCGGTGCGGGATGGTAGATGTCACATGTCTTCGAATTTTTGGTTCTAGGACATGCCGGTTTCCTCACGATGTTTTCCTTCACCGCTTTGGGAGCAGTGGTGATGAAATAATTTACACAAAGTAAAGACAGATCACAATTCGTAAGTCGCGGACGTTCCAACTGGGCCACCACCGTTCCAAAAGGTTTTACTGTCATTCGGCTTCTTGGCGTTGCATAAAGACGACACATGCACCAGATTTTGTGTTAGATCTTCTTTATGGATAACTCTGCAAACGAGCACCGCCGCCCATGGTCATTTGCAATACCAGAGGAGTTGCAGATGCTTTCTCGAGCCTTTTTTGGGAAAAGGAGAAGAAGGAAAATTCCCGGCGCTCCACCCTCAATACAAAGATGTGCAAACTGCATCCAATTTCGTACAGTTTTTGATAGTAGTAGTCAAAATCACAAAAAGCTTGCCAATCAGGCTATTCTTCGACTATCGGTATTGCTCGAGAATTAGACGTCTGCTATACAAAACGATGTTTGGTTGTTGATGCTTTGCAGAGCCTTATGGATCCCCAAAATGTCCGTTTACCGGTACTTTGAGGATCCAAAGAACACCACTGATGTCGCAATTAATGTGGCCACCTACTGGCCCAATTAATATGAAAAAAATAAATGTATACTACTAAAGTTTTTGCCATTGCCACGACATAAAGAAGAGCGCCTACGGATTGCTAGAGCGTCCGTCTTCCGCAACCGAGGGGGAAATGGCTTGCAATTGTCACTGTTTTCCATACTCATTTCGTTCAAAGTGATCTTACTAGCGCAACAGTTCAGAGCGGCTAACTTCAGATGCGCAACGGCTAACTTCAGATGCGCAACGGCTAACTTCAGATGCGCTGAGTTATTTCGAACAAACTATACATAGCGATCTATTTTGTTGACTAATTGTCGATATGTGGTTCCCAACTGCAATATTTGCTTATTGTAAAGAAGAATACACAATTATGAACGCAATGTTCCTTTGTGTATTCTAGTTATGTTGGCTTTGATTTACAACGTATTAAGTACTTACCTTGATTTTAATTAATGGTTAAGTACATATTGTTCAGCTAATATTTACTGTAAACTCTATAATTTGTTGCAAGCACACATTTAATACACCTTGCAGTAGATAGTCTTAGGTTCATTGTTTGATAGGTAAACATCGCTACTGATAAAATCCCTACTAATATTATAAATGCGAAAGTAACTTTGTCTGTCTGTCTGTCTGTCTGTTACGCTTTCACGCCTAAACCACTCAACCGATTTTGATGAAATTTGGTACTGGGATAGACTAAAGCTTGAGAAAGGACATAGGCTAGACCTTTTATTGCAAAAAAATAGTTTTTAGGGGGTTTAAATAGGGGGTGAAAGTTTGTATGGGAGTTCGTCATTTTTCAAGATAAAACCATGAAATTTTATATTAAGGCACTTGATAAGAAATAAATAAATATTTATTCTAGCGTTTTTGAAATTTCGACCTGTGTGGTGGAGAAATAGGGGTTGAAAGTTCGTTTAGAAGTCCGAACAAAGTGACGTTTTCAAGTTTAACCCCACAACTGATTTTGATGAAATTTGGAACAAAAATAGACTAGACTAGAAGGTTGTAAAAAAGGGGTTACAACCCCTTTTTTACAACAAAAATAAGGGATGAAAAATTGTATGGGAGTTTGTCATTGTTGAAAATAAACGCTGAAACTTTGTGTTTTAGGCACTTGATAAGAAATAAATAAATAAATATTTGATATGGGGTTTTTGAAATTTCAAACTGTGTGGGGATGAAATAGGGGATGAAAGTCCGTTTGGATTTTAATGAAATCGTGTTGTCCACGCGGGCGAAGCTGCGGGCGGAAAGCTAGTTATTTTTAAAACAAAGTCCCCCACCGCGTCTTTCTGTCACGATAAACTCAAAATCTATTGAACGGATTCTCATGCGATTTTCAACAATAGACACAGTGATTCATGACGAAAGTTTAGGTGGTTTTGTGTAAATTGTTATTTATTTATTTAATTGGTTGAAATATGATAATAATGGTGTACCAGCATGCGAAGCCGCGGCGGGTCGCTAGTATTCCAATAATTTACTTCAAGTTTATCTCAACACATGACTTATCCCATAGTTTTTTATCCCATGGCTTTTGCATCCAATCTGTTATGAACTGTCGCCTGCAGTATTTCCGAACCAATACGACCTTAAAACCTTGCAAGAAAAGAATGTACTCCCTTTTAAAAGGCCGGCCACGCACTTGTGACTCCTCTGTTGTTGCGGATGTCCATGGGACCGCGGTAATTGCTAACCATAAGGCGATCGGTCTGTTCGTTATGGGTTATGACTCAACTCATTGCACAAGAAATTTTCCGAAGCTGACATTATGATAAGGAAAAGTTACCATCCTGTCGTTCCTATACTCCATTTGGTTAGGTACTTAACTAAAGGTAAACAATAAAAATGGCGGCGTTCAGGGCTCTTCAACCTTTATTGCAATGGTATCTTATGAATTGGGAGTGAAATTAATAACAACACTACTAACAATCAATAAAAACAACGAACAAACAAAACAATAACTAATTAATACAATTTACGGCAAAAGAAACACAAAAACGAACGAAAGTACAAACTGTTACGAATGGCGTCTGGTTACCCGACTAAGTATAATATCGGTTAATTATTTTGCCGCGCTTCCTCGCGCTACTACTTCTTAATTTTTTCGAGTTACCAAAAGTCTAATACGTAGAAAAATGTTTCGATTTCCTGTCTTTTTAGATTCTTTCTAGTAGGCACATTGCAATACTTTATGACATTATTATCAGATTTGATTTATTTATTGGTCGCAAGCTTACGAATTAATAATTACCATTTAATATTAAACAAAGTAGTAAAATATGCTAGTATAGAAAAGGAAAATTATTTTGAATGATTAAATAATTTATTTTGGTTACGTTTTGTTTCGAGATGATAAATGGCCCTGTAAAAGACCTTTTTTATGATTTGTTTACCTTTAGTTAAGTACCTAACCAAATGGAGTATAGGTACTCTCGCAAGATGACATAATGATGATGAAATACGTAATAGTTTCCCTCCAACAGTGGTTGGACAAATCCATATTTTTCCTGTAGCCATTTATAGTATTTGCCTCGCTTCTTTAGCCGCGGAAACCGCAGATAAAGACGCCTAGCAAGCGCGCCTAGCGTCTTCGAGTCATGATGACTACCAATAACGATTTTTATAGGTGTTCGTATGACAAGCGAGACCTACGCCTTTTCGTGCTCGCCGAGGCACGGAGGGGTGTTGATTTTATTAAGAATGGTCACCCATGCAACAAATTCACCGCGGCAGGCGTAGCTTAAGAGGATAGTCTCTGCGCCGCGCTCCACACAAAAGTAGTTTGGTCCTATCTTGAATTTTAACCAATGAAAGTCTTTGAAATTTTGCAGTAACAATCTTATCATTAAAATACGTGTTGTCGTGTACCTTGTACGTAAAACTTAATTTCAATATACAGTTAAAAAGTTACACGAGCTCATCGTCATCATCATCATCAACCCATTACATTGTCCCACTGCTGGGCACGGGTCTCCTCTCAGAACGAGAGGGATTAGGCTATAGTCCGCCACGGTAGCCTATTGCGGGTTGGCAGACTTCACATGTCGTCAAGAAAATCTCTCAGGCATGCAGGTTTTCACACGATGTTTTCTTTCACCGTTTAAGCGCGTGATAATTAATTATTAATACGCACATGACTTCGAAAAGACAGAGGTGCGTGCCTTGGATTCGAACTTGAGACCTTTGACTTGGCAGTTCAATGGTCATATCAAAAGGCTATCACTGCAATTTTATGCTAGTGTTTCAAGAAAATGTATCAACACAGAACCATTTTGACTCATGAGGTGCCCAGATAATATAATAGATATCCTTTTACAAAAAAAAACCTACGTAATAACTATATTAAAAGAGTAATCTCCAAATTTCGGAACAAGAAATACGCGCGGAAATGTTGTAAATGTATTTTTGTTTCACCTTTCGGGCACGCGTTCGCGAGGGATTCTCTTCCTCTTTAAGAGGAGGATCTGTTAATCAACGCAGTTAAATAACGAGCGCCTCGTAACCTTTAAAATAACTAGAACGGTACTAATTATCTGATAATTAGTTGCAATTAATTTGTTGCGTTGTATCGAATTTAATTGGCCGTGATAGGTCAAAGGTGAAACCGAGCAATATTTTGATTTCTTAATATTACACCATCACGTCTGTATTTCCTGAAGGGTCAGGTAGAAGTGACCTTGTCATGGAAGGCAAGAGTGGTTTTTTTAGACGGCATGAGTACGACATATTCTGCCGCTTCCCAAGGTGGCAGACAGGCTTCCTAGAGCTTCTATGAATATTCAATTCAAACTGGAATACATAGTAAAAAACAGTTAAAATGTGTACATAACATTATTTTATTATGTTTTGAAGGCCGTTTTACAAAAAAAAATCATAGATAATTTTGTGACGTTGGATCCGATTTTTTTATGTCAGCCGGGATCGCGAAGGTATGACAACTAGCTCCTCTGGCCCAAGCAAAATGTGGTGAGGTGAAACACCCGTGTGGTTTAGTTGGTAGGCCACCCACCATGTGTGTCCGACACGCCCCGTCGCCTTCCCCCGGGCGGCGGAAGTCCACGAGGGATACCACACGAAAAAAAAGATATTTTGATATGAACAAGACCTGTATTTGTTCGCTTAGGTGACTTAATACAATATGTATAAAGCAGATGCAAAGTACAACCATACTCAAAAGAAATATCTGCAGACAAAAATAATTGTCGTGGATATGAATCGAATCCACGACACGCGACACAATAAGTGCAAAATCGATCCAGCCGTTTAAGAGTTCAGTGACATACATACAGAACAATCATATTATTTTACAGATAATTTAACAGTTGTCTCGAGCTTATCGCAAATATCAAGAGGTGTCATTGACCCACATTATGTATCCAGCATTACGTGACCCGCAAAATTCATCTTTAGTTATTGATTCAGAGATTCAGTTATTATGGTTAACTAGGGCCTAATAAAAGGATTGCTTGGTTACAGTAATTAGGTAATGTTGAGACTATCTTCGAATTGTAGTTTGTTTTGTTTTAATGAGTAACACTCAATTGAGATTGTCTTTGTTTAAAGTAAGATTTTGGTCGAGTTTCGGTGTGTACCTAAATTAATTCAGTTAAGGGTTGTCAGGCCCTAAATTACATACCATCATAACATACCATCACGCCTGTATTCCCCGAAGGGTTAGGCAGAGGTGTACTAATGTACACCCACATTTCGCCGGTATGTTTAGGTCCCATGTAATAGGGGGCGAGCCTATTGCCACTAACCGGGCACGAATCCAGACTCCGAGCTGCTACTGAGAATTTCATAGAAAAACTCAATAACACTGCTCGACCTGGGGATCGAACCCAGGACCTCTAGCGTAGCAGTCGCGCTTGGGACCACTAGACCAACGAGGCAGTCTAAATTATTCTATTAATAATAATTACTAATGGTAATTTTACCGTAAAAGTGCTTTAAATATGTGTTAACTACAATGAGATTCGAGCTGCCGAAGACCGGGATGGTTGGCGCTCTTTGGGCGCTAAGTCATATCGATGGTCATACGTTGACAACTCGTAACCCACATTTTTTCGCAAAATGAGTTATGAACATCAAAAATTTTTAAATTAAGCGCCGAATCTTCCCATTGATAACTCGTAATGCACAAAATATGTCATTCAAACAATTTATGCCACAGCTGACAACTCACAATTAACAGTAAAGTAAAGTAAGTATTTAATATTATTAAAGCGTCTGGTGTACTTAACCAGAGAGACGCAGGTTCAAACCCTGCCTGAGATCGAATTTTTCTTTCACTAGAAATTTTCTTTAATTAGAAAATTCAGTTCTTTGTGAAAATTTCGCAATATTTAATGCTAAAAAATAATAAAAAATAAGCATAATACGGTTAGGCAACATCGTTCGACATTGAACTACCTGTAAAGGCAGTCGTGTTGGTTGGAAGACATAGTAATGTCTCCAATAGATGGTGCTGACGTCACCTCAAGACGTAGAATGTGGAAGAGAAATTCGACATCAGAGGCAGTGGTCTCGGTAGCTTAGTTGGCAAAGCGTCTGGTGTACTTAACCAGAGAGACGCAGGTTCAAACCCTGCCTGAGATCGAATTTTTCTTTCACTAGAAATTTTTATGTCGGTCTAACACCGACTTTTTTATGTCTGCCGGGATCGCGAAGGAATGACAGCTAGCTCCCCTGGCCCAAGCAAAATGTGGTGAGGCGAAACACCCGTGTGGTTTCAGTCGGTAGGCCACCCACCATGGGGGGTGTCCGACACGCCCCGTCGCCTTCCCCCGGGCGGCGGAAGTCCACGAGGGTTACCACACGAAAAAAAGATATTTTGATATGAACAAGACCTGTATTTGTTCGCTTAGGTGACTTAATACAATATGTATAAAGCAGATGCAAAGTACAACCATACTCAAAAGAAATATCTGCAGACAAAAATAATTGTCGTGGATATGAATCGAATCCACGACACGCGACACAAGAAGTGCAAAATCGATCCAGCCGTTTAAGAGTTCAGTGACATACATACAGAACAATCATATTATTTTACAGATAATTTAACAGTTGTCTCGAGCTTATCGCAAATATCAAGAGGTGTCATTGACCCACATTATGTATCCAGCATTCTGTGACCCGCAATATTCATCTGTTCTTATTGATTCAGAGATTCAGTTATTATGGTTAATTATTAGGCCTAATGAAAGGATTGCTTGGTTACAGTAATTAGGTAATGTTGAGACTATCTTCGAATTGTAGTTTGTTTTGTTTTAACGAGTAACACTCAATTGAGATTGTCTTTGTTTAAAGTAAGATTTTGGTCGAGTTTCGGTGTGTACCTAAATTAATTCAGTTAAGGGTTGTCAGGCCCTAAATTATTCTATTAATAATAATTACTAAGAAAAGAAGAAAGAAGCAAGAAAAGAAAATATGGTCTAGAGCGCCGTCCGCAAGACCACACTCGCACAGGGAACTATCCCGAACATGGATCTTATTCAGGAACACTGGGCTACAACAATGTCCGAGTCTCAGTCTACAGAGTGACGAAACAGTTCTCTTCGACAGTTTAGGGCATTTAAAGAACCAAGGCCTGCGTTGAATATCGGGTTGTATAGCTGCATAGTATTTGCCCTTGGTTTTAGAGGTCGTCTTCCATGTACTTAATACTTTGTCCATTATGTGAACCGTGTTTTGACAGATGCCTTAGACTGCCTTAGAACGTAGCTGTTCCAGATTACGAAAAAGTTAACTTTGAAATGCGTAACAAAATAAATGTAAAAACTACCTTATGTTATTCAATTACCTTAATTATGATTCCTTGCAGACATTATAATACCATTAATGTAACGGATTTTCCAAAAAAAAAATATTGTTAAGCATATTAAATTTAGTTACATTCTACCACATTCTACCGTGTCTAGTGATGCAATCGAATGTATTCGCTGCAATCATTTTGAACAATGACATTAAATCAGTATCGGAAAATGGCATCCACTCTAGTATCAATAAAATATAAATTAAACAATCTTTTTGAAATGGAATGTATGGAAAATGAATATTATACAAAAATTAATACAATCAGATGAATATTATACATATTTATAATATGTATAATATTATTGGTCGTCGTTGCACCATTTTCGATTCGATAACCTAACAATCGATAATCACTACTAGACAGTAATCAAAGTCTCAATAATCGGGTCGATAATCGCATTGTTACGTTCCTGCAATCACTAGTTCCATCTGTCAAAAAACGGTTCTCATAATGGACAAAGTATAGTTAAAGTGAGCGTGACAATAAAATTAAAGAGACGGCTAGTGCTGCGTATTGGACTACTCGTAGATTATCACACTTCATTGTGTCAGCTATCTTTTTCTATATTGGCCAAGATATTATATATATATTATACAGATTTGTTGTGGTAGGGCCACGCTGTTCGCAGCATGAATGGGCCGGCTCGACCGGGGAAGTACCACACTCTCGCAGAAGACCGACGTCTGAGTAGTAGCGTTTCGTAACTGCGCTTCGTTCGGTGAGCGAGAGGGCCGGAGGCCCAATTCCTCCCCCAATCCCCTTCCTTCTCCTTTTCTCCTTCCCCCCCTTTCCCTAAATAGGCTCGGCAACGCATCTGCAACTCCTTTGGTTTTGCAGATGTCCATGGGCGGCGATGACTACTTACCATCAGGTAGCTCGCCTGCTCGTTTGCCCAGTTATCCCATAAAAAAAAAAAAAAAATTGCCGGGAACTATAGTACTTGTTGAAAGTAGAAGTACTTTTTGAAGCGGTCGTAACATAATGGCTAGGGTAACGCACTTGCGATCATATGGTTGCCGGTTCGAAACCCACCCATTGCACTACCGACGTGAACCCACCCGTAACACAAGCATTTAGCTTAGTACGACAGGTTAACAAGAATACTAGTAATGTGCGAGTCACATTGCTAGTAAGCTTTTTTTTAAAGTCATTTTAACATTAAGAGGAGTGTCCCTCGCGAACGCAACAATGTTGCACAGTTGTCGCTGTCTCTATCCCTCGCGATGCGAACGCGTGCCCGAGAGGAGAAACAACAACATTTTCACGCGTATTTCGTATGTTCCGAATTTTGGAGATTACTCCTATAATATTGCTAATATGTAAAAAAAAAATCTTGTAAAAAAATATTCACTATATTATCTGGGTTTCCTTCGAATCAGAATGTTTCTGTATTGATACATTGTCGAGAAATACTAGCATAAAGTTGGGCCGTTTTTCAACGAAAATTGCCAATCTTTGAGCTCGTGTAACTTTTTAACCGTATATTGAAATGAAATTGTATATTACAGAAACACGTGTATTAATGATAAGATTGTTACTGCAAAATTTCAATGACTTTCATTGTTTAAAATTCAAGCAAGGGCCAAACTGCGTTTGTATGGGGCGCGAAGCGGATACTATCCTCTTAAAGATTACCTAAAACGGGCGTACTTCACCGCTACCTAGTGTTTTAACTGGGCAGAAGAAGCGAGGCAAAATTCCTAGCTACACATTTCTGTCTGTTCATTTGCTTAGGCGTTACAATTTACATAAATACAAGCTATAGGGGCAAGCCTTTCTCGTCAATCCAAAGATCAAATGTCGATTCAATGTGGGCTTATGTTCGTTCAAGTAATATGTCTGGCTGTGTAAATAAGGTTGCTAGGCCCAAAAATATAGCTGTCGGCTTTCAGGGTCGTTACGCCCTAAAAATGGGAATGTCTCAATAAAACTGGGGCTCATGGCACAGTAATGTTATGTAACAGTATTGTAACTCAGCCCTGTCTCTGAAATATTTACCTACAGTACATTACGAAAGAGGCTACATAAAAAAAAAACAAAAAAATTACGGTACGTAAACAGGGCTGTCCGCCTAGATATGCACGGCGATATATCAAGCAATACAAATCCAGTATAGGCTGGCTTTGAATGGTACGGAAAACATTTACAATGGGGGGTCAGTCTAAACTGGTTTTGTATAGCCCGATGTGTAGCCTGATGTATACCTAGGTATAGAAACATTATTTTATAGTTATAACATTCGGAGATTCCAGGTAATTTAAAAAATGTTATCTTTGGGTGCGTTCATTGAAAAATTCATGCAACCAAAAACAGCACAATATAGTCTATAATATTTTTATGCCATATTAAGTAAGTACTTGTACTTATTTCAATAGTCACAAACTACTACTAACTTACTGCTTACAAAACCATCGCACCTTTTTTCGTCACTGCAGCGCGTTCGCGACTGTTTGTGTACCAAGTGTATACCAAACTCATGGCTCGTAGGTTTGACTCGCGTTCCGACCGTTTGTATGAAGATAGAATACTGTATAGATAACATTACCGTGCTAAGGGCGCCTCTCGTCTCCATTGCGTGTGACCTACTTTCAGTATGTCTGCCCTGCACATTAACCTTTTGTTATTTTGTCCCCCCGATTAAGGTTTTCATGGAAAATAACATACATACCACCACGCCTGTATTCCCCGAAGGGACAGACAGAGGTGTATTAATGTTAACCCAACATTTCGCCGGTATGTTTTAGGTCCCATGTAATAGGGGGCGAGCCTATTGCCATTAACCGGGCATAATCCAGACACCGAGAAGTCAATAGATTAGAAGTCATTTTCAATAGCAGCTCGGAGTCTGGATTTGTGCCCGGTTAATGGCAATAGGCTCGCCCCCTATTACATGTGACCTAAAACATACCGGCGAAGTGTGGGTGTACATCAATACAGCTGTGCCTAATCCTTCGGGGAATACAGGCGTAATGGTGGAACAATTAGGTTGTAGAATCCACGAGACAGCTGAAACACTGATAAAATATTTCGACATCTTCAGTTAACATACATTATTCAGGGTCTGAAATAGCGGTCATGAATTTACATATGTAAATACACTCAAAAACAAGTGAAAAAGCCCCTTATCGCTAATTAGTCATTATTTTCATTATTTTTAAAGGTAGCTTACCTAAAGTGTCTGCAGTTAACCATACTTTTTGCTCGTGACTCTACATATTATAATTGAACCTGTATTTTAAATTGAACCTTGTTAGCTGATTGAACCAGGATTTATGAAATATAAATTATTATAATACATAGTTATAACATTGATATAAATTCATACTGTAACACAAAATTTAAATTCGTTCGGTAGTTTTTGTACCAATCCCTCGCAAACAGAAAAGAATTCCAAGGTTCTGAGATGTTTATGTCAAACTTGAAACCTTCTTGTAAAACTTGTTTTTTTTTTTAAGAGTGCCTGGTAAAACAGCTGATTTACTATTATATGTCTATTATTTGCGTAAATCAGTAAGTCTTAGAAAATAATAAGTATGTAGATACTTTATTAACGACGTTGTTTCTTTGTTACAGGTATATAAAATGCCGGGTGTTAATACTTAAATGATCTATGTACTTAATGATACGGAGATAAGTCACTATAAGTGCCAAATAGTTAAAATCTAATAGTTAAGTGAACAAATATGGATCCAGGATATTTTGATATTGAAAGGAAGCAGAATCCGAGAGAAACTGCAAGTTTATTATCCAGATTTTGTTACTGGTAAGTATTTATTATGTAACATGTGGTCGCCCAGTGGTCGAAATGCGACCATTTATCGTCTTGACTTTGGCATAACACTGAGAAAAGTGGAAGACATGGGGGGAGGCCCTTGTTCAGGAGTTGGACAATACAGGCTGATAAAAAAAACCCGGCAAACGAGCAGGCGAGCCATCTGATGGTAAATAGTAATCGCCGCTGTAGTAGTAGTAAATGCTGAGCCTATTTAAAGAAAAGAGAGGGGAAGGAGAAAGAGATAAGGAAGATAATTGAGGGAGGCAATTGGGCCTCCAGTTCTCCATACTCAAACGAAACGCAACAGTATGCATACTGCTGCTTGACGTCGACATTCTGTGGGAGGGTAGTACTTCCCCGGTCGTATGACTAGGTCGTAGATATGCCAGCGAGACACTACTACTACTTGCTAATGGTTTTTCAGTAGTAATTTATCACGTTTCAGGTACACACGGCCCATATTTGCGAAAGGCAGGAAAGGTCAGCTCAGCATATCAGATGTATATAGGTCAGTATAAATACATTCAAATTCTTTAATGTCAGCTGGCATGTTGTTAATCTCCGATAGGACAGACAGTTGAGCTCTTTTGGGGGATGTTTTCCCGGCACTAAAGTGGTGACGTGAAACGCCGAGGTTGGTTTTAGTCGGTAGATCGCTCTTTTTAGAGCGGAGTCCGACACACCCCATCGCTCTCCCCGGGGCGGTGGGTAGTGCATAAAGCATTTCCAACCCCGACAAAAAAAAGGGGTTGTACCAGTTGCGAGCATAAATACATATGTATATGTCACGGTAAAAATGTAAACTCCGTTATATCATTATCTATCTTGCGAGATTGTAAACTGTCGATAGATTGTAATCCCGAATGTTCTGCTTACAATTTAACGCATTATTTTTCGGTAGATCATAATCTATCGACGCGAAACCGTCAAATTGTGAAATGGCAATGTGGTGGTACTACTCCAGACGAACTCAGCATCAGGATCAATCATTATTATTTAAATCACCTGCAGTGATAGCCTTGTGATATGACCACTGGACTGCCAAGTCAAAGGTCTCAAGTTCGAATCCAAGGCACGCATTAATTATCACGCGCTTAAACGGTAAAGGAAAACATCGAGAGGAAATCTGCATGCCTGAGAGATTTTCTTGACGGCATGTGAAGTCTGCCAATCCGCAGTAGGCTAGCGTGGTAGACTATAGCCTAATCCCTCTCGTTCTGAGAGGAGACCCGTCCCCAGCAGTGGGACAATGTAATGGGTTCGTGATGATGATGAAATCACGAGTGAATCGGTTTCTCGTACGAAAGAAATATCCGTCGTAGATCGCAGTGTCGCTTTAAATCAGGCGAACTGGCGGTCAAACGTAGGCCCATCATTAATGAAAAAAAACTTGCCGTAATTTTTTTTTCATCTGTAGAGAATTAACGTTTTGTTCTATCTTATCTAGATTCTGTGTCTAAACTTCCAGGTGTACACCAGGACACAAAGCCGTGCCGCGTGGAGATGCTATGGGGGTACAATGGAAAAAACAGCTGGACAAAAGAGGTTAGAGTTAGAGTTCATCATTATTACATCCTTATGTGTTAGCACGCGTACACTACCCTCTGTGTTTCCTTTCTCCCAGTCCATCCAAAGGCGGTCTGGAAGAGATCGCCTTGTGCGATAAGGCCCATTTTACTATTTATTCCCTACTGTAAATCTGTAATTGTGTTATTGGTGTGCAAAAAAAAGCCCTCCGCAGCGTCTGTCGATCTGTTCGCGATAAACTAAAAAACCAATGCACCGATTTTCGTGCTGTTTCAACCAATGGATAACGTGGTCCTCGAGGAAGGTTTATATGTATAGTACATACATATTATAGTACAGAAAAGCCGAGAAACCACGCGGGCGAAATCGTGGGCAGAAAGCTAGTAAATAAATAAATTTTGCTTTTGGTGAATCACAATATGATATACACGGGACACAAGGCTAAACAATGCCAGTAATTTTCTACATACATACACTCACGTTCTTTTCCCACAAAAGTAGAAACTACAAACCGCCACTTATATACTACGATTCTTGCATTATCTTGCGTAAAATTATGATAGAATACGCATGGTGTGTGGGTAAAGTGGACAGTTTGCCACTGGCTTATATTTTAAGGGTGCTGATAGACGAGCATTTTCGTGAGCGTTCGCTAAAACGATCGACGAAAAGTGCAAGTTGAACATCCAATCGGAATGCACTTTTCGTCGATCATTCTAGCGAACGCTCACGAAAATGCTCGTCTATCAGCACCCTTAGGAATTAAACTCAGGACATTGCTATTATCAGCCTACATTAATACTATCTTCTTTTTTTCAGAAAAAGGCAAAAATCCTTCTCTACTCCGGGCCATAATTAGGTCATACGGTCCTAAATTTATCATAGTAAATATTATATACGCTGTAATCGATGCCGCTATTAGGTAAGCTATCTGCAATGACGTATTATTTATTATATAGACTGGTCCTGCACGAATATTACGGCTATATAAACACATGAAGGCATGTTGTTCTCACGAATTATAAAACTATTAGCACGAATTATATTTACGGAATGTACCGTCGCAACGCTGGTTGGTGCAAAACTAAGCGTGATCCGGGCAATTGCCTTGATTTCTCGTTGCCATTTTAGAGTTCGGGTAACGTATCTACAGTTTATATATCATTGGTTATCTGAAATTTGGGAGGCAGGGAGGTAGGATATAGGCATCGGCTAATAAGAATCCCTAATGGGTTTTAACTTAAGGTTGAAAGAAGAAAAAAAAACTTTTTTTGAAACCATTTTTAACCATTGGAATTAAGTTAATTAAATTGTTTAACACAACCAGTGCACATGTTATGTTATTTATTTTGTCCACAGATTATCAATACCAATGTGTTTAGAGGGATTAATCAACTTCTTCTCACCGTCCCACGCGGGGGTCACAGCCAGTGAGGCGTACCTCTATGCGCTCGGCGTAGTCGGGTAAGACTTCACCATAATACAGTAGCGACATCTATACCAAATTCTCTGAAGCAGCTCGACTTTGGATTTAATCCTTGGGTGCCATTATTTTTTTGTCTTTTCTCAAATTTTACAGTCACCAGCACATCAGGTTTGTCAAATTTCTCAAAATTATTTAAAGCTTAAAATATTTATTAAGTTCAAATTCGACTGAGTAAAATGTGCTGGCGACCGTACCTTACACATGCTGAAATCATAGGAGCAAGAATTGCGACCTTAACTATAACTTATTCACAACTGAAGTACCTGTAAGAACCTTTTTCAAAGGATTAGAAAATTTACTAAAAAAAAAAATTTTTTTAAATAATTATTAGGGAAATAGGGATTCGTTTATATAAATAGATTTACGTGCATTATGTTTTATATCCTCATGTAAGTGGGTTTTGTTTTTATGAAGTGTTTAAATTAACTGTGTTTTGTTTTTCAGTTTCATGGCGCTCAGTGCTAGCTTGGTGCACCCCATGCTGCTATGGTTATTAGACATGGCGATGAAGGTGCGGGTGGCTTGCGGATCACTCATATACAGAAAGGTGACTTATTTATCTGTTTATACAGTAGCCCGATTCACGTAATTAATACCGTAGCGATGTCGCAGCGACTTAATCGTTGAAACAGTTTTCCTATTCACATCCGTCGATCGAACCGATTTAGAAGTTGTCTTATTCAAAAATCGTTGAACCGCATTCACACATGTTCGTTGGGCGAGAATGGTTGTAAAACTTTGGCTTGTCAGTATTCACATAACACTGGAAAACTGTGTGTTATGTTAGTGTTATGTTATTTCTTTTATGATCATCATCATCATCAACTCATTACATTGTCCCACTGCTGGGCACGGGTCGCCTCAGAACGAGAGGGATTAGGCTATAGTTCACCACGCTAGCCTACTGCGGGTTGGCAGACATCACACACCGTCAAGAAAATCTCTCAAGCATGCAGGTTTCCTCACGATAATTATTTCTGTAAATAGATCTTTTAAAGACACTTTTACAAGTCGATTTTTTACTTTTTTTGTAACTAGCTGGCGCCAACGTTTCCTTTCTGACGACCTCTGAGAAGAAATGTCGAAACAAACTCAACAAATCATGATCTCTTTTAAAATCCAGATAATAGTTATATCATAGATATGCGAGTTTTACAATGTAGGGCAAAATCTGAACAGGCCTTTTGAAGAAAGAGCCATAACAACTTTGAGTTGACCTGTCCTAACTGACGGCACGCATACATCCAGTCCTCGTGTAGCTCAACCATTTTTTAGGGAGCTATGATGTTTTCCATCACCGTTTAAGCGCGTGATAATTAATTATTTCTGTTATCGTATTAGTAATATTAGTTTGTCGTCCCAGCTCCTCCGCCTAGACCTGACGAAGGGCGGCAAGGCGTCCGAGGGCCTGGCCGGCCACGTGGTGAACCTGCTGACGACGGACGCGCAGAGGTTCGACATGGCGAGCCTGTTCATGGTGGACCTGGTGAGGACCCCGGTGGAGAGCGCGCTCATCGTCTACCTCATGTACCGACAGATTGGAGTCGCGACACTCATTGGAGTCGCTTTCCTGCTTATGTTCATTCCGTTACAAGGTGGGTAAATGATAAACTGATCGGAATAGGTAGAGCCATTTAGGTTCATTGACCGCAAACATTGATGTTAATATGGGTGTTCCACGGGATTCCGAGTGATACATATTGTCACGCCTGTCTCCCATGGGGGTAGGCAGAGACTATAGATTTCCACTTGCTACGATCCTGGCACACTACTTTCGCTTCATCTACATTCATTAATCTCTTCATGCATGACCGTCGGTTTAGGGTGCTCGGAACCTGGCCTTTTTTAAGAACATCCGCAATTTGGTTGCGGTACGTTCGCCGAGGTCGTCCCCTTCCAACTGGTCCATCCATACTCACCATATATACTTGTTTCGTCAATCTCCGTTCATCCATTCTCTCTACATGACCAAACCATCTTAACATACCTTTCTCAATCCTTGTTACTACATCCTCTTTCACTCCACAACGCTCCCTTACCACACGTTTCAGGGATTCGCCGCAACAAACAGACAGACAAAATTTATATCATTAAACATTACTTATCATTTAAAAGCTCAGAGATTCTTGGGTTTCCGTTACTCTAAAAGAAAAATAACCCTTATTTACATATTTTTTAGGTTATCTCGGGAAAATATCAAGCAAACTTCGTCGACAAACAGCCATTAGGACCGATAATAGAATACGACTGATGAACGAAGTCATACAAAGTATTGAGGCTATCAAGATGAATGCGTGGGAAAACGCCTTCGCCAAGATTATCGGGAAGGCTAGGAAGTAAGTGGGACATCATATACATATCCTCAGCTTCGCAACTGGCCGTGGTTTCACTTATATAGGGCTTATCTGAAAATCAGCGCTGCGGCATTTTATTATGTCGTAGCAATATGCTGAGATAGGGCCTGGGGCCGTATTACCACGTATTAATGCCATCATTTTTAGGGTGTGAGAGAGGGATGCCGCTCTACAGGTTAAATAGTGGCGTCCCTCTTTCACAACGTAAAAATGATGGCATTAATACGTGGTAATACGGCCCCTGTTCGGTTCTGATGCATTGCTTTTTTTTTGTTTTCTCAAACTGTTTTGGTTATTTCTTTTGGTCTCCTGCGTGTGGCCGTATAAATCTTTTTCTTTATATATATCTCTCATAGAATCGTATGTGGCTGATTAAATGATATTTATTTCTATAAATATATCTTTTATGGCTAAAGCCTTGGGCGCGAAATTCAATTTATTCTTGGTTTTTCGCAAATTATTCGGCTATAACACATTCTAGGTACAATCGCCAGCAGGTCAACGTATACAAAATTGTCAAATTTCTCCAAATAATTTTAAACCTTAAATTGTTGAAGATAAATTTCAAAATCAACTGAGAAAATTTGTCATTTTGTGGTAACTTGATGTGATTGCCACCGTACATAGCAGAAGAAATTGCGACATCAACAATAACTTATTCACGATAGAGTATTAAAACTTTTGCTTAAAATTCGTTATCGTCGTCAGAACTTCGTGTAAAATAGTGGATTCGGCGAAAAATTACAATTTTTCTTGGTTTTTCGCAAATTATTCGGGTATAGTAGGGTATAACACAAATCTTTCCTATTTATAGTATTACAGTCATACATAAATACAGTTTCGCTGTTTTCTCACAGGGGTAGGCAGATACTACAGACCGCCACTTGCTACGACCCTTGCATATCTCTTTGGCTTCTTCCACATTCATACACCTTGTCATACATACCGGTTGCGAGTACTACGTACCAGACCTTTTTTGGAAGATATTTTCTTAAGATTAGTAATATCTTAATTTTTTTTTGCAGGAAAGAAATGAATGTTATCAAGAAAATGTCCTGGCTGCGTGCAGTAATGATTTCTTGCGTAAAATTAAATACAAAAGTCGCCATTTTGCTTAGCATTATCTCCTACATATCCTTTAAAAACGAATTAACGGCCGCGAAAGTCTTCGTCATTTTCTCCTACTATGAAATCTTAAAGTATACTCTGGTAGACTTCCTACCTCTTGCTATCACTTTCACTCTCGAAGCTTATGTGAGTGTGAAAAGGATGCAAGAGTTCCTTCTCCTGCCCGAAGTGGATAATCAAGATGGCGTCGATTTATTGACTATTGAAGAGAAGAATTTGGTGCAGACCAATGGAGTTTTCGAAAAGATTGGTAATGGGTAAGTTTCATTTCATTTATTGTTTTATAAAGCATTTTATATGTATAGATTACAGGTACTTTTGAAATATCAAAAACAAAACTAATGACGCGATTTCATAATATATAGTGGGACGAGAAGAGCCGGTAGACAATTCCATAGAACAACATGCCATCACGCCTGTATTCCCCGAAGGGTTAGGCGGAGGTGTACTAACGTAACCCACATTTCGCCGGTATGTTTAGGTCCCATGTAATAGGGGACGAGCCAATTGCTATTAGCGGGCAGAAATCCAGACTCCGAGCTGCTACTGAGAATTACATGGAAAAACTCTAACACTTTACTTGACCTGGGAATCGAACCTTTAGCGTAGCAGTCGATTGGGACCATTAGACTAACGAGGCAGCAGGAAGGAAGGGGACAGGAAGAAATTTGGTCTCCGGCCAGTGAGTGGCGTAGCTAGGTAACCTGGTCCTGGGGCAAAAAATCAACTAGGGCCCCAAGTAAACTATTTAAAATCGTTTGTTCCGTATTTGTCGTTTTCGTTCGTTCGTTGCAGGGAGAGTCCGAGGAGCCCCCTGAGCTTGGGGGCCCCGGAGCCCTGCCCCATCTAGCCCACCGGTAGCTACGCCACTGTCTTCGGCGCTCGTAAATAATTTTAAAGCTAATCTTTTGTACAATCAGGCAGCAAGCTTACATAAAGTCGGACAGTAACCTTCAGCACTTGAAGCCTCCGGTGCTGGTCGCCATGAAGGACTACACAGCGCACTGGAAGAACGTGGATGAAGTGGACGTGGACGGAAAGATACCAGCGCTTGTCGACATCAATCTCGCTGTGAGTATAGGAATCATCATCATAATCATCAAACCATTTAAGGATCTCCACAGTGGCGTAGCGTGCCTTGGAGGGGCCCCGTATCAAAATTAGTTGACGGGCAGGGGGGGCAGAGGTAAAAATCTGGCTATTTTTTTATAACCTCCTCCCTTTTCTGTTTACATTTTCTTGTCATAGCTCCACTGGGATAATAACTGATGTAGGATGTTCTTTCTTTTGAAAAAATGGATTGCTTTTTTTTACTTTTGTCATTTCTGAAGTGGAAACTTTATACATCTATGACAGTTTGGGGGCCTCGTATCATTGATACGACTGATACGGCGGTAGCTACGCCTCTGGATCCCCAACAAAGGAAGTACACAATTTGTTATACATGTAGCGACATCTAGCGCGCTACATGGAACTACGTCGAGAAATCCTTAATCGCGCAAGTGAAGTTTACCGCGCGATTAGAGTATTTACAACCGCCTGACATCAACCGTCGGGCAAAAAACACCTGCCTGGTTGGAGGATCCTCCCTTTGGTTGGAGTGGCAATACATCTCGCCTCACTACATACAGGGTAGAAGGGACATCGACGCACAAACACTTACCATGAATTTACATGGCAGTCGAGTAGTCATATCACTAGGCTTTCACATATTTCAAGTTCGTCTATAACACATTCTAGGTACATGGCAGTAGAAATTGCGACATCAACAATAACTTATTCATAACTGTCTATTAAAACACATTTCACATGACCTACACAAATGTCCTGCTGATCTGGTATCGTTGTGCGACGGGTCGTTGAGCTCCCTAAAAAATGGTTGAGCTACACGATGACTGATGTATGCGTGCCGTCAGTTAGGACAGGTCAACTCAAAGCTGCTATGGCTCTTTCTTCAAAAGGCCTGTTCAGATTTTGTCCTACATTGTAAAACTCGCATATCTAATAATATCACTATTGTCTGGACTTTAAAAGAGACCATGATTCTCTGAGTTTGTTTCGACGTTTCTTCTTAGAGGTCGTCAGACAGGAAACGTCGACGCCATCTAGTAAAAAAAAAATTAAAAAAAAAACGACTTGTAAAAGTGTCTTAAAAGATGTATTTACAGATATAAATATCATTTCATTTCAAAACTTTTACTTAAAAATCGTTATCTAGTTCTGTAAAATAGCGGATTCAGTAATACGCCACGCGAAGTAGTGTCTCGCTGACATGTCTACATGCCAGCATGAATGTGTTGCACTACCGGGGAAGTACTACCCTCCTACAGAATATCGACGTCAAGTACCAGTATGTATACTGTTGCGTTGGAGTGTGGAGCGCTGGAGGCCCAATTTCAGTCTCCTCAATCCCCTTTCTTCTGCTTTTCTCCCTCCCCTCCCATTTCTTTAAATAGGCTCGGCAACGCATCTGCAATTCCTTTGGTATTGCAGATGTTGCAGATGTCCATGGGCGGCGTTGACTACTTACCATCAGGTAGCTCGCCTGCTCGTTTACCGAGTAATACCATAAAAAAAACACGTATATTACACTGCTGTAAGTGCCAGAAATATTAGAATAATTTCTTTTCACAGATAAAGCCAGAATCTCTAACAACAGTAGTAGGTACGGTGGGGTCGGGCAAATCTACGTTGCTGCAGGCGATGCTGCGGGAGCTTTCGCCCACTAGTGGGCATCTACATGTACACGCCATAGTGGCGTACGCGGCGCAGGAGCCGTGGCTGTTCGAAGCCTCCGTAAGTTTTTATCTTTACATACTATAAAACAAAGTCGCTTCCGCTGTTTGTACAAAGAGTACAGGTTAGCCTATACAAAACTAGTTTAAACTGATCTCGCATTGTTTATGCTTCCTATTTAATAAGAGGCCAGCGTAAACTGGATTTGACTGCCTCGTTAGTCTAGTGATCCCAATCGCGACTGCTACGCAAGAGGTCTTGGGTTCGATCCCCAGGTCCAGCAAAGTGTTATTGGGTTACTGGTTTCTAACACTTACGCGTCCTAATATCAAAATTATCAACGATAATGATAATTTTGACATTAGGACGACCAAAACCTCAGTCCACCCGTGACCATGGATGCTGTAAAGGATCCGAAACGTCGGGAATTTAAAATAATCAATATAACGCGATAAAATCCGTAAAAAGTAGTTTTATTTCAATGTGTTTTTGGGTTTTTCTATGAAATTATCAGTTGCAGCTCGGAGTCTGGATTTGTGCCCGGTTAATGGCAATAGGCTCATCCCCTATTACATGGGACCTAAACATACCGGCGAAATTTGGGTGTACATTAAGTACACCTCTGCCTAACACAGGGAATACAGGCGTGATGGTATGTAAACTGGATTTGTATAGCTTGATGTGTAGCCGTGCGTACTTAGATCGGATTTTAATGCAGTTTTTAGCACTAAATAGAGTGATCCATGAGAAAGGTTTATATGTATTAAACATAAATATGATAGTAGAGAAAAACCGAGAAACCACGCAGGCGAAAACGTAACGACGGAAAGCTAATCTAATATATAAAAATCTCGTAACATGTTTGTTATCAAACTTCTCCGAAACGGCTTGACCGATTTTTATGTTTTTTTTTTGTGTATTTTTGGTAGGTCCTTTTATACGCCTACCTTCACCTTCCTTTTTTAACACACAATTAACAAAATAGCACGATAACAATTAATTACAAAAGTCCGTATCCCGTAGCGACGCACTGAGTTACTTTTACAAGTGTGATAATGATGTGTCCGAGTCGAGCGCCAACGAGCAAATGCGTACGCTTCTAGTTTGCATCGACTTATTTAGCCTTAGTCTTCAGGGGTGGGGGATTCGGCTAATAATATTGTTCTTGCCACAGGTCCGTCAGAACATCCTCTTCGGCCAAGACATGGACCTTCGGAGGTACAAGCAAGTGATCAAATGCTGCCAACTAAAGACTGACTTGGAAATCTTACCGCATGGAGACAAAACTATTGTGGGCGAACGAGGTAAGTTATTATTTAAGGTAGATGCAGTGTTTTTTATTTGTTAACTCGGCGAACGAGCAGGCGAGCTACCTGATGGTAAGTAGTCATCGCCGCCCATGGACATCTGCAATATCAAAGGAGTTGCAGATGCGTTGCCGAGACTATTTAAGAAAAAGGGAGGGGAAGGAAGGGGACTGAGAGACGCATTGGCCTCCGGTGTTCGACAATCACCGTACGAAACGCAACAGTATGCATACTGCTACTTGACGTCGATATTCTGTGGGAGGATAGTACTTCCCCGGTCGTGCCAAACTATTCATGCTGGTACTACCCTCCCACAGAATATCGACGTCAAGTAGCAGTATGTATACTGTTGTGTTTCGTACGGTGAGTGTGAAGCGGCGGAGGCCCAATTCCTCCCTCATATAACTGTGGCAGACGAGCAAGTCGCCCAACTGATGGGAAGTGGCAACCGCCACAATGCGAAGAAAACACAACAAAGCCATCGCTACTGTTAGGGAACAGGGAGGGATAGGAGAAAAGGGGATAGGAGGGGACTGAGGATGGTATTGGGCCTCTGGCGTTCCAAAATCACCGAACGCAATAACAACACATTACGGAAAAAAGGCAGTAAGTAAGTGCAGTGATAGCCTAGTGATATGACCATAGGACTGCCAAGTCAAAGGTCTCGAGTTCGAATCCAAGGCACGCACCTCTGACTTTTCGAAGTCATGTGCGTATTAATAATTAATTATCACGCGCTTAAACGGTGAAGCAAAACATCGTGAGGAAACCTGCATGCCTGAGAGATTTTCTTGACGGCATGTGAAGTCTGCCAACCCGCAGTAGGCTAGCGTGGTGGACTATAGCCTAATCCCTCTCGCTCTGAGAGGAGACCCATGCCCAGCAGTGGGACAATGTAATGGGTTGATGATGATGATGATGATGATGTATACACTATTGTGTATAGATTATAAAACAGTTGTAAGATTTAAATATAGACGCACTACTGTAGTTTTTTTCTCTGCATCACCCTAAGGTTGTTTGGCAGAAAATGCCTAATGGCATCAAGACCGCCGTTGTACCAACGGTGCATAAAGAATTAATAAAACAAAACAGACATTGGATGTTTTTCAAAGTAAAATAAAATCAAATAAAGTTTCTTCCTTTCTTTTAGGTGCGTCACTATCCGGTGGTCAGCGCGCCAGGATATCCTTAGCCCGATGTGTATACCAGAATGCTGATGTTTACCTGCTGGATGATCCTTTAGCAGCTGTTGATGCCAAGGTAAAGACTTTCACTGCATACATGGAATTAATGGATTAATGGATAAGTTTTCTTGCACATTGTCTGAAGGACGTAACGAGGAATTCATTGTGAGCAGGGGGGTGGGGTGTGTTTGTGGTTCAGAGGCAATGAGTACCTAAAACTAGGCAAGTTAAGGTCACGCGTCGCTTTTCGGTTTTGAAATTTTGCGTTCAACGGAAAAATAAGATAGATTGATATATCGTTAATGTCGGAATCCATTGGCATGATGTAAACCTCTGCATTTCCAATCGCGCCAAAATCCATTCATTTGACATAAGTCGTTTGGAGCCACGCCGAATGGCTTAAGCGTGAATGCCTTAAGGCTGATTAGCGTCAAATCATTTTTTTTCTGTTTTTCCTACATTAACTATAACTTATTCACAACTGAATACTAAAAGTTTTGCTTAAAAATCGTTATCTTAGCAAAATAGTAGTGTAAATTGTCATTTTTGGCAGAATTCCTCTACTTTACACTATTTTCTGCTACGGCAACAATTTTGAGGCAAAATTTTTGGTATTCAGTTTTAAACACACTACACGGAGTGAATTCGCGACGGTAGTGTAATGGGTTGGTTTCGGACCGGCAACCACGTGATCTCAAGTCCGATGGCGATTTGCTAGAAAGCTTTAAAAAAAAAAATTTGGCTAACGCAAGGGGGTAGCGAGGTACGGCCGGGGGGCAGTTGTCCCCCCCTGGAAGATGCAGGAATGATAAAACATAAAGTAATATTACGTAGGTAGTCTATTCATAAACAAAGACAAAGTTAATTCTATTGTCAGGCGAATTTTATAAGACCGTACCATGATCACTGGATGGATATTTTGTTTTTAATATTTATTCCTTTCCATTGCTTATGCCGCATTTACCTTCGATATATTCTTGCTTTATCTAAGATGTTGGCGGTGTTGTGCTAGGTTGAAGAGTATTGTTGTTGCAGGTAGCCCACGCGATATACGAGGATTGTATCCGCACGTTCCTGCGCGACGCAGCCACGGTGCTGGTGACGCACCACGTGCAGTACGCTAAGCACGCGCAGACTGTCTGCGTCATGCGCGCTGGACGGGTCAGTCACTACATACATACCTACATTATTATCTATCTATGTATATAAAAATCAATCGCTGTTCGTTAGTCTCGCCTAAACACAAAAACGGCTTGATCGATTAATATAATTCTTTTTTTGTTTTGTTTGTCGTAGTACCTACAGGGTGGTTTAGCAAGAAAAATAATAGGGAAAATCTAGAAAGAACACTTAAAATAGAATAAATATATTTGTTTAGAAAATCGTCAACATGACTTGCGATACAAAACTGTAAATTTTCATCATTTAATTTTTAAAAGATTGAATGGCGTTCGTGGCAGCCTCTGTTTAAATTATACTTTTTGGTGAATTTAGGGGCAGTGTGTTGTTAATCTGTCCTCTTTTTCTTCTATATGTAAAGTAATTATTTATATACTACCTGGGCCGGCAAACTTCGTTCCGCCTTAGATGGAGTTACGCACTCTCTTCATTGAAGTACCTTGAGATATACCTACTAAACTTTTTCGTTTTGTTGTATGGTGCTAGAACAACGACGCTGATGGTTTGTAACCCAAGCTAAGGCAGAACGAAGTTTGCCGGGCCAACTAGTATAACAATTATATATTGTTATCTACTATATAAAAATAAGTCGGGTTTTCCTTCCTGACGCTATAACTCCAGAACGCACGAACCGATTTCCACGGTTTTGCATTCGTTGGAAAGGTCTCGGGCTCCGTGAGGTTAATAGCAAAAAAAAGTCGGACAAAACGCGGGCGAAGCCGTGGGCGGAAAGCTAGTTACTCATAAAATAATTGAAATCGACTATTAAAGTTTTTGGGGGTAATAAGATGGGAAGCTTTGCCCCTTTCCCACAAAACTGGTCCGACACTCGTTTTGTATAGAATTTGTATGGCAAACTCACTGTGTGACGTCACAAAGCGATAGAGTCTATGTCTATACTTAGAAAATCCAATCAGAGTTCCAAGGTTTATTTGCTATCCAGTTTACGTTAATGTTTTCTTTCAAAATAACCAAATTAAGTTGCGTGCGTTTTTAATATTGTAAGATCAAAATATTGTTAGACATGAAAATCTCAACCGCTCATACATTTCTTTTGGTTCAGATTGTAGCACAAGGAACATACCACGAATTGAAGAATGGAGTAGCAGAGTTCGAGAAGTTGATTGAGATGGGAGAGAAAGTGGAAGAAGAGAAACAGAAGCAGAAAGCATCGACCTACGAGAACACAGAGAGCGTTGTGAGTATCTAGATATTACGCGAAGAAAAAATTTGAGAGCCAGAGACCCAATTTCTCTTACAGTCCTCTTCCTTCTCCTTTTCTCTTTCTCCTTCCCCTCCCTTTTACTTAAATAGGCACGGCAAGGCATCTGCAACTCCTTTGGCTTTGTAGATGTCCATGGGCGGCGATGACTACTTACCATCAGGTAGCTCGCCTGTTCGTTTGCCGCGTTTTCCTATAAAAAAAAATTTACCACTTTTTAGGCACATTACGCGCCGGAAGAGTGTGAGTTTGGCCTAATTAAATCCCTTACATTGCCATTCTAACATTCCATTTTGCCAGACTGCCTAATTAGTCTAGTGGTCCTTAGCGCGACTTCTACGCTAGAGCTTCTGGGTTCGATCCCCAGGTCGAGAAAAGTGTTATTGGGTTTTTCTATAAAATTATCAGTAGCAGCTCCGAGTCTGGATTTGTGGCCAGATAATGGCAATAAGCCTTATATGGGACCTGAACATACCGGCGAAGTGTGGGTGTACATTAGTACACCTCTGCCTAGCCCTTCGGGGAATACAGGCGTGATGGTATGTTATGTTTGTGCCATTCTTCCACATATTCCACGTTTTTTATTTTTAGGATGACATTGAGTTTTCGGATGCTGAGAACCTTCTTTTAGTTTTAATCCCGACTTCAGGCCAATTATGACATTAACCTCCAACGTCCTCACATCCTGTTATCGTCACAATGTACCAGTGAATAATGTAACACCTTTTATTTTAATAGTTTCTTGCCGGATTCCTCTTCATAGGATCAACTTTTTGGAACCGTGCAACTAGAGTTAATAACGTTTCATAAATGCTTTTAATAGCTATAATTATGAAGGTCGAATTTCGACCATCATATTCATTTCTTTTTTAATTCTTGCCATTCTGCCTTTCGTCATGACTTCCTGAGTCTAGTGGTCCGAAGAGTGACTGCTAGGCTAGCTAGGTCCTGGGTTCGATTCCCGGGTCGAGCAGTGTTGTTGGATTTTTCTATGGAATTCTCAGTAGTTTTCTTATGTATGTTTTCTGTTAAATTTAATCGTATTTTTTCCTTAAGGTTTTTAACGCAATGGTAAAAACTGATAAGGCGGACGTCAAACGAAGCGTTAGTTATTTTTTAATTAAAAACATGTTGATGTTTGCTATGGCTGTATATTAGCTTACACATTTGAATGTTGAATTCCATTACTATCATAGACAAGGAAATCCCAAGAAACAATATTTTTATAATGAAATTATATTTTATTTCTGTAAATAGATCCTTCAAAGACACTTTTACAAGTTAATGTTTTACTTTTTTTTTAATATTTTTTGCATAGATGGTGCCAGCTTTTCCTATCTGACGACCTCTGAGAAGAAAAGCAGAAACAAACCCAGAGAATCATGGTCTCTTTTAAAGTCCAGACCGTAGTAATAGTATAGGATATGCGAGTTTACAATGAAGGGAAAAACAACTGAATAGGCCTTTTGAAGAAAGAGCCATAACAGTTAAAAAGGAAAGGCTTTAATATTAATCGGATACGAGTTTAAACTAACTTACATAGTATTCACATTTATACGATTTTTTACAAGAATAAAAAAAAAGAAATACAGATACATTTGAATTTAAAACATAATTATTCAACGACAACGTTACAAAATTATTTATGTTTGTGTACGGTATATCAGGCCCGCGACATTTAAGACAATACAAAAATTGAATACTTGGGATTTTCTTTGCCATACATTTAATTTAGATCATAATCATTATAATGCTTTGTTAGAAAGTACGTGCTTTTGAATAGTGTAAAAGCTATCTATAGTAATTTAATAAACCTAAAGAGTGTGTTTGCACAATAGTTTCTGGAACTAGCAGTCGTATTCGAAAAAATACATGTTGCAAACATATATCTTAAACTTTAACTAAACTAAACTTTAACTTTCTTAAACTATCTCTATCTAACTCCCAAAGAGTGAGTGAGATAGGTAGCTGTTTGCAACATATTTTGTCGTCGGAAACGCGTAGTTATATGTGATAGCCTTATTATTATAGGCCATTTAACATCGCGCTATGATTCTTAAGAGCAAGGCACTGCTAGTAAGTTATCATCATCAACCCAGCCCACTGTTGGGCACAGGTCTTCTCCTAGTGTCAGAGGGATTAGGCTATAGTCCTTCACGCTAGCCTACTGCGCGTTGGCAGACTTTACACGCCGGCGCAATCGAGAAAATCTCTCAAACATGCAGGTTTCCTCACGATGTTTTACGTCACCGTGTTAAGCGAATGATAAAATTAATTATTAATTAATTATCAGCGCAGATATAACTTAGCTACGAGTCCCTCAGCATTTTTTTTAGCAATGTGGGTCATACATTACTAGTATTCTTGTTAACCCCTCGTACTAAGCTTAATACTTGTATTACGAGTGGGTTCACGTCGGTAGTGCAATGGGTGGGTTTCGAACCGGCAACCACAGGGTCGGAAATCCGATGCCCTAGCTATTAGGCTACCGCAGCTTCCAATATTGGTACTAATTATATATTATTACATTCAGGAACACAGTTACAAGCTTCGCTCGCAGCGCTCGATGTCCGAAGCGTCGCAGCTCTCCTTCAATTTAGATCTAGACAACAATTTAGACCCCAAATATGAAGGTAAGAATTCTCCATTTATATTCTCGACTTTTTCCGGTTACAGCCTCATTAATCTTGTGGTCCTTAGCGCGACTGCTACGCCAAACGTCAAAGGCAGGAAAGTCGACCTCACCGTACCTCGATCATCAGATCTCCGTCCTCAGATCGCCCGGAAATTATTTTTCCTATCATTTTTGTTATATGCCCTCTCAGATTAAATAAAAAGTTAAGATGGAACTTTGCGAACAAAGAAGTGAGGCCGGCTAAAACTAGATTTATATAAACAAGAGTAACATGAGGAAACGACTAGGATAGGTTTCAAAAGCTCCCACAATGCGGACAAAATGAAACACGAACCTTTTGTAAAATGAAATTTATTATTTATGTGACATGTTACGTATATTACAACTAGAGAAATAAAAGCATTCTGATTCCGATTCCGGCTAAAACTACGCCTAACGATGTACAACACACAATTACACGCACATATTTATTAGTTAACTGCGCCTTATCTTGTCAGTCGAGCTTTCGATACCTCGATAGCTCAACTGACAAGATAAGGCGTAGTTTCGCTATACATGTGTGCGTGTAATTGTGTGTTGTACACCGTTAGGTGTAGTTTTAGCCGGCCTCACTTCTTTGTTCGCAAAGTTCCATCTTAACTTTTTATTTGATCTGAGTATGCCCGTTCTTTTCCAATTGGTTTCATCCTACTATTAAATTTTTTTTGGTTTCAAAAGTTAGCGACCCTGGTTAAGAATGGCAATAGGCCGTTGTTATACATTACTAGCTTCCCGCCCACGGCTTCGCCCGCGTAGTTTCTCGGCTTTTCTATACTAAAATATGTATGTATTATACATATAAACCTTCCTCTTGAATCACTCTATCTATTAAAAAAAGCCGCATCAAAATCCGTTGCGTAGTTTCAAAGATACAAAGGGACATAGGGACAGAGAAAGCGATTTTGTTTTATACTATGTAGTGAAGTAAATCTCTGTCTTGGGGAATACAGACGATACCATCACGTCTGTATTCTGTTATCCTGTAGTAATTATGGGATGCATTAAGATAATTGTCATGGTATACTTAGGTGAGGTTCAGAAGAAAGGCTCAGTGGACAACAGCGTGTACGTGGCTTACATCCGCAGCGGCGGCAGCACTGTCTCCATGATGCTGCTCATCCTGCTGTTCCTGCTGGCACAGTTCTTCTACTCCTCGACCGACGTGTGGCTTAAGGAATGGTTAGTTTTTTTTAAACTACTAAGGTGGCAATGAAGCGGCAGCACCAGGGGCATAACTCCCGTGTTGCCGACCCTGTTAATAAAAAGGGAGGGGAAGGAGAAAAGGAGGAGTAAGGGGACTGAGGGAGGATTTGGGCCTCCAGCACTTCACACTGACCGTACGAAACGCAACAGTATCCATACTGCCACTTGACGTCGATATTCTGGTCATGTCGACCCATTCATGCTGGGACGTAGACATGCCAGCGAGACACTACCTAGACCAGCTAATACCTGCAGTTATCATACTAAAGGATTTTGCAGTGGATCTCAATAATAAGCAGCATTGATTGATAGAAAATGTTTTGATTATTGTACGTTCGTTAGACATTAGACAGCTCGCGTGGAGAACAGAAAAGGAAGCGGAAGTGCAAGAGACGCACTGACATAAAAGCTGTGTCAAGGGGTTCGATTGTGGTGAATGTGGTTTTTATTCAGTACGATTTCATAATTAAATCGTGCTCGTGCCATTTTTTAAGCCATTGTTGACTTTCCAGGGTGAATCTAGAAGAAGCGAACAGCGCCATCAACGCAGCAACAGCCAGCAAAAACCTCACAGGAGTCCCACCACCGACCGGTAAGAATAGAATCGAATATAATTCCGTATTACAAATGTAATTAACTAAAAAAAATATTGGGAATTAATGCAGGGACAGACAGCTGAAATGGGACTGGGCGGGACATGTTTGCCGCATGCCAGACAAACTGTGGGCAAAAGCTACCACAAATTGGATCCAACATGGAGCGAAGCGACAGCGTGGTCGGTGGCGCGATGAACTCGATTCCTTTGAGAAAGATTGGGTCGCTAAAACTTTGGACAGGACGGTCTGGAAAGAGGGAAGGGAGGCCTTTGCCCAGCTGTGGGACGAAATGGGCTAGAAAAAAAAATATATGGACGCGGTTTATTTGGGATAGTAATTTTTTGTAGGAAGAGCGCTGATGTCTGAAGCACAGATATAATATACACATAGTTATCTACTTCAGACATAGGTGTTAACTGATCGTAGTTAATTATGTGGTTTAAAAAAATATAATAATAAAAATAAAAATCTTTCATTATCAGACACAAAGGCCTATCGTATGTTACAAAAATGACTTTAAAAATTATGTTATCAAATAAATATAAAGCAAATACCGTTAAGTAAGTTTTGCCTTCGCGACAGTTCGGAACGGCTAACTTCAGACGCGTACAGTTATTTCAGAAAAAACAATATTTAAAGAATTCTAAAAGTGCAATGATAGCCTAGTGATATGCCCATTAGACTGTCAAGTCAACGGTCTCGAGTTCGAATCCAAGGCACGCACCTCGGACTTTTCGAAGATTGATACGCACATATCAATAATTAATTATCACGCGCTTAAACGGTGAAGGAAAACATCGTGAGGAAACCTGCATGCCTTAGAGACTTTCTTGACGATGTGTGAAGTCTGCTAGCGCTAGCTAGGCTAGCGTGGTGGACTATAGCCTAATCCTTTTCGTCTGGAGAGGAGACCCATGCCCAGCAGTGGGACCATATAATGATGAATATAAAAAAAAGTGTTTCTATAATGTGTTCTTTCGCATTCTCTATAAGGAGCATCATTCCAAGATATCCCGAGTAATCGGTTCCACTTGACGCGGGAACAGTGCCTGTACATCTATGGTGGATTGATTGGAGTCTGCATAGTCTTCACCTGGAACAAGCTGGTCATCTTCTACAACACCTGCATCAGAGCCTCCGTCTCCCTACACGACAACATGTTCAGGTATGGGATGCTTATGGGATAACTCCGCAAACGAGTCAGCGACCTGATGGTAAGTAGTCATCGCAAGGGTAGGCAATGCTGGGTCGTGGAGGAATGTCAACTCGCTCCCGTGACCCCAGCAAAAAGGTGAAACACTCGTGTGTTTATAGTCGGTAGGTCACCCACTCTGGGTGGAGTTTTTTTTTATGGGTTAACTCGGCAAACGAGCGAGCGACCTGATGGTAAGTAGCCGCCCATGGACATATGCATAACCAAAGGAGTTGCAGATGCATCCCAAGTCTATTTAAGGAAATAGGAGGGGAAGGAGAAAAGGACTGAGGGAGGAATTCGGCCTCCGGCGCTCCACACTCACCGTACGAAACGCACCAGTACGCATACTGCTCCTTGACGTCGATATTCTGTGGGAGGGTAGTACTTCCCCAGTCGTGCTGTGCTTTGTTCCCATTACTACTACCAAAAATAGGAAATAATATGTTGGCCATAAATACAAGCGATCAGTAAAAACAAAATTAAAATTGGTCCAGAAATAAAGAAGTTCCAGAAGGTCCAGAAAGAGAAGACCACGAAAAAAACTTTATGTAAGCAAAAACGAGCGTGAATCCGCCAAAAATGACAATTTACACTACTATCTTTATTGTTGATGTCGCAATTTCTACTGCTATGTACCTAGAATGTGTTATAGACTACGAATAAATAATACTCAGGAAGCGTAACTCGGAACAAATTCCGCTCAAAAAGTGGACCTACTTCAAACCAAATGACGACGATTCAAAATTCGAATCACTTGCGATGTTTCAAATAGACATGCTTGGTAATTGGTTTAAATTCAGAGAGAAAACAGGGATTGGTTCGCGCGCCTGCTGTAATGTCTGTTATGACATCAGAGTCAAAATGGCGTGGACGATATTATACAATAAGTAGACCGGACCAAGTCAATAATAAAACAATATTATAATTATATTAAATATTATACTTTTGTGATTTTTTTAAATTATACTATATTAATACATGGTGGAAGGGACATCGACGCACAACCGCTTACCATGAATTCATTACATGATTCTGGACCCCCCCGCGTAGATATTTTTCTTCGGTTACTAAAAAGGCTAAGCCTTTTATTGGGTACTTTTTCGTTTTGTTGTATGGTGCTAAAACGAACAAAGCCGATGGTTTGCCAACAAGAATTGCGACTTCATCTATTGTTGGAGCGTTGAAATAGTGTTAGTGTATTCAATTGGGTCGTTTGTTTGCTCTGATCATAACCTTGGCAATAGGTCACCAGGTTCCTTTAAGGTTTCTGTTGACCTGGTACTTCAGTTGTATGTGGATATTTGTACAAACTGGTACTGCACTGTACTGCTGTACTGGTTTTGTGTAACATGGTATATCCCTTTAATGATTTGTAAAAATATTTTTCATCAAAATGCATGGAGCATACTCTGCCTGTTTTCACAGGCATCCAGTCATACTCTCGTCTTTCTAATTGAACTGCAGCTATCCACTTATTTTGCCGAATGGGATCGGCAGGGAAACTAAAAAAAACAAAAGACATTAGTCTTATAAAAATATCTAAATTTTATCGATTTACTTTTCATCTAGAAAAAAATCTTTCTAAATTAGGTAAAATTGACTGACTTCATTTTGCATAATATTGACCATCTCGTTTTGATAACGTATTTGAACAACTTTGAATATAATCATAATTAAGCTACTACTTACAAGTGAAAAGTGATCTCTGGACATTTTATTCTTGTATGTCTCCTGCACCACTTCACAACAATGATGGCATGATGATTCACAATGATATTAAGCTAAAACGTTTGACATATGCTCGCTTGCAAGGAAAATGTCCGACTGATGGCGCGCTGGACACAATTTTGATGCCCCGCCTACTTGGACACAACTTTTGTTGGGTCATTTTCTTAACGCAGTTACATTTCCTGAGTATTATTTATTCGTAGGTTATAGACGAATATTGCAAAAAAAAAACAAAAGAATTTGGCGGCCAAGACTGAATGAACGACCGTCCTTAATACTTTTAAGTTTTTTTTACTGCCTCATTAGTCTAGTGGTCCTAAGCGCGAGTGCTACGCTAGAGGTCCTGGGCTCGATCCCCAGGTCGCAAAGTGAAATTCGGTTTTTCTATGAAATTCTCAGTAGCAGCTAGAGGTCTGGACTACTCTGGATTTGTGGTCGGGTTAATAGCAAAAGGCTCGCCTCCTTACCGCCGCCGCCTTACATGGGACCGGTAGTCTAGTTTAGTTTCGGTATACGTGTAATTGTGTTTGTAATCGGCAAGGCGTAGTTTTAGCCGGCCTCACTTCTTTGTTTGCCAAGTTCCATCTTAACTTTTTATTTGGTCTGAGACAAAAGTGTTAAACTATGACGCTTTGTTTTATCAATAGGGGTGTAACGAGCGCTCCGATGTGGTTCTTCCACCACAACCCGTCTGGTCGTATCCTCAACCGATTCTCCAAGGACATGGGGCAGGTGGACACGTTGCTACCGGTCGCTCTGGTCGACTGTCTTGGAGTGAGTATTATGCCGCTTAAATAATATATCGCACGCTTTATATTAGACTGACCTAGCTCAAAAACTGCAAAAACTTTTTGTCACTCACAAGTTCACAACTGGTTTTACTTTTTATGTTTAGGTTTGTTTTTGTCTCCCAAGGGTAAAGCCGTCCCGAGGGTGAGTTAATTGCGATTTGATACGCTAAGAACCCTGCTATTTGATACAGAGTTGTTAGTTGATACAGAGAGTAGCCAAGCCTCAAAAACATTTTTTATCTAAATAACTCAATTAATTAGCATAAACTAGAATACAAACATTGTCTACTTTAAATTACCAATTTGGCCATTGCTAAGAGACGTGAAAATTGGGTTCGTGAAACCTTCCTAAATGCTCTAATTTATAGCCAAATTCCAGCCCTGTAACGTCTGGCCCAAGTTTCCGTGGAGTTTGGGTTTCTCCTTTCTTCCTTTTCCCAATCTTCAACATTTCTCAAAATTCTCATATTCCCAATCTTCTCCATTTCTAAATTTTCTTCATTTCTCAAAATTTTCTATATTTCAAACTTCTCCATTTCTCAAATTTCTTCGCTTTCCCAATCATCTCCATTTAAAAAAAAAAAACCATTTCTCAAAATTGCCCTTGTCACAATCTTCTCCATTTCTATAATTTTCTCCTTTCCCAATATTCTCCATTTCTCAAAATTGCCCTTGTCCCAATCTTCTCCATTTCTCAAAATTCTCCTTTTCCCAATCTTCTCCATTTCTCAAATTTCTTCCCTTCCCCAATCTTCTCCATTTCTCAAAATTCTCCTTTTCCCAATCTTCTCCATTTCTCAAAATTGCCCTTGTCCCAATCATCTCCATTTCTCAAAATTCTCCTTTTCCCAATCTTCTCCATTTCTAAAAATTTTGCATTTCCCAATCTTCTCCATTTCTCAAAATTGCCCTTGTACCAATCTTCTCCATTTCTATAAATTTCTCCTTTTCCCAATCTTCTCCATTTCTCAAATTTCTTACCATTCCCAATCTTCTCCAATTCTAAAAAAATTCCATTTCCCAATCTTCTCCATTTCTATAAATTTCTCCATTTCCTAATCTTTTCCATTTCTCAATTTTCTTCATTTCTCAAAATGATCCATTTCCCTATCTTCTCCATTTCGCAAAATTTTCCATTTCCCAATCTTCTACATTTCTCAATTTTGTTCATTTCTCAAAATTTTCCATTTCCTAATCTTCTCCATTTCTCAAAATTGCATTTATACCAATCTTCGCCATTTCTAAAAAAATCTCCTTTTCTCAATCTTCTCCATTTCTCAATTTTCTTCATTTCTCAAAATTATCCATTTCCCTATCTTCTCCATTTCGCAAAATTTTCCATTTCCCAATCTTCTACATTTCTCAATTTTGTTCATTTCTCAAAATTTTCCATTTCCCAATCTTCTCCATTTCTCAAAATTGCATTTATACCAATCTTCGCCATTTCTAAAAAAATCTCCTTTTCTCAATCTTCTCCATTTCTCAATTTTCTTCATTTCTCAAAATTTTCCATATCCCAATCTTCTCCATTTCTCAAAATTGCCTTTATACCAATCTTCGCCATTTCTAAAAAAACTCCTTTTCCCAATCTTCTCCATTTCTCAATTTTCTTACCTTTCCCAATCTTCTCCAATTCTAAAAATTTCTCCTTTTCCCAATCTTCTCCCTTTCTCAAATTTCATCCCATTCCCAATCTTCTTCATTTCTTAAAATAGCCCTTGTCCCAATCTTCTCCATTTCTCAAATTTCTCCTTTTCCCAATCTTCTGCATTTCTCAAATTGCTCCTTTTCCCAATCTTCTCCTTTTCTCAAAATTCTCCATCTCCCAATCTTCTCCATTTCTCAAATTTCTTCCCAGTTCCCAATCTTCTCCATTTCTCAAATTTTCCATTTCCCAATCTTCTCCATTTCTCAAAATGTTCCTCTTCCCAAACTTGTCCAATTCTCAAAATTCTCCATTTGTCTCTATCTAAAATCTCCAATTTCTCAAAATTCACCATTTCCTAATACATTTCTCTTCTCTTCTTTAAATTATCTATTTCAGTTTTCTCAATCTTCTCATTTTCTCAAAATTCTCAATCATCTATTCCTCTAAATTATCAATTTCTAAAAGTTCACCATTTCTCAATACTATATTTCTCAAAATTCTTCATTACTGAAAATCGTCTCCATCTCTTAATTCATTTCTCAATACTCTCTCAATCTTATCCATCTCAAAATTCATCATTTCTCAATGCTCTATAAATCAAATATCTATTTCTCAATCTTCTTAAAATTATCTATCTCAATGTCGCAATCTTCTCCATTTCTCCAAATTCTCCATTTGTCTACCTTCTCCATCTTAAAAATGTCCAGTTTTCAATACTTTCTCAAAATTCTCTATCTCTCAAAATTGTCCATTTCTCAATCTTCATCTTAAAATTCTCTATTTGTCAATACTCTCTGTCCTCTCCATCTCAAAATTCCCCATTTCTCAATCTTCATCTCAAAATTCTGCATTTCTCAATCTAAAATTATCTTTAAAACAGTCAGTTTTCTCCATTTCTTAAAATTCTCCATTTCCCAATCTTCTCAATTTCTCAAATTATCTACTTCTCAATCTTCTCCATCTCTTAAAAATATTTCTCAAAATTCACCATTTCTCAGTCCTCTTTTAAAATTTTTCCATTTCTCATTCCTGTATTTCTCAAAATTCTTAATTTCTCATTCCTCTTTCTCAAAATTCTCCATTACTGAATCCTCTCTTTCTCAAAATTCTTTATTTCTCAATCTTCTCCATCTCAAACTCTTTATTTGTCGATCCTCTATTTTTCAAAATTCTCCATTACTCTCTCAATTCTCCATTTCTCCTTTTTATAAAATTAATTCTTGTCACCAGTTCTTCTTGGAAGTGATAGCGATATTGGTGGTGGTGTGCCTTGTGAACTGGTGGCTGCTACTGCCGACTGGCGTGGTTGCTGTGCTGCTGTTCCTGCTGAGGAATCTGTTCCTCAACACCAGTCGAGAGCTTAAGAGGATTGAAGCTATTGGTGAGCTATATAAACTTTTTGTATTAGCCTGTATTGTCCTACAAAATACTGCCTCATTAGTCTAGTCCTTAGCGTGACTGCTACGCTAGAAGTCCTGGGTTCAATCCCCAGATCGCGCAAAGTGTTATTGGGTTTTTCTATGAAATTCTCAGATGCAGCTCGGAGTCTGGATTTGTGCCCGGCTAATTACCGGTGAACTGTGGCTGTAAGGCAGTATATCTCTCTTATCTGTGAGAAAAAACTTGAGAGGTGTCAAGGTACACCCGGATGGAACGAAGTTCCTTTCGATTAATTAGTGAATGAATTGTAATAAAATTTTATTTTATTTAAGTTATATTATTATTATTTTTATTATTTATTATTTACAAAAAAAACTGTATACACTCAACAAAAATAATCGTCGCGACACCACACTGTTCAATGCGAAATAGAAATGAAAATATCTGGCTTGCTTTCTATAAGAGAGAGAGAGACAGACAGAGAAACATGCGCACGCCGCACAGCTTACAATAGCTTACTATAGCAAAAAGTGTCGTGACAACTTTTCGTAAGATTTTTTTCCGTCTAGCCCCCTTTCACAACCGCGCGTAAGGAACTTCGTTTCAATAATCCGTAAATGGTATTCACTATTTGTTAATACATTGATACTGTTTATTTTGATACTATTTTTGATATTACCATTTTTGATACTTCGAGATCCAACTAAAATAAAAAAATAAATGAATTTGTCCCCACCAGCTCGCAGCCAGTCCCTCAACCACCTCCAAGCGACGGTCTCAGGTCTGACCACGATCCGCTCCGCCCGGCAACACCAGCGCACCCTGGCGAGGGAGTTCGACAAGCTGCAGGACCTGCACTCCTCATCGTGGACCCTGGTCCTAGACACCAATAGAGCGTTCGGCTTTTGGATGGACATGATCTGCTGCCTCTATCTGGCTTTCGTCACATTCAGCTTCTTCCTGTTTGCTAGTGAAGGTGAGTGACAATTCATTATCGTCGCATAAAAATTTACTCAATACTCAATATTGAAATAAAACTACTTTTTACGGATTTTATCGCGATATATTGATATTTTTAATTCCTGACGTTTCGGATCCTTTACACCATCCATGGTCACGGGTGGTCAATACTCAATACTCAATATTTTATTGCGTTCCATAATGTGTTATAAAGGTGTTAACATAGTATGTTGTATCATTATGGACACTGTCGGGCACAGCAAAATTAGGAGAGAGGAAGAGGGTTTAGCAGTATTCGGCAAGTATTTAGTATGACCAGTGCCGAAACTAGCCTTTTATGTGCCCATTGCGAATCTCTGTAACTGCGCCCCGGTATATGTTCTGGTCTTGTCATTTCTGTGCCGTTTATAAGTTCCTTATAATCCGATTTTAAATTTAGTTGATCGGCTCTATTTATGCTGCACTTTCTCATGAGGAAAAATTGTCTAATCAACTAGCTTCTTGGTCAAAATGAAGTGCTTTGGACGTGTCGGGCCTGGCACCTACTTATGTATTTTTTTAATGTCCAGATACGATAGGCGGTAACGTGGGTTTGGCCATCACTCAAGTCATCGGTCTGGTGGGCATGTGTCAGTACGGCATGCGGCAGACGGCTGAAGTGGAGAACCAGATGACCTCGGTGAGTACCACCTTGTTGTGCCCACTGTTCGTCAAGGGATCGTCCATTCATCACGTAAGGTTTAAGGGGGGAGGAAGGGGTGAACGTTCCCGACGTGACAGTTCACCCCTTTTAAGCCTTTTTTTAATCTCTGCTGCTGTTGTCTGCAAGTGGATTTAATGACTACTTACCACCAGGTGGCTTGCCTGCTCGCTTGCCGAGTTATCCCATAACAAAAGTCTGACATGACACGCTAATACATACACTCACGCCTTTTTCCCATAGGGGTTAGCAGAAACTAAAGACCGCCACTTGCTACGACTCTTGCTTATCTCTTTAGTTTCGTCCACATTCATACCAACGATATATAAACTATAGATACGTTACTCGCTCTCTAAAATGGCAACAAGAAATCAAGGCAATTGCCCGGATCACGTTTAGTTACGCACCAACAGCTTTGCGCTTGGCCAATTAAAATGCAGCACATAATCGTAACGTAACTAAAGATGTATATTCGTCTCTCTCTCTAACAACAGGTACACCGTGAGGTGGCATTTATTTTCTTTCTCTTTCTTTGCACGTATTGGTCGCTATCTAATAGTTGTGCTGTTTTTGATAGCCATAATGTTCGTGTATAACGCGTCTATATAACATTCATACATCTTTTCATACACACGCGGCAGTTGCGAGTACAACGCACCCGACCTTTGACACGCTAATCGTTATATATTATAGGTTGAAAGGATACTTGAATACACCAATCTACCAGCGGAACAGCCGGTCGATGTGGACAAGGAAGCTCTGAGAAGAGAACATCCCGCCCTGGACTTTGAGAAGTGGCCTACCAAAGGTATGATCATCATTATCAATGATATTTCTTACACATCAATTGCATAGTTTTCTAAGGAATTATTCTAACCTATCCCACTCACTCCCCTCTTTGAGAGTTAGATGTTTGCAACATGTTTTTCAGTGGAAACGCGGGCTAAACAAAATTTTGGAATCGTGCAAGTAGTTTTAGACTTTTCAAAAGTATCTATTTTTATGATGTTATTGATATAAAACATTTCGACTTTGACATACCCTGCATTCCCACTGACGACAAAACATGTTGCAAATAGCTACCTATCCCTGTCACTCTTTGAGAGTTAGATAGAGTAAGATAGATGTTTGCAACATGTTTTGTCGTCAGTGCGAACGGGGGTTATAGTGATAGAATTTTACCTCAGGCAAACTCAAACTTGCGTACCTATATCGACATGACAAGTGTGTCTGTCTATATGAGAGTGTGTGTATGTGTGTGTTCGTGTTTCTGTATGAATATGTGTGTATGTATCATTAAGCTTGTGAGCATGAAAGTGTAAGCGTTTGTATCACTGTGTGAGTTTTGAGTGTGTTTTGTTAATAGATGTGGGTGTATGTATGTTTATATTTGGAGTGTATTTGTATCTGAAGTGGCAGAATTTAACCGCCAAATCATTACCACAGGAGAGATAGTATTCGACGACGTATCTCTCGAGTACGAGAAGCCGCCGGGCGCGGCAGGGGAACCAGCTTACGCGATCCGCGGCGTCAACTTCTCCGTGAAAGCCGCAGAGAAGGTCGCCGTCGTGGGGAGAACTGGCGCGGGGAAGAGCTCCCTACTCAGTGCGCTGTTCAGGTAAGATCTTTAGGTGGAACATACGGCTACACGTCAAGCTATACAAAACCAGTATAGACTGGCCTTGAATTGTACGGAAAACGTGATGAAAATGGGAAATGGGAGGTCAGTCTAATCTGGATTTGTATATCTTGATGTGTAGCCGTGTGTACATGAATAGCTCATACTCTGTTAGTTTTTAGTGACTTACATGATCGGTATCGTCGTGCGACGGGACGTTGAACTCTCTATATAATGGTTGAGCTATTCAGTTTGTTCGAAATAAGTAAGCTTATCGGAAGTTATCTGCAAGTGGTTTAGAAGTGGTAAATTTTAATAGAAAGAGTCGGTATAAATATAATTAGAGTCGTATATGTTTCACATTTCTAATTATTTTGTTTACTAATTTCGATATTTATGTATTAAAACACTTAATTAAACGATTTTATTACCGCGGTAGTTCGGAACGGCCAATTTCCGATCGGCTTACTTATTTCGAACAAACTGTACGATGATTGATGTATGCGTGCCGTCAGTTAGGACAAGGCAACTCAAAACTCTTTTACAAAAAGAGCGATATCTTATGTACGGTGGCCAGCACATCAAGTTACCAGAAAATGACAAATTTTCTCAGTTGATTTTCAACTTTATCTTTAACAATTTAAGGTTTAAAATAATTTGGAGAAATTTGACAGTTTTGTATACTTTGACCTGCTGGTGACTGTACTTAAAGAGACCATGATTCTGTGGGTTTGTTTCTGCATTCTCAGAGGTCGTCAGATAGGAATCATTTAAATTTTTTTTTCGGCGAAAATCATGAGTTTTGCTGCCTATAAGGACATAGTGGTAGAGATATCCCATTAGGTTTGACCAGTAGTAGGACGCAGGTTCAAACCCTGCCTGAAATCCAATTCTTCTTTCACTATAAATTTTCTTTCATTATATCTTTTTAGGGTTCCGTAGCCAAATGGCAAAAAACGGAACCCTTATAGATTCGTCATGTCTGTCTGTCTGTTCGTCCGTATGTCACAGATTTTTTTTTCTGAAACTATAAGAGCTATGCTGTTGAAACTTGGTAAGTACATGTATTCTGTGAACCGCATTTAGAAAAAAACAAAAAAAAATGGGGGTTCCCCATACTTAAAACTGCAACTCAAAAATTTATTTTTTCGTCAAAACCCATACGTGTGGGGTATCTGTGTATAGGTCTTCAAAAATGATATTGAGGTTTCTAATAATTATTTTTTTCAAAACTGAATAGTTTGCGCTAGTGACACTTCCAAAGTGGTAAAATGTGTGTGTGTCCCCTGTAGCTTTTAAAATAAGAGAATGATAAAATAAAATAAAATATATGATGTACATTACCATGTAAACTTTCAACGAAAATTGGTTTGAAAGAGTAGTAAATAGTTTTTTTTAATACGTCGTTAAATCGTAATGGTACGAGTGCGAGTCCGACTCGCACTTGGTCGGTTTTTTAAAGTATGTAAGGTATGTTGTACCGTGTAGGTTAGCGCGCGTATCCGGGTGCGTGCGCGTGGACGGCGTGTGCGCGGGCACGGCCGGGCTGCGCGCCTGGCGCTCGCGGCTGTGCGCGCTGCCGCAGAGGCCGGCGCTGTTCGCCGCCGCGCTCCGGGACAACCTCGACCCCGAGGGACTCTACTCCGACGCCGACATCTACAAGGCCTTAGACCAGGTCAGCTCAGCCCTACACTACATTATATTATATTATGCAATTCTTCACCATGGATGATGCCATAACACTCACCATACAAGGTTATCACTGAAACTTTTTCGCACTGATAAAATGCACTTTAAGTATATAATTTTTAAATGTAACCATATATTGGTGCGGTCACGTCGGCGTCGTCGCATACCATTTTCATATTTTTAAAATTTTATTTATGATACAATAGCTTCTGGTCCAAATGTCGACCGTTGTATTTATGCGAAAATAAATAGATTTTCTTTCATTCTCTCTATCGTGGGGGAATGAACCTAACAGAAAATACTCAGCCAGTTACTTTTGTAATATTAATGGTAGTAGAAGACCGATACAACCCTTCGCTTTCTACAGGAGGCATAATAAAGCAGTCAATTCTTCCATAATAATAGTATAATCGACCTATAACTGCTGGGACACAGGCCTCCTCTCGATTATTTAGTAAAAACTCTAAGACGAATCACACATTGCCCCGCGCTACGCTGCGTGGTGCGTGGCGGTGGAACAAAAACACTGCGCGTGAATTCGTTTTCTATGTGTTGCACTACACGTGTTTTCCATACAAACACTCTCTCTCTCTAGGGTTGGTCCCTCATGTCTGAGGATCGTGGTCAGCATCAGTGTTGCATCTGGAGCGGATGATCTGCCTACACCGGTTTCTGTCCAGCGCGTCTCGCATAACTGTATAGAATTTGGAACCCGACGAGTCTTTCACTTGATCGGTCCATCTTGTTGGTGAACGACCGCGCGGTCTTTTGCCTTCGGTGTTCCCAACCACAATCAGTTTTTCCAAACTTACGTCACCTCTGTGCATACAAACACAGACACTTGCAAACAACGTAAGAACACGCACTCCCGCGCTACGTTGCGTGATACGGTGCAGTGTGTAAAATGCTTTAACGAGTGTTGTGTACGGTCAGGTGGAGCTCCGCGAGATGGTGAGCAACATGCCGATGGGGCTGAACAGCCGCGTGGGCGACGGCGGCGGGAACCTGTCGGTGGGCCAGCGCCAGCTCATCTGCCTGGCCCGCGCCGCGCTGGCCGGCGCCCGCGTGCTGGTGCTGGACGAGGCCACCGCCAACGTCGACACAGAGTAAGTTTTAAAGCGATGGCATACGGAATATGCACTGTGTTTTTTTTACATACATACATACATACCATCACGCCTGTATTCCCCGAAGGGTTAGGCAGAGGGGTACTTAATGTACACCCACAGTTCGCCGGTATGTTTAGGTCCCATGTAAAACGGGGCGAGCCTATTGCCATTCACGAGGCACAAATCCAGACTCCGAGCTGCTACTGAGAATTTTATAGAAAAACCTAATAACACTTTGCTCGAACTGGGGATCCAACTCAAGACCTCTAGCGTAGCAGTCGCACTTAGGACCACTAGACTAATGAGGCAGTCAAATTATAAAAACCCTAGAGTTATATCTCAACTGATTTTCATCAAACAGCTAAGAACATTCCAGACTAATTCACCTTTCAAACAAAAAAAAAAACAATATCTGTTTATCCGTTCAGGATACTACTACTATGCCACACATAGACACGGCAAACTTATTACATTTTTTAACCCCCGACGCAAAAACAACGATTAAAGATTTAACTTGAATCGACAAAAAATAAAGTTCTAAAATCTAAAGTTTTTAGTGGAGATTGAGACGGGATGATCAGTCCCTTTCGCGCAAAAGAGTAAATTATAACAGTAAGGCGAACTTAGAAATAATATTTCAAGTGTAATCTATTTAATTTGTAATATACAGGGTGGAAGGGACATCGACGCACAACCGTTTACCATGAAGTCCCATTTGGTTGATTGCGTTGATATTATTCGTCGGTTATTCAAAAAAAATCTGCCGTTTTATGCCAATGTATCGACGAAAAATTTCAAAGCTGGTGGGTCCAGAATCATGCACTCAATTCATAGTAAGCGGTTGTCGATGTCCCTTCCACTGTGTATAATATTATTCTAATTACTTTTAATGTTATTATCAACACGCTTTCTCCGCAGTACGGATAAGCACATTCAGAAGACGATACGTAGCAAGTTCGCGCATTCCACCGTGCTGACCATCGCACATCGACTGAACACAGTCATGGACTATGACAGAGTCATCGTCATGGACAAGTTAGTATACTTCATCCATCTAACACAGATCCATATCTCACTCATTCATCATTTATCTATCTACAAATGGCTACATTATCCATCCATCATCCATTTACCCATTCATCAGCTATCATCCATCCCTTTATCAGCCATCTAGACCGTCATCAGCTATAATCCATCCATATATCAGCCCTCTATCCAGCCATCAGCAAAACATCATTCATTTATTAGTCATTGTCATCCTTCTCCCATATAAATATCAACCAGCTTGCCATCATCCACCTGTGTGTGCGTGTATCCATCCATCATCCATTTATCCATCCATCCAATATATGCCATCTATCTATACATCATCTATTTATCCATTCTATATCAGCAATGTATCTATAAATCATCTATTATCCATTCCTATATCAGATATCTATCTAAACATCAACCATCAGCCAGCCATCTATCATACAACCATTTATAGAAAATTATTTCAAATAATTATGTAATATCTTACCAGTTAGCTTGAGACATAAATATCTTCTGGTTTTGAACCAACACGGCAGAACAGAGCATAGTTTATCTCTTGTCACTAATATGTATAATACACGGTCGATGGCCGCCGGCAAATTTAATGTTCCTAGAGTTAATAACTACTTTGGGGACAGAACCCTAAAGAAGCGAATACCGTATGTGCTGAATAGTTTGCCGGCGGAAATTAGACATGAAAGTGACAAATTTAAATTTAAAAAGAAACTGAAGAGGCACCTCCTCCGTCTGTAAATAACTATGTTTTGCAGGCTGAGGAGTTGTTTCCTCAGTGGATTGTTATTATACAGATTATTATTATGTAGCTCAACACCCACCGTCAAACCGCTAAACCGGTTTTGTGGGATAGTGTATATCTTTCAAGTCTGTATTGTGCAATAATAAAAATAAATAAATAAAATTATATACTATCCATCCATCATTCATTCATCCATCCATCATCCATCCATTAAGCGTACAATACGCAGCAAATTCCCGCATCAATATTTATTATATAATCATCAACAATTATTAATGTAATTCTACGTTTAGGGGTCGTGTGGCGGAGTCAGGTCATCCATTCGAGCTTCTAACTCAGGGCACCGCGCAGAGGAAAGATGAAGCACCGATTAGGAACCGTCTGTTGTCCAAGAGTCAGGTAAGAATTACCTTTAGCCCATAATCAGTCCAGATTCAGCGAAATTTGATAATTATTTCTTTTCGTTTCCAGTTTAACCTGATCTCGTATTATATAAGCTTTTCGTACAATGATAGGTCAGCTACATTGGACTATATTGCAGGCTTTGTAGTAATTTAAATCCCACTGCTGGACAAAATGAAGAATAAACAAGTATGTAACACACATGTAAGTGTTATTGGGTTTTTCTCAGCAGCAGCTTAATGTTAATGGCAATAGGCTCGGCCCCTTTACATGGGACTTAAACATACCGCCGAAGTGTAGGTGTACATTAGTACACCTCTGTCTAACCCTTCGGGGAATACAGGCGTGATGGTATGTTATAATAATGTTGTTATATTTTCAGGCGCCTCTAGCTATCCCAGAGAACTTCACATTCGATCCAAGTGCAGAACCAAGTGATCAGAACGAAACACTCATCCTGTCGAGAGACAGGATACGCACCTATTCTGGCCTGTAAGTCTATACACATAAGGGGCCGTATTACCACGTATTAATGCCATCATTTTAGGTCGTGAGAGAGGGATGTCGCTCTACAGGTTAAATAGTGGCGTCCCTCTTTTACAACGTAAAAATGATGGCATTAATACGTGGTAATACGGCGCCTGGTTTTAAATACTAATTAAGTTAACAGTTCGCAATATTTCGTTAGTAGTTTTTTTAATGAGATAACTCGGCAAACGAGCTGGTGAGCTACCTGATGGTAAGTAGTCATCGGAAGGATGATAGGTTTTGAATTAAAGAAATAGCAAGATTAACACGGATATAATATGACAGAACCACAGGCACAAGCGAGTAAACAGGAAGTCAATTCAAACTATAGTGTGACATAATATATTGCGTTTACAAATTCACCAACACTGGCCCTTAAACCAATATACTAAACATCTTAAACCAAACTAAATTATGAAACATTCTTAGATCTTAACAGACCAATAAAAGTATTACAAAGCAACTTGCACACTTAGCAATAACAACTCGTACACTTCATATAAACTTAACCATTACTATCTATGCGTTTAGACACTAATTGCATTGTAAACTTATTGTGTATTTCCTTTGACAATGGCTTAGTTAATAAGTCTGCTAACATTTCTTTTGTACATATATATTTGACATCAATGAAACCATTACAAATATGTTCCCTAATAAAATGATGACGAATGTCTATATGCTTAGTTCTAGCATGAAACATAGTATTTTTGCATAACTTCTGAGCTGACTGATTGTCGTTGAAAATTGTAACTTTACATAAGTTACCCAATATTTCATGCAAAAAATTACGAAGAAATAAAGCCTCTTTACAGGAGTCGGAGAGAGACATATACTCAGCCTCTGTGCTGGATAAGGCAACAGTTCTTTGTTTCCTGCTCTCCCAAGAAACTATAGATTTGCCAACCTTAAATAAATAACCAGTATAGGACTTTCTATCTGTTTCATTTCTCCCCCAATCAGCATCAGCATACCCTGTTACACTTATATCACCTTTTTGAAAATGTAGACATAATTCTTTTGAACCTTTGAGATAACGTAGTACTCTCTTCGCTGATTTCCAGTGAGATTCGTTGTAGCAATCATTAAACTGGCTCAGATAGCTGACTGCGTGAGTAATATCAGGTCGTGAGACTACTGCAATGTACATCAGTGACCCTATCAAACTTCTATAATCAAATTTGTTATTTTCATCAAATTTTGATTTTTCAAGTTTTACACCAGTCTCCATAGGTGTCGCTACTGGTTTACAATCTTCCATCTTGAATTTTTTTAACACCTTCTCAATATAACTTGTTTGGTCCAAAGTTATATTGTCCTTAAACTTACAGATTCTCATGCCTAGGATGTACCTTGCTGGCCCTAAATCTGTTATTTCAAATTCACTTTTGAGCTTATTTTTTATATCAATTATCTCCTTAATTGTATTGGGTGTTGACATTAGCATTATGTCGTCGACATACAATGCGATTATTAAAAGTTTATCATTACTGTGCTTATAATAAACACATGCTTCTATTGAAGACTTCTTGAATTTTAATTTGTCACACAATATCTTATTAATTTTCTCATACCAGGCTTTAGCAGCTTGTTTTAAGCCATAAATTGCTTTATTAAGTTTGAAAACTTTATTCTCACTGCCCTTTATTGTGAAGCCTTCCGGTTGCTCCATAAACACCAGTTCTTGAAGGTCACCATTGAGAAAAGCTGTCTTTACATCCAAGTGCTGAATATTCATGTTATATTCAGCAGCTATAGTTCATACTTGAATATCTAACTACAGGAGAAAATGTCTCATTGTAATCTATCCCATATCGCTGTGTGAAACCTTTAGCTACTAGTCTAGCTTTATACTTAAGGAGTTCACCATTCACACCGAGTTTCTTCTTAAAGACCCATTTACATTTTACAGGTGTTTGACCATTCACTCGATCACTGAGTGTCCAGCATTTGTTGACAATAAATGAATTATATTCATCCTTCATTGCTTGTCTCCAGTTATCTGCATCTGGAACACTAAACGCCTCTTGTACTGTCTGTGGTTCATCGGTGTCGTTGGTATGGGATATTCTTTTAGCGAGATGAGCCGTCATGGAGCTATATGAACATGAACTCGACGATAATTCTTCCTCTTCGTTTTCTGGAACATAAGTTTCATCCGAAGTATGATCTGCATAAGAGCTTTCCTCATCAGAATCATTTACTGTTATCACACTATATCTCGGTTCAGACTGAATTGAATTTGTGTCATCAGAATTGACCTCATTAGTGATATATTGCACAGTAGATGGTCCTGAAGGAGGTTCAGTGTCATTCTTTACATCTTCAAATGCTTGAGTGACTGCTTGCTGACAACAATTATCATCATTTGACACAATCTCTTTAACAAATTTATTTTCCAGAAATGTAACATCTCGAGCCTTTATACAATCTCTCGGATTGTCAGGGTCTAATAGTCTGTAGCCCTTACTATATTCGCAATATCCTACGAAAATGTACTTTACAGCTTTTGGTTCTAATTTAGATCGACGTTGAACATGCGCATAAGCTATGCAACCAAAAGTACGCAAATGAGATATGGATACCTTATTATTTGTCCACTTCTCCTCAGGAGTGCATCCTCTAACGGCTATTGTAGGAGAGCGATTCTTTAAGTAGACAGCAGTATTGACGGCTTCAGCCCAATACTGTGGACCAAGACCTGCTTCCTGCAGCATACAGCGTGCCTTCTCCATAATGCTCCTATTAGCTCGTTCAGCGACTCCATTTTGCTGCGGAGAGTATGGTACTGTTGTTTGATGTACAACACCACACTCCTTTAACAGATTCTGAAATTTTAAATTACAATATTCAGTCCCATTATCGCTCCTTATAATTTTTAATTTCATGTTCGTTTGATTTTCCACTAGAACTTTCCAAGCTTTAAATGTATCAAAAACCTCATCTTTCCTTTTTAAAAAATAAACAAAAGTCTTTCTAGAGTAATCGTCTATAAAAGTAACAAAATACTTAGCTCCACTAAATGATGCAGACGGCATAGGACCACAAAGGTCAGAGTGAACTAACTCTAGAATCTCTTTAGCTCTATTAAAAGAGTTCTTCGGGAAAGATGTACGAGTCTGCTTTCCCTCAATACATGATACACATTTCTCAAAAACACTGCTATCATAAGAAATGCCGGAAACCATACCTTTCTTTAGTAGCTCCATGCTACGAAAATTGAGGTGTGCAAGTCGACGGTGCCATACCTGCTGAGAAGGGTTTTCTACCTTCTCCATGACAGGTACTGCTACAATAGGCTTTTCAGCACAACCTGAAATTGTTTTTGAGACACCGCATTTCTTAGCAAATTTACAATGCATTGATTCTACTGTCTCTAGTCGATAGATACCATCACACAGCACGGCTGTAGCTATAACAGTCTTATTGTCATATATTTGACACATGCTTGAAGCAAAGACAACTTTAAAACCTTTTCTAACCATAGCGCTCACAGACAACAAGTTGACTAATAAGTTTGGTACATAATAAACCTGACTTATTGTTTTTATGCAACTATTTCTTAAATTAACACTCACAGTACCTTTGCCATCAGTATACAACTTTTCACCATTGGCTATATTTACTTCTATCGGTTTCTCAACATTCATAAAATCACGAAGAATACTTTTGTCGCCACACATATGTTCTGTAGCACCGCTATCGACGTACCACGAACCACGCCTGATGTTGGCTGACAGCGCAATAAGTAGGGCCTCCTTAGATTTGTCCGTATTAGTCTTCTTCTGCGCAGACTTAGGGCAATCTTTAATATAATGTCCCACTTTCTTACATCTGTAACATCTTGGTTGCTTCCTGATAATTAAGGCAGAACCAGCCTCACTCTTTTCACCTCTCCGGATGTTCTCCTGCATCAACTTTCCTTTGACAATTTCACTAGAAAGTTTTGCATCTGAATTTTCCATCGCCATTATAAGCGGATCATAATCTGATGTTAACCCGCTCAACATTATAACAGCTACGAAATCATCCTCTAGTGGTGATCCTATTTCACTTAGCATTTGTGACATCTCAGTGATTTTATTGATATAACTCTCCATATTCTCGGTTTCACTCAACTTTGTTGAAAATAATGTTCTGAGCAGCCCCAGCCTACGACATAAACCTTTGTCTTCATAGGCCTTAGCTAGTCTGCTCCAGGCTTCATGTGCCGTTGTCGCATTACGTATGTGTGGAATTACTGCCGTTTGAACAGATAAAGCGATTCGTGCCAAAGCCTTCTGTTGTTTCTTGGCATCACTTACTTCGCCTTCCACACAGCCCCAGAGTTCTTCCTGTATCAAAATCATCTTCATCATAAATTTCCAGGAACTGTAGTTATCAATTCCCTTTAACTTCTCGATGGAAATACAATTTGTTGAAGATGAAGTGGTAGCCATATTTTTTTCACCGTATTTTATAGGTTAAGATTTTCGCCGGTTAATACTATTTCGCGTGGAATATATTTTTAATCCATAGTAATACAACGATCTGGGCCCATAACCTGAAGGATTATAGGTTTTGAATTAAAGAAATAGCAAGATTAACACGGATATAATATGACAGAACCACAGGCACAAGCGAGTAAACAGGAAGTCAATTCAAACTATAGTGTGACATAATATATTGCGTTTACAAATTCACCAACACCGCCCATGGACATCTGCAATACCAAAGGAGTTGTAGATGCGTTGCCGAGCCTATTTAAGGAAAAGGGAGGGGAAGGAGAAAAGTGAAGGAAGGGGACTGAGGGAGGAATCGGGTCTCTGGCGCTCCACACTCACCGTGCGAAACGCAACAGTATGCATACTGGTACTTGACGTCGCTTAGTTCTAATCTCGATAAAAATAAAAATGTGATCGTTTTTTAGGCATTTTCCATGCAAAGATTTTAGTGAAAGAAAAATACGACAAGTGTCATATTTTTTTTTAAGTTGTATATAAAATTCGCAGGTCGGAGCTCTCGGAGCCTGAAAACGGTGGAATCTTCAAGGCGCTAGTAGAACAGACCGGGCAGGAGACCGCCGCCATGCTCTACAAAATGGCTGAGGAGGTACTACATATTTTTTTTACTCTATTCCCACAGAATAACAGAGTTATTCTTTACCACAGAATAAATTATTAATATTTAAACTTTAACGTAAAACTGTCTTCTTTTCCTATTTTTTTTATTTTTTTATTTATCAGAAACTACGAATAAATAATACTCAGGAAATGTAACTGCGTTAAGAAAATGACCCAACAAAAGTTGTGTCCAAGTAGGCGGGGCTTCAAAATTGTGTCCAGCGCGCCATCAGTCGGACATTTTCCTTGCAAGCGAGCATATGTCAAACGTTTTAGCTTAATATCATTGTGAATCATCATGCCATCATGTGTTGTGAAGTGGTGCAGGAGACATACAAGATTAAAATGTCCAGAGATCACTTTTCACTTGCAAGTAGTAGCTTAATTATAATTATATTCAAAGTTGTTCAAATACGTTATCGAAACGAGATGGTCAATATTATGCAAAATGAAGTCAGTCAATTTTACCTAATTTAGAAATTTTTTTTTCTAGATGAAAAGTAAATCGATAATTTTGTTATTTTTTTTTGGTTTCCCTGCCGATCCCATTCGGCAAAATAAGTGGATAGCTGCAGTTCAATTAGAAAGACGAGAGTATGACTGGATGCCTGTGAAACCTAGCAGAGTATGCTCCATGCATTTTGACGAAAAATATTTTTACAAATCATTAAAGGGATATACCATGTTGCACAAAACTGCAGTACCAGTTTGTACAAATATCCACATACAACTGAAGTACCAGGTCAACAGAAACCTTAAAGGAACCTGGTGACCTATTGCAAAGGTTATGATCAGAGCAAACGAACGACCCAATTGAATACACTAACACTATTTCAACGCTCCAACAATAGATGAAGTCGCAATTCTTGTTGGCAAACTATCGGCTTTGTTCGTTTTAGCACCATACAACAAAACGAAAAAGTACCCAATAAAAGGCTTAGCCTTTTTAGTAACCGACGAAAAATATCTACGCGGGGGGGTCCAGAATCATGTACTGAATTCATGGTAAGCGGTTGTGCGTCGATGTCCCTTCCACCCTTTATTAATATAGTATAATTTTAAAAAATAACAATAGTATAAAATATTTAATATAATTATAATATTGTTTTATTATTGACTTGGTCCGGTCTACATAATGCATAATATCGTCCACGCCATTTTGACTCAGATGTCATAACAGACATTACAGCACGCGCGCGAACCAATCCCTGTTTTCTCTCTGAATTTAAACCAATGACCAAGCATGTCTATTTGAAACATCGCAAGTGATTCGAATTTTGAATCGTCGTCATTTGGTTTGAAGTAGGTCCACTTTTTGAGCGGAATTTGTTCCGAGTTACGCTTCCTGAGTATTATTTATTCGTAGATCAGAAACATACATTCACAAATAAATGATACATAGTGTGGGGCGTACAAATTCCTTCCAAATTAAATAAATAACTAATAATATGATTTTATTGCTGTTTTTTTTTTTTAATAGCTTACTAAGCTACATGCTTGTGTTACGAGTGGGTTTACGTCGGTAGTGCAATGGGTGGGGTTCGAACCGGTAACCATATGATCGCAAGTCCGACGTCCTAGCCATAAGGCTACCGCCGCTTTAGAATGTGTTATAAGTTCGAGTACAATTTGCGGAAAACCAAAAACGCAAAGAATTTGGCGCCCAAGGCGAGATGATGTACGGTGACCAGCACATCAAGTTGTCCCACCACCACAAAATGTCAAATTTTCTCAGTCGATTTTGAACTTTATCATTAACAATTTAAGGTTTAAAATCATTTGGAGAAATTTGACAGTTTTGTATACCTTGACCTGCTGGCGACTGTACCTTAAAATATCAATTTACAGAAATAAATATCATTCTTTCTTTCTTTTCAGAGTTACAACAAGATGTTAGATTCAAAGAAATCGTCGTGAAATTGCACAAACGTTGCCACTTACTCTTAGACATATTATATCTGACGCCCTTTCAACGATGGCTGATCAAATGGGACCGTAATAAACAGAGGAACTGTGGGTGTACATTTGTACACCTCTGCCTTTCGAGGATACAGATGTTATGGTATATTATGTAAATTGTATAAATGACGAAAATATGTAGAACTCTCTAATATATGGAGGTCCCATTGCTCGGTCAAAGAAATGGCTATTATGCTGCCAATTATGGTAATCTATACAGGGGTTATTGGTAAAACACTACAAAACTCTCAAGACTATAATAATAATTTATATCATCACAAACAACAAATTTTGTTCTATGACTTATAATAATTATTAGATTTATAATTCATAAAAATTTCATATATACAAATACTAATTATAGTCCTTATATGTTGTTAGTATTTTCCCAATAACCTTTTATATTTTAAATATACCACCAGTATTTAAAAAAAAGTAATGTAATTATTATACATGTTAATTATTGTAATTATTAATTGTTAGTGTCAATTGAAATGCCTTATCATGCCTTCATTTGAGTGAGTGGAATGGATATTTGCATATCATTCAAGCAGTTATAGCCTAGTATGTACTGTCATGTCGTAGTTCACGAGTTCGAATCCAAGGCACGCACTTCTCTTAATCATGTACGAATTTATAATTTATTAATGCTTAAAATTATGGAGGAAAATCCTGAGGAAACCTGCATGCTTGATAGATTTTTTTTACGGTGTGTGAAGTCTGTCAACCCGCAGTAGGCTAGCGTGGTGGACTATAGCCTAATCTCTTTAACTCTGAGAGGAAAAAACTTACAAATATACGAAACTTTCGGCTGTTTATCGCTCCGATTGATTTGATAACCGTGGCTTTAATTATCAATACTCATTTCACATTCCTAACTTATTAAATTCACAATAAAAAAAAGGTATTATTATCGGACTGACAGTGTCAACGGAATAATTTTGTTACTTAATATTCAATAAATATTTTATTGACAAAATTAAATATCGGAGGCATAAATTAAATATCGGAGCGATCAAATGACGATATTATCTCTAAACTCGAATATATATGTCGATGCACTGATCTTTAAATTTAGCAATTATTAAATTACTTATACCTACATAATATTTTTTTAAATATACGTAAACTCAATAAGTAGATATTATTAGGTTGCAATCGTCAATTATCGGACACAATTATTTATTGCGAATGTATGCATGGAAAATCTCGAATAATAATTATCATACTATGATTGGCTATTTATTTTATAACTGAACGTCATGATCTTGTAGTTGGAATTTAAAAAACAAATAGGCTGACTGAATATATTTATGTTAGCATGAAAATGTTTACCATAAATAGATCCGATCAACAAAAAATAAATTAAAATTGTTTCAAAAATAATGCCAGGCCGAAAGCGCACTATAGCAAGACGTGACGTCAAGACTTATGTGCGCCATACAAATTCTATACTTACACTCGTTTTGCGTTTTGCGAGGGGATGCGCTGTCCATCCCCTCTCAATCGGGGATTGAGAGGGGATGCGGTATATATTGATACCAATAACTGTAAACGGTTTAGCCGAATTAAATTATTTTTTCAGAATTATATTTTTAACTAAGCCTGTAATTTTTAATAAATCAACTACATACCTTTATTAATGATCATATTTCTCAACAGGGTTTCAGAAGCTAATATATAGAGCTGTCTTAAACTTGGCGTATGTTGAGCAAAAAGTTATCCAATCAACATTGACCAATGAAAGTCATAGCTTATGCGACTATAATAAGAAATAACAAAGCTTAACTTGTGTCCTGCCTTTCAAAGGAAACGTTAATACGTCATCACAATAGATTGTATAAAATATTTAATTATGTGACTTAATTTTTTTTGTATAATTTCGAATTTATTACAATAATTATAGAAATCAGAAGTAAAATTATTTTATTTCAATTATGTTTTCAATAATTAAGTGAATGTGATATAAGATAAAGATTACCAGTATTTTGCCATTGCAATTTTTTTTATATGGGTAAGTCTTTTACATTATATCTTTTTAATTTATGTCAAATGTTAAAAATGTTGGTTCCTGAGAAATTGAGGTTTTATAATAGCTGCATCTCTTTTTGTTGTATGATATTAGAGTAATAGATATAATAATCGTCACCTGCCTTAATCTATGAAACAACCCTACATCGATTTAGCTTAATTTGCTTATCAAGGGGGATTTTGATGGAAGCGTTATTCGTAAAAAACAAAATTATCTTTACACTAAAATTACATGGGTGATTTTGCTTTAGCTATAAAAATATAATGTCGAGCTGTGCCTATATTTCGTCATGTATGTATGAATATTAATGTATGAACAATTATGACAAAACATGTTGCAAACATCTATCTATCAAAGAGTGAGTGGTATAGGTAGCTGTTTTCAACATGTTTTGTCGTCAGTGGAAACGCTGGGTAACACAGGTAGATTTTCGTGAGTAAGAAAGGAATTTTTCGTTGCGGGAAATGAATCTTAGAAAATGATTGTTTGATGATTCTTAAGAATTGAATCATTCGGTGCGATAGAGCGTTACTCAAAAAAAGAATATTGACATAATTAAAGTTAGTTTCTTGATCGAAATCACCTCAATAAGTGCCTCTAACGACATCTAGAGTCGATAAATAGAACTGAGATTTATCAATTTGAATGCACCAAATATCACGGCTAATAAAAAGTAGTGCAAAAGTAATGCTTGAATTGTCACTTTTAAGGTGTTAGTTACCTGGGGCGTGCCCAAAATATGCTGGCTCATAAGCACGGCTACATATCGACATGTACTAATCCAGCTTACGCTGACCTCTTATTGTATGGAAAGCCTATGCAATGCGAGATCAGCTTAAACTGGATTTGTACAATCTAGTTTACGTTGGTCTCTTTTTGTATGGAAAGTCTGTACAATGCGAGATCAGCTTAAACTGGTTTGATTCGGTTGACCCGTACCCGTGTGTACCCCAGTGTGGACGACACAAGAAAAATCTAGACATACCTAGTTAATTTTTTATTATATTTAGCATTTTCGAATGCTAAATATCTATAAAGATATAAATTTTAGCGGAAGAAGAATTAGGAAGAGGAATTCGATATCACAGGCAGTTGTCTCGGTAGCTTAGTGGTTAAATCTTCCGGTGTACTGAACTTTTGGACTCGAAGGTTCGAATCTTGCCTAAGATTGTAATTTTCGTTCGGTATAATTTATATCTTTATAAAATCTAGACATGATTATATTCAAAATATACTATGTCAAAAACTTATATTGTACTTAGGAACTTGTAAAATTATCAAAATATCCAATTTTTATTGTAATTATTATTTTTTCAATTGTAATTTAATGATTAACTATGTAAAATGTTATGTATAGTCTATGGGAGTATATGAAATTGTAAAAAAAACACTGAATTTGCCATCCCAACATATATTCACACCAGTCTCCTATAGAGTCAAGCAGAGACTTTTCCATTTGCTATGATCCTAATACAACTTTCGCTCCATCTACACTTTATTTGAAATAACTAATCTTGTCTGAAGTTGTCCGCAAGTAGTTTAGCAGTGGTAAATTTTAATAGAAAGTCGGTGTAGAGACAATGGGGGTCATATATGTTTCGGATTTGCGATTATTTTCATTACTAATTTCGGTATTTATGTATAAAAACACTCAAGATATTTTACCAATGCGGTAATTCGGAACGGCTATCTTCAAACTAGAAGAGTTATTTTGAACAAACTGTAAATTCAGTAACAATCCTTGCATGATCGTTTATTGAAAGTATATACGTACACTCACGCCTTTTTATCACAGGGGTAGGCAGAAACTATGGACTGCCACTTGCTACGACTCTTGCATATCTCTTTCGTTCATCCACATTCATACATCTGTTCTAATTATTAAGTAGTTATTATATGTATACTACCTTTCCGCCCCCGGCTTCGCCCGCGTGCTTTCTCGGCTTTTCTGAACTACAATATTCATGTTTTATACATATAAACCTTCCTCTTGAATCACTCTATCTATTAAAAAAAACCGCATCAAAATCCGTTGCGTAGTTTCAAAGATTTAAGCATACAATGGGACATAGGGACAGAGAAAGCGACTTTGTTTTATACTATGTAGTGATAGTGATTACATTCCGTCAATCATACAATTTCATATATTTCCAATGAGTTTTGTTACTGGTCCTATTGTTATCGTACAAACACGGCCACTATTGGTACCAGTGGTACTTAATGTGATATATTATAGTAAATAAATATATTTTTATCTATTCCAATTGTTTTATTTGGTATTTTTTATAATTATTTGTAAAATACATGGTCACGTTTTTATAACACATTTTAGCACGTAAAGTTACCACAAAATGTTAAATTTTCTCAGCTGATTTTGAACTTAATCATCAACATTTTAAGGTTTAAAATCATTTGGAGAAATTTGACAGTTATGTCTAACCTGATGTGCTGGCGACTGTTATGTACATGGTAGTAGAAATTACGACATCAACAATGTCAAACAAACAAACTTATTCAAAAATCATTAATAAAACGTTTGCTTAAAAATCGTTATATCTTATCAATCAATTAGATATTAGTGTAAATTGTAATTTTTTTCGGAATCATCTATTTCACCACATGCGCTAATCTCTTACACTACGTGCTTTCAAGGTCCAATCTATTTTTATTCCAAAATGATAAACCAAAATTAATCCATTTATTGACCAAAATTTAACCGGTCATCGGTTAAGGTGTGAAAGCGACAAAAGAAAACTCATTTTCAATCTCGAATAACATAAACGGGTATGTGGGTATTCGTAACTTAATGTTAATGACATCTACCCGCACAATTTTGATTTATTTTAATACGGTCAGCTATGCATCATTAGGTTTAGTGATAGTTTAGTGCAAGAAGAAATCTCGGGGACCGCGGTCGTTCGCGATGGCTCTAAGGGTTTTATATTAGTTTCAGAGTTGATATGAAGTGGTATTAGTGGAAATATTCGTCTAGTATAGTATGTGTATGTTCGAAATAACTCTGCTTGTCTAAAGATAGCCATTCCGAACTACCGCGCTGGTAAAATCGCATAATTATTTGTTTTTTGGCATAAATATCGTAATTAGTAAAGAAAATAATCACCAATGTGAAACAATGTCGATGCCATTGTCTTTACACCCATTCTTTCTAGTAATAATTATTCGATATTTTTGCGCAAAAACACAGGTTTATATTTTTTATATTACCTGCGCGGCCGTTCGGAATATTCGGCTATATTCGCACAGTTATTTAGTTCGTACTGCAGTCTTGTTAGTGTTAATTAATGAACAATAATTGTGTGGTGTATGTGATGATACGTTGTGGTGGAAATCAGGTGGTCGCAAGGCGTTGGCTGCGTGGCACATGGATATATTTGTAAGTACCCCCTTATTACTCAAGTTTTATGCTTTTCTGATATTGAAAAAAACTATATTTTAGGTACGTATGAACCCTTGAGACTTTGTTAAGGTATCAACTAGGTTGCGTAGATATTAGTAGAGAGAGAGAGATAGATATTAGTAGATAGAGATGAGATAGATATTAGTAGATAGAGATGAGATATTGCAAAACTTCTTGAACGGTCTGAAGTTGCATGCAAGTGCAGTATTCTAAAGGAATAAGGTATATTATGCTCCGGCAAATCATGTTCAGGGGGCTCATTAACGTGGCTTTACTTGTTAGTCTAGGTAGGTACGAAAATTAAACATACCTACCATTTAAAACGCACCGGTACGCGGAAAGCGGAACTTATCAAAGTGAACTTTCCATAGAAAAGCACTGCTGCACCCTGAGAATTAAATCCAATGTAGGTGTCATTATGTAATAAAACAACACGATTGTAATTAGTATTTATTTAAATAATAATCTATACAAACGATGAAACCCGTGGAACTCTGATAAATAACTAAATATTTGACTAAATAAATAGTTATACAATTTACAATATCAACTGAAATGAAATGAAATGATATTTTATTTCTGTAAATCTTTTAAGACACTTTTACTAGTCGTTTTTTTATATATATTTTTTAACTAGATGGCGTTGACGTTTCCTATCTGTTGACCTCTGAGAAGAAACGTCGAAACAAACTCAGAGAATCATGGTCTCTTTTAAAGTCCAGACAATAGTTATATTATATGCGAGTTCAATGTAGGGCAAAATCTGAACAGGCCTTTTGAAGAAAGAACCATACCAGCTTTGAGTTGCGAGAGTTACGAGAATTAACATAAGTTTTATTGTAAAAAAATAGGTACGTATTGCGTTAGGAAAATAATCACGAATTCGAAACGTTTCCAACCAATTTTGAAGTAAGTGTATAGCAATTATACTCCATTTGGTTAGGTACTTAACTTAAGGTAAACAATAAAAATGGTGGCGTTCAGAGCTCTTCAACCTTTATTACAATGATATCTTATGAATTGGGAGTAAAATTAATAACAACACATCTAACAATCAATAAAAACAACGAACAAACAAAACTATAACTAAATAATAGAATTTACGGCAAAAGAAACACAAAAACGAACGAAAGTACAAACTGTTACGAATGGCGTCTGGTTACCCGAGTAAGTATAATATCGGTTAATTATTTTGCCGCGCTTCCTCGCGCTACTACTTCTTAATTTTTTCGAGTTATCAAAAGTCTATTATGTAGAAAAAGGTTTTGATTTCCTGTCTTTTTAGATTCTTTCTAGTAGGCACATTGCAATACTTTATGACATAATTATCAGATTTGATTTATTTATTGGTCGCAAGCTTAAGAATTTATAATTACCATTTAATATTAAACAAAGTAGTAAAATATGCTAGTATAGTAAAGGAAAATTATTTTGAATGATTAAATAATTTATTTTGGTTACGTTTTGTTTGAAGATGAAAAATGGCCCTTTAAAAGAACCTTTTTTATGATTTGTTTACCTTTAGTTAAGTACCTAACCAAATGGAGTATAGTTAATTAATTATTATTATTAGGTACTACCTACTTCTAGCAACTGGCGTCCTCCGGCCAAAAATTGTATATCGTAACAACAAGGCATATACCTACGGTATGTCTATTCCTAATATAAATAAATATAATACTTATATTTGTTGCAATGATATAAAAGTTTTAGGCAATTGCCCCGGGCGGCAAAAGCCATGACCAAGTCCGTCTTTGCGGCATATTGGCTTAAAAATCGTTATCGTATCGGATATATATTATATAGTACTGTTAATTGAAGAAACAACATACCATGACGCCTGTATCCCCGAAGGGTTAGGCAGAGGTGTACCTACTGTAATAATGTACGTACACCTACACTTCGCCAGTATGTATAGGTCCTATGTAATAGGGGGCGAGCCTATTGCCATTAACCAGGCACAAATCCAGACTCCCGAGTTGCTACTGAAAATTTAATAGAGAAACTCAATAACACTTTTCAAATAAGAGATAATAATTTAGGAATATATAACTACTTAAAAGAGAACTAACACATAACACTTTGCTCGACTTGGGAATCGAACCCAGGACCTCTAGCGTAGAAGTCGCACTTGGGACTACTAGACTATTGAGAAATGGAATAATCCACTTTGACAACTGTTTAATGACTTCACAATCTTTTAGTGCCTCAATAAGTTTCATTCAAAAAATACTTCGGGCGTAGGTTATATCGTTTACTCAATTCAATAGTGGCATAAGTCAAAATATTGGTATTAATGTGCCTCCGGAAAACATACAGCATTGTATATGAAGAAGCAGTGTATACTTAAGCCAAGTATGTGCAGTCTGTGGTACAAGTAAGGTAGTTCAACCTAAGAATACTAGATGGCGCTAATGTCGCTACCAGCTAGGCGGGGGAGCCGCACGCCATTTCGAATCTTCATAGCGTTGTGTACTTTCGTCGCGTGCGGTCGTTATAGAGCGATCTTTATCCATCACGAAATTAATTATTAGTTAAAAAAAGTTATGTGCTTTAATAATTTTTCGTTTTTGAATTTTGGTTTTGATTTAAATTTAGATTTTTAAATATAACGGTTGACCGGTTGTGTTCGCGATGAATCCCGCGCCGAACCGCGACGTCGATGAGGCCACCGAGGCTAATCGATCAATCGGTTCTCTATCACCACCATCCGAGAGGAATCTGGGACGAGAGAAGGATGAATCCTCGTGCACGACCAGTTCACCGGACAGCGAAGGAGAACCTCCACACAAGAAGCGGAAACGCGACTCGCAGGTAACGGTCGATCCTCGGATCGACGCGTTATGCAACCAGGTCAGTTTTCTTACAAACTTTATAATGTACCAACAAAGTGTACCCAACACGAATTTGAATGCAAGCGTTGTAATTGAACAACCAGATAATACCAGTCATGATTTTTTTACTAATCCGGCGCTAGAATCGGCAAAATCGTTGGATTTAGGCCTTTGTACGACAAATTTTGATGAGAAAAAAGTCCTTAAACCGGCTGATGAAAAAAGGTTAAACCAGTTAATCAATTTACAGCACTTTAATACCCCTATGTGGCAACATATTCGTTATAAGAAGGCGTTGGCTGATATGCTCGCATACCCAGGTTTTTGCAATTTGAAAGTTAACGATGAAATGTGTTGTTTGAGTAAAGGAAAAGATTTCTTGGCTTCGACAGAAGAAATCATGGCTGCAACTACTAACGCCTTGTTATACCAAAGAGAATTATTACAATCTGGCTTACAATCCATAATTGATTGGGCTTATAATAATCCGACAGAGTTAAAATCTGATAACCTATTTAATAAAATCACTGAAACATTTGGTAATACATCTCCGTCTTATAAATTGACCGAACAAACATTACAAATAGTTTGTGGTAAAAGGGCCGAGTGCATAGAAACAAGACGTAAAAGATTAATAGGTGAAATCCCGGATAAGAGTATACAGGCGGCGCTTAGTAATATACCTCCTAGTGAAGAATTTTTATTCGATAAGGCTAAACTTATGTCACTTATCCAGTCCCTCGGAGGGCCTCATTTTTGGATATCGCCACCACAAGCCCCCAAAGCAAGAGATCAGCTGAAAACAAAATATAAGGAACCAACACCATCTACCTCCAAATACAGATCTCAAATTCAAAACAAAAATAATTTTCGAGATACCTACAAAAAGCAACAAACGAAACAAATGATCAAAGGTAAAAGCGACGGTCACAAACCAGGTAAAAGTTCATTTCGAAACAAAGACGGAAAAAAGTGACTATCCAATACATTTCAGGGGAGGTTGTTTGAATATGTTCAAAAACCATTGGCAGGCACTTGGTGCCAACAAATTTATAATTTCAGCAATCACAGGGTTTCGAATACCTCTTTACAAAAAACCTCCTCTGTTAACTCCAACAAAAAGGATTATGGAACAATACGCAACCAAATCGTCCCCTGCAATGTCTTTGATAATAAAGGATCTATTAGATCAAGGTGTTCTGCAACCGGTTTCCTGGAGAACAGCCAGTTTTATCTCCAAGCTTTTTCTCCGAAAGAAAAGCGACGGATCGATGCGCCCAATTTTCGACCTTCGGGAATTAAACAAATTTGTGAAGACAAAACATTTCCGTCTGATTTCTCATGCTTCAGTACCAGATTTCCTTCAACCCGGAGACTGGATGATAAAGTTGGATATTTCTCAGGCCTATTTTCACATACCAGCAGCAAAATCTCACCGCCCTTTTCTAAGAATCAGTTACAAGGATCAGTTATACGAGATGACATGCCTACCCTTTGGTCTGGCTTCAGCGCCACACCTTTTTTCTTCTGTAACATGCTGGGTCGCGGAGACCTTGCGTGCCAAGGAATGTCGAGTGCTAGTTTATCTAGACGACTTCCTTCTTGCCAACCAAGACAAATCCAAGTTATGTCTTCAAGCTGCGGAAGCTGTGAGGCACTTGGAACACCTAGGCTGGCAAATCAACTATCGAAAATCGGTCTTAACACCAACCCAAGACATAGAGTACCTTGGCATTCGTTGGCAAACGGCGCAAAATACAATGTCATTACCACTAAAGAGGAGGCACAGTCTCAACAATACGTTAGACCGATTGTTGCTGAAAAGCAACATCAGCCTTCGGGAATTGCAAAGCCTACTGGGGCAGTTAAACTTTGCAAACTTTGTCGTATCCCGAGGCAGGCTGCATTGCCGAAAAATGCAGATCTTTCTGCGACAATTCGACAAGACAAGGCCACACCAAAAGCAGCCTCTCCCCCAAATTGTGCACCAAGAGATGACATGGTGGCGCGGAGCCACATGTCACACAATGCCGATACACAAAAAACCGGCTACCCATTTCCTAGCGACGGACGCTTCGGATTGGGGTTGGGGTGCCCACCTAGACGGGAGGTTAATGTCAGGTGCCTGGTCAATTCACCAAAGGAGGTGGCACAGCAACAAAAAAGAGCTCTATGCAGTAATAGCAGCAATCAAAATGAATGCAAAGGTATTACAGAAGTCACATGTGCTCATTCAATCAGACAATCAAACTCTAATTGCATATATTCGAAAGGAGGGGGGAACCAGATCGTTGGGGTTACTGGCACTAACCTTCAAACTCATACGTCTAACGGACCAGTTCAAAATCACTCTATCAGCGCACTACCTGCCGGGGAGATACAACACAATAGCAGACAGGTTATCACGGGGAAAACAATCAGCGGAGTGGCACCTTCTTCCTCGAGCAACTTCCGAAGTGTTTCAGAAATGGGGTCGACCAGATATAGACCTGTTCGCGTCACGAAAAACTGCTGTAGTAAAAAACTATGTATCGATAGACTGCAGAGATCAATCCGCAAACTATATAGACGCCTTCAGCCGACCATGGAACCATCGATTAGCTTGGGTGTTCCCGCCTCCCAGCCTGCTACCCAGAGTTCTGGCACATCTGAACAGTGCTTCGGGAACTTACCTGATAGTAGCTCCAGAGTGGCCTCGGGCTTTTTGGCTCCAAGACCTCAAATCCAGGGCCCTCGATCACCCACACGATCTGAAAGACCTGTCGGAGACCATGATAGATGTGTCAACATCACAGGCTCCCCCACAGATTCAGACATTGACCCTGAAAGTCTGGAAAGTTGGGGGTGGGGTTCCCAAATAAAAGAGTGGACCACACAAGAAAAAGAACTACTTAAGAATAGTTGGCGACGCTCCACTTTATCAACGTACTTACCAGCACTTAGAAGATGGCTAAAATAGTGCTCAACTTCTCAAGTAAAACCGAAGTCACCTAAACCTGCTGACATCGCCAAGTTTTTAATACATCTGTTCCTCAATGAAAAGTTGTCCTATAGCACCATTCTCGTACACAAATCAGCAGTCTTAACTTTTTGCGGCCCTTATGTAGAACAACAAACACACTCTAACTTTATTATAAAACACACTCTTAAAGCAATAGGAGTAACCAAACCAAAAGTAGTAGGGACTCCACTCACGTGGGATCCACGCACCGTTCTAGAATGGCTTTCAGCAAACCCACCTAAAGACACACTATTTGAATTAGCTCGTAGAACTGCCACAATATTGTTGTTAGCTTCAGGTCGGAGAGTTCACGATTTGACTTTGCTCAAGATCTCTAAAGATAGCTTCATTGATGACGGTGAAAATATATACTTAATACCGGCATTTGGATCTAAGACCGATACACACTATTATCGTCAATCTGCATGGAAACTCTCCAAACATCATGATAAAAACATTTGCCCAGTCACTTTAGTTAGACTCTTAGTAGAAAAAAGTTTGACAAGGAGATCCGAAGTTAAGGATTTGGACAGTCTTTTTATAACCATACACAGTAACACAAAAGCTGCATCACGTACTGTAATTGGGAACTGGGTACGCACAGTTCTCAAAGACAGTGGTATTCATGCATCCCCAGGAAGCTGCAGATCAGCAGTAGCTTCCTTAGGGTGGTTAGATAATCGCCCAATAGACGATATTCTATCACGGGGTAATTGGAAATCATCCAATACATTCTTTAATCATTATTGTCGTAAAATTGAGCTCTCTAAAGATAATCGTAACACATTCTTGAATACGTTTTCTCCAGCTTGAACTGCATGTCAGTTTTTATTGTTTACATTACACCTAGCTGATTAATCATAACTTAAATCAACAATCATAATGATTTATAATTATTATAAATAACATAATAAATTACTATATATAAGTATATATATATTTTAATTCTAAGCCTTAGTATTAATATCTCTCCTAGTTTAAACATATGGTTTTCATAACTGCAATACCATACCATCCTAATAATCATCATAGCGTTGTGTTATACCATATTATTTCACCAGCAGATAACAAACACATCTTCATATACAATGCTGTATGTTTTCCGGAGGCACATTAATATGACGGTTTTACATAAAAATAAAACCGATATTATGTGCCGAGAGGGAAAACATACAGCATTGCAGGAATTTCTTCCTGGTGAAGACTATGAAGATTCGAAATGGCGTGCGGCTCCCCCGCCTAGCTGGTAGCGACATTAGCGCCATCTAGTATTCTTAGGTTGAACTACCTTACTTGTACCACAGACTGCACATACTTGGCTTAAGTATACACTGCTTCTTCATATACAATGCTGTATGTTTTCCCTCTCGGCACATAATATCGGTTTTATTTTTATGTAAAACCGTCATATTTTGATATTCTCGTTCTAAATAACGTAGGTACAGTCGCCATCAGATATATTGTGGCAGATAAGGTGACCAAATACTTCTGAACAATTTAAAATGTCAATTAGTTCCATACACTACAAGGTACCATTAATATCTGAACATTCATTACTCCATTAATATCTAAGCAAACGCTTGTCAATAATTTCTATACGTATAAACAACCAAAAATATCTGAACACTTTACGTCAAGTGTGTCTATTTTAGATACCGGTGGCAGTTCGCTTGTGGTACGAAATTGAGCCCGACACAAAGTTAGCGCCATGTCAATGTGAAAGCAGGCGGCATGTGTGGATGCACCATTTATTTAATATCTGAGTAATTGAAGAAAAATTGCAGGAGGAAGTGCCTTGCAACTTCACTATAAATACAATTTTAAATAGAGACTCTTTCGTTAATTTATATATTAAGGTAACTCAGGCAGTTTATAACATTTTGTAGTTTTCAGTCTTGTCATTACTGTCATGTTAAGTATGTCATGGGACTAAATTCAGACAAGCAACGAACGTATTATGGGTATTGGATTATAATTTCTATTGAATGTAGGCTCAGATCAAATAAAAAGTTAAGATGGAACTTTGCGAACAAAGAAGTCAGGCCGGCTAAAACTACGCCTTGACGTGTACAACTGAAAATTACATGCACACATGCATGAATGAATTCAATGAATTATATTATCAATAAATAAGGAACTTCTTGAAAATACTTTTCTTCCAACTGCTAAAGTATTTTATCAAGATGAACAAATAACATTCATTCAAGACAACAGCTCAGTGCACAATGCTCGTACTGTACAAGAGTGGATTAATGAACAGAGAGAGCTTACTTTAATCAAACTACCGCCAAAAAGTCCAGACCTCAATCCCATTGAAAACTTATGGGGTAAAATGGTGCAAGAGTGGGATGGAAATCAATGTCGAACAAAGGAAGCATTAAGACAACATGCAAATAACGTTTGGGAAATTTTCAGAGGAAGACATTTTTGCGAGAATATTGTGGGTTCCATGCGAAAACGGTTACACGACGTATTAAATGCAGAAGGAGGTCAACAAAATACTAATCTTTAATTTATGTTGTCACAAATAAAAATATATTCACAATAATTTTTATTTTCGTTACAAAACCTAAATCTATTTCCTTCGATAGTTCGACATTAACATTATCAGTTGTATTAACATTATCAGTTGTTGTACAAATGATTTTGTATACAATTATTATTCCCTTTTCATCGTATTTATACCACAGATCATCTTATATTATTACACAGTAACGAATAAGCAAGTGTTGTCTGCGTAGATACCCTTGACGTTATAACTGTTATCAAGTGTTCAGATATTTTTGGTAAGTTATATGGGTAAAAGATATTGACAACCGTTTGCACAGATATTAATGGAGTAATGAATGTTCAGATATTAATGGTAACTTGTAGTGTATGGAACTTATTGACATTTTAAATTGTTCAGAAGTATTTGGTCACCTTAACTGCCACAATATATCTGACGGCGACTGTACTTATGCATTTAAGAACAATTTTCTGGTTCCTTGTTGTTGATTTGTGCCACTATGGAATTCAGTCAACGATATAGGTTAGATTTGGGTGCGCGGGGCCCTTAGCATTTTGCTACTCCTGCTATGTGGTATTTTCATCAAGGAGTGACACCCAAAAATTCACGACTGACCAGCCGCTTATATTCAGCTTCAGAGAGCTATACTGTTCCCGATGTTCTAATTACAGTAAGTCATGTTACGTCCTACATAATTCGACGCAAATTTACCTTTTGTTGACCGTTTTAACATCTGAGTTATCTGCTGTAGTAAAATACACCAATTTAAATATATTGAAACAAGTGCGGTTTCCTAATTTTTATTGTATTTGAATATAAGCGCAGTAAGGTGCTAGGTACTGTAGGAGTTTGTAACAAGAAGTTTTCAAGTGCGCGTCCCGGCATGTAGAATATTTAAACAAAAAAAGTAAGTAGTGTTTGAAATATGTCTAGAAAATAATTATATATGAATGTCAGAAGACTAAGATTGATTCCTTGAACGAATAAAGAAGTCGTGATTTCCTTAATCCAGTGTTTTTAACGTAGAAGCATTACGATCCCATTAAATTAATCCTGGTGCTTCTACAGTACCTACCATTGAAGGTCACGAGCTAAGAGAGTAAGAGCTGGTAAGTGTCGGGATGTTACATGTAGGTAGTTATTTGTAACGAGAAAAACAAGCAAAAAAAACAAATATAATTTGCTTACCAAAAGAAGTGCAAAAGAAAAAAAACTATATTCAAATTATACACCATTTATTTATTTGGTCCCATTTTAAACATAAACAACGTTAAAAATAAATTACATTGAATGAATGAACGTTCCATTGATCGGGAGGGTTCCATTCATTCGTTCGTTCATACGTGTTACACGGAGGTGATATCACAACACAACCAGTGGCTTTTAGCGTATGCAGTGTTTAACACTACAAAAAATAATGTTGGTTCAAACTCCATTCACCTATAAATTCCCAGGATTAGTCATAATCCAAAATGCGACCGCTACGCTACAGGTCTTGTTCGATTCCCAGGTCGAGCATAGTATTATTGGGTTTATATACCGGCGGCTAATCAGAGATTCAGCAGTAGCAGTTCGGGATAATGAGTTTCATAGAAAAATCTTTATATCACTTATCTTGACCCGGGAATCGAACCCAGGATCTCTACTGTAGCAGTCGCGTTTAGGACCACGAGACTAATGACGCAGTTATGGACAAATTTGACGTTTTGACAGATGTCAAAACTGACAAAACGTCAAATTTATCACAGTTATCTGTTTTTTTTTAAATCCTCATATTGAGATGAAATAACAATGAAAGTAAATGTTTTATTTTTATTAGAAAAATGGAGTTTCAACCTAAATCCTTCCCTTTACAAGTTAATCAGATATTCAACAAATTTAAAATTATATAACAAAATATTAGACATAGGAATGTAAATAGTACATATTGGGATCACACACATAATAATATAAATATATTGAACACAGTCACATGATCGTTATCGATATTGGGAAATATCTGATTACACAGTTTTTTTTATAATAAAAGTAAATTTATTCTCTGACCCAGTTTCTCTTTTTTTTTATTCTTTGACTCGTTTTTTGCAGGAACTTGAGAGACGGGATTATACGGGATAATATATAGCCTATGTCACTCAGGAATAATGTAGCTTTCTATTGATGAAAGTATTTTCAAAATCGGTTCAGTAGATCCAGAGATTAACCCCTACAACCTCACAAACTTTACCTCTTTATAATCCTTCCTACTAATATTATAAATGTGAAAGTTTGTGAGGTTGGATGGATGGATGGATGGATGGATGGATGTTACTCTTTCACGCAAAAACTACTGAACGGATTTAGATGAAACTTTACAGTATTATTGTTTATACATCAGAATAACATATAAGCTTAAAATTATAACGATATTTTGGGAAATTCCCACGGGATTGGGGAAAAACTATTCCACGCGGACGAAGTCGCGGGCAAAAGCTAGTATTAGTATAAATGGGGCCTTTAAACAGATAGTGACATAAGACGCCGAAAACAGCCTTATTACTAAAACTTTTCGCGAGATTCTCATCGAGGTAAAGCATAATCCTATACGCAGAGAACTTTTGCTACCTTCTCTGGTAAATTCGGGATTATAAAGATATTAACACTCAAGATTGTATCGTGTTCGAAGACTCCCGTTGCTGGCTGTTGGTGTACTTAAGTACACCTCAGCCGAACCCTTCAGGGAATACAGGCGTAATCAGATATTTCCCAAATCAAATTCATTAAATGATCAAGTTGAATATTTAAACATAAAAAAAATGCCGACATATCTTTAATTTTACGTACATTGTATACATTTTAACATTTTCAACGAAAATATGACACGAGTATGTATATTTTATACACTTTTTTCGAGAATTTCCGGTATTTGTTGTAGATTTTGACCGCCAGACAATAATAATTAACAAGTATTTATAATATTCCAAATTTTCGTGTAACAAAATAGATATTCGAGAAACCGTAAATACCTATATGGCCAATAGTATCACCGTGTTTAGTTTTTTTAGTATTTTTTAAGTATAGTTAATATAGGTACTTTACAAAATTTTAACTTTCGAATGTCAACACATGGGAGATATTTAAGAAAATATAAAATATGAGGCGGCTTTATAAGGGCAAAATATAGATAAGATATGACATGTAAGGTCGCCAGCACATCAATTTACCACAAAATGACAAATTTTGTTAGTTAATTTTAAACTTAAACATAAATATTTTAAGGTTTAAAATCATTTGAAGAAATTTGACAGTTTTGTATCAACCTGATATTAACGGCGACTGTACATTAAATAGTGTTATTTATTACAAGTATAACTTGAATAATAAAATATTCCATTTCTTTGTTTCAGTAGTTTGAAAAAGCTGTTTATACGTTTTGTAAAATTTTTACTTATTGCATTTTGCCAATGGCGATCAAAATGTACTTATAATAAACGGACCTACATCCAAGCAACAATAATAGTATGTGATATGGTAACAAAAATTAAATGTGACTAAATAAACAGGGGTGCTAAAGTTGCCTGTGATGAATTACTATATAATTTCCAGGCATGGCTAAACACATTTATAATTGACCAGTATAAGATGGACTCTCATTCAACTCTCATCCTTTTCGTACATTCGGAAAACCTGCAAGTAAAATTACCTTATATGCATTAGCAGAGCAGTATGCATACATTTTTTTTTCTTTAAATAAGCTTACGAGCAATGTGGGTCGCACAAGTAATCGTGTTAACCCCTCGTACTAAACTAAATGCTTGTATCACGAGTGGGTTCACGTCGGTAGTGCAATGGGTGAGTTTCGAACCGGCAACCACATGATCGCAAGTCCGACGCCCTAGCCATTAGGCTACCGCCGCTTCAAATATATACATTCATTCATTCGTCCCCATTATATATAATTTTATATATCCATATATTTGCAACTAATTATAACATATTTGTGTAGAAATATAAGTTTTGTAGTAAGTAGTAATTTTAAATATTAAGCAATAGTCAATAGTCAATAGTAGTCAATAGTATCTTTATTTGGATGAATATGGTACAAAATACAGGTCTTTTATAATATTGTTGTAGCGACATCATATTCTGCCATGTGTGGCGTGCAAATAGTAACAAAAAAATTGTAGAATAATAATAATCTTAAAAATATAAAATAAAATTTGGTACATTTTTATAGAATTATAATAATTGGATACAGAATAAATAATAATAATAATTGTATGTTAAAAGGTATCATTCATAAAATCTGTCAAATTATAATAGCACTTTTTGCTTAGAAGGTCTTTTAATTTTTTTCTAAACAAATTTATATTTAAATCTTTGTAAGAATTAGGTATCTTATTGTAAATTTTTGGTGCTAAACAGAATATGCTTTTCCACATAAGAGATGTATTGGCTCTACGAATACATAAATTATTTTTACGTCTATTGCGAATAACAACCTCAGATAGACTGGGAAATAAATGAGGATTTGATTTTACAAACAATGCGATTTCTAGAATATATAAAGACGGAAGTGTTAGGATTTTATATTTAATGAAATAAGATTTACAACTGTCAGTTACTTTGAGGCCAAACATAGCTCTAATACATCGTTTCTGTGTCTTAAATGCGATGTCTTTGTGCGTGGAGTTACCCCAGAAAATAATACCGTATCTCAATACAGATGCAGCGATACCGTGATAGGCAGTAAGTAGTGCCTCTGTGTTTACCATTGGAGCAAGTTTATAAAGGGCATAGGAGGAGCTGCTTACGCGTTTACTGAGGGCTTCAATGTGAGCCTTCCAATTTAACTGCCTATCAATAATCAATCCAAGAAATTTTGCATTTTCCGCTTCAAAGATTTTGTTATTTTTGTATTGTATATCAATGTTACAAGGGTTTGGTTGTCTTTGACTGAAGTGCATTATTTGTGTTTTTTCAAGATTAATTTTTAAATTATTCTTATCCAGCCATGAAATAATCGATGTTAGAGTACTATTGACATCTGCTTCATATGAGTCAAGTTTATCACGAGCAATAGTTACTGTGCTATCATCCGCGAAAAGAGTCATTGGATGCTTTATAACTGTAGGTAAGTCATTAATATATATTATGAATAACAAAGGGCCCAGAACACTTCCCTGTGGTACCCCAAATGATATTTTACGCTCCTTAGACAAGTATGTTTTTTCCTTTTTTGTTTTTATGTTAAACTTTTTAACAGCAGTTAACTGTTTTCTGTTTGAGAGGTATGTATTCAGCAAGTTTAACACATTTCTTCAAGTATAGTCACCAGCACATCAGGTTATACAAAACTGTCGAATTTCTCCAAATGATTTTAAAGCTTGACCTCCAAAAGATTTGACTGCCTCATTAGTCTAGTGGTCCTTAAGCTAGAAGTCCTGGGTTCAATCCCCAGGTCGAGCAAAGTGTTATTGGCTTTTCTATGAAATTCAAGGAGTCTGGATTTGTGCCCGATTAATGGCGATAGGCTCACCCCCTATTACATGGGACGTTAACATACCGGCGAAGTGTGAGTGCACATTAGTACACCTCTGCCTAAGCCTTCGGGGAATAGAGGCGTAATGGTATGTTATGTTATGGTATGATTTTAAACCTTAAAATGTTGTTGTTCAAAATCGAGTGAGAAAATTTGACTTTTTGTGGTAACCTGTGCCTGCGACCATTCAATACATGGTTTTCTACTTGACCCAAAGGTTGACTACCGAGAATACCATATGGCATTAAGTCCGCCTTATAAACCATATTATTTGTAGAGGCCAGCACATCAACCTACCACAAAATGTCAAACTTTCTCAGTTGATTTAAACTTAATTTTCAACATTTTAAGGTTTAAAATCATTTGGAGAAATTTGACAGTTTTGTATAACCAGAGGGCTTAGACAAGTGGCATGAACGCTAATCCACTAGAATAGAATAGAATTCTCAATGTATGGGAGTGACACTAGCTTACGACATTAATTGACATGTCATGTCGTAAGCTAGTGTCACTCCCATACATTGAGGATTCTATTCTATTCTATTGGATTAGCGTTCATGCCACTTGTCTAGGGGCCCTGATGTGCTGGCGATTGTACATAAAAATATATAAATAAATCAGAGGTCATATTATACTGGCGATGTATAGCTATGTATGTGTCCAATATATTGTTATTCATCATCACAAGTGGCGATTTTGGCCTCTAAGCTACGACTTTTCCATAGAATAAGGGGCAGGGCCCAGCCCATTTACATACATTTTTTTTTCTAAATCGGCCTCAAATTCATGCGGAAGCCCCTTGCATGGCCTAAGACGGCCCCGTGAATAAATTAACACTATACAAAATTGTCATGTCACTATTCCTTTCACAGCCAAACAAAATTATTTTTGAAATAAATATTTTATTTCGTCGTAAGTTGTTGAATGATTATTTTTTATGGCCTCATGCAAAAGTTTACCACAGATAGCTTAAGGACCTATTTACAGAAAATAAATTTAATTTATTTACTGTCGATATGGTCGAAATTTGTCCCGATATATTTATAAGACCCTTTAGGATTGAAAGAAAAGTACAGACGAATGGTAATATGAATTATAATTTTGTTTGGCTGAGAAACGAAATCTGGAAAAATTCTGAACTTTTAAAAAACATCAATTTGTATATAATTTCAACTGCAAAATTATCTTTATTAAAGTTCTTTTGGTACTGCACTGTTGCAAATTCAAATTGCGCTAAATAATTCCACTAATTAATGCAACAATTGTTTATTGCGTAAACATATTGCACATACAAACATAGATTAAAAAAACAACTTGTTACGTAGTCCGGTTTCGCTTGAACCATATACGAGTATTATTTGGCTATAAAAATATTTTTGCAGTTGAAAACATACAAATTCCTCTTGCAATCTAAGAGCCCCAATAATAAATATATGCCCTACATAATTTGTTCAACCTATTATATTAAAATTAACTATGTTACTGCTCCATTTCTAGCGCCGACACTTTTCTTATAAACTCCGACCGTTGGGAAGGTGTAAGCTCCTGAAAATATAAATTTATGTTTGAGAGGTTGTAAGCTCCTGAAAAAATATTTTTTTTGAGGTTTTTTCAATGGACTATAGCATGGGGGTTGTTTAAAAGAGATTGTGAAAAGATTTTGACACGGTCGGCCACGCGTGAGTGAACCCTTAGGCCGTTTGTCCACCACCACCGTCACCGGCACGTCACCGTCAACGAGATTATTTCTGGCCGAGAACACGTTGACTTTACCGATAATACGAGAAAGATACATTACAGGAGCGTTTTATGTATTTTTATTTTATGTTTTATTCAAGTTGCGGCAATTTTTTGGGCATTTTTATTGTACCTAATATATGTTTGATATAAATAATCAAAAGCTATTGCGGTGCGACGACGACGTCGCGGCGCCGGCGTAGATGAAAACGTCTAAATGTGTTTTGTATTGCCGCCACTTCGCCCCGCCACAATCTCGGGCCGAGTTCTAGCGGTAGCGCCGAACTAAGCGAAAAATCGGCGGACGGGGTGACGGCGCTCGGGTGACGGGCGTGCGGTGGACACGCGGCCATAGTAAATGTATGGTCGCTAAATCGGCGCCGTCATCTCGTTGACGGTGACGTGACGGTGACGGTGGCGGTGGAGAAACGCACTTAGTGTTGCAAGCGTCCATAGGCTACAGCTTACCATCATATTTGCCACCTTAGTGGTATCAAAGAAAACATCGCGACGCGACATGATCGCGAAAATGAGGCGCTTCGCGGTAGAAAGCTAATTGGCAATGACGCACTTTGCAATGCCAAACTGCAAAGCCTTAAGCATCGGCGAGAGTGCTTCGGAACTACATGAAATAGTTCTATCATCCCCGTTCCACTATCGGACGAGCAGAGCTACGGCAAAGCGCCACCGCTACATGGTGGAAGTGCCTAAATCTCGTACTAAGCGTTTTGCCTCTACATTTATAGTGCGTACTGCTCTATTGTGGAACTCGCTGCCGGAATCTTCGTTTCCCGAGACCTACAATCTGGTTGTCTTCAAAACGAGAGTGAATAGGTTTCTTCTAGACAAGCGAAGGCGAAGCGAGGCGAATAGGCGCAAGCCTATCCATCATAACATCAAAAATTTTAAATTTTAACATTAAATTTTTGGGTTTTCCTATGAAATTCCCAGTACCAGCTCGGAGTCTGGATTTGTGCCCGGTTCATGGCAGTAGGCTCGCCTCTTATTACATGGGACCTAAACATACCGGCAAAATGTGGGTGTACATTAGTACACCTCTGCCTAACCCTTCTGGGAACACAGGCGTGATGGTATGTATGTATGTAGTAGTTACTGACCAGCACGAGGTTGTTGACGGCCTGCATGAGCGCGTCCTGCCTGATGGAGCGCAGGTTCCTCTCCAGCACGGAGCCGTCGTCGGCCGCCTGGGCCTCCAGCCACTTGCAGACAGCCTCGTTGTCGTGCTCCCACTGGTGGGACTGTCGGATATACCAAATCGTGTTCAATAATGGACATATAGGACCGACGATTTAAAGAAGGTGGCTGGCAGCGGATGGATGCGAGCTGCCGAACACCGGGATGGTTGGCACTCTTTAGGGAGGCCTATGTTCAGCAGTGTACGGCAACAGGCTGACATGATGATGATGATGTTGAATTATTATTTGCGAAACACTGAATCATTAGTACAGTTTGTTCGAAATAAGTAAGCCGATCGGAAGTTAGCCGTTCCGAACTACCGCGGTGATAAAATCGTTTAATTAAGTGTTTTAATACATAAATATCGATATTAGTAAACAAAATCATTAGAAATGTGAAACATATACGACTCTAATTATCTTTACACCGACTCTTTCTATTAAAATTTACCACTTCTAAACCACTTGCAGACAACTTCCGATCGGCTTACTTATTTCGAACAAACTGTAGCTGACTCGACAATCATTATCCTGTCAAAATGTTTTATTATAGGCATCGATCTTATATGGACGTCGATGTTATTAGGGGCGTTGGTTTTATGGATGTCGGTCTTATGGGTTCGGTCTTAGGGGGATAGTCTTAGGGGGGATGGTGTTATGGGGGATGGTCTTAGGGGGGATGGTGTTATGGGGGATGGTGTTATGGGGGATGGTCTTAGGTGGGATGGTGTTATGGGGGATGGTCTTAGGGGGATGGTCCTAAGGGGATGGTCTTAGGGGGATGGTCTTAGGAAGATGGTGTTATGGGGGATGGTCTTAGGAAGATGGTGTTATGGAGGATGGTCTTAGGGGGATGGTCTTAGGAAGATGGTCTTAGGGGGATGGACTTAGGGGGGATGATCTTAGGGGGTTGTCATACGGGGATTGGTCTTAGGAGATGGCCTTAGGTGGTAGTCTTAGGGGGATGGTCTTAGGGGTTGGTCTTAGGGGGTGGTCTTAGGGAGGATGGTCTTAGGGGGATGGTCTTACGGGCTGGTCTTAGGGGGCTGTTCTTAGGGGGGATGGTCTTATGGGGGATAGTCTTAGGGGTTGGTCTTACGGGGTGGTCTTAGGGGATGGTCTTACGGGGGATAGTCTTAGGGTATGGTCTTAGGGGATGGTCTTATGGGGGATGGTCTTAGGGGGGATGGTCTTAGGGGGGAATGGTCTTATGGGGGATAGTCTTAGTGGTTGGCCTTAGGGGGGATGGTCTTAGGAGGATGGTCTTATGGGGGATGGTCTTAGGGGTTGGTCTTAGGGAGGATGGTCTTAGGGGGATGGTCTTACGGGCTGGTCTTAGGGGGCTGTTCTTAGGGGGGATGGTCTTATGGGGGATAGTCTTAGGGGTTGGTCTTACGGGGTGGTCTTAGGGGATGGTCTTACGGGGGATAGTCTTAGGGTATGGTCTTATGGGGGATGGTCTTAGGGGGGATGGTCTTAGGGGGGAATGGTCTTATGGGGGATAGTCTTAGGGGTTGGCCTTAGGGGGGATGGTCTTAGGAGGATGGTCTTATGGGGGATGGTCTTAGGGGTTGGTCTTATGGGGGGATGGTCTTAGGGGGGATGGTCTTAGGGGGGAAGGTCTTAGGGGGATGGTCTTATGGGGGATGGTCTTAGGGGTTGGTCTTAGGGGGATGGTCTTAGGGGGGATGGTCTTAGGGGGATGGTCTTATGGGGGATGGTCTTAGGGGTTGGTCTTAGGGGGATGGTCTTATGGGGGATGGTCTTAGGGGTTGGTCTTAGGGGGATGGTCTTATGGGGGATGGTCTTAGGGGTTGGTCTTAGGGGGGATGGTCTTAGGGGGATGGTCTTATGGGGGATGGTCTTAGGGGGGATGGTCTTAGGGGGATGGTCTTATGGGGGATGGTCTTATGGGGGATGGTCTTAGGGGTTGGTCTTAGGGAGGATGGTTTTATGGTCGTCGATCTAATGGGAGTGGTAAAACTGGAAGTCGACTCTAACGTCCTTGTACACAAGGATACAAACCATACAAATCCAGTTTAAGCTGATCTTCTTACTCGGCTTCCCATACAATAAGCGGCCAGCAAAAACTGGTTTTGAGCTTGATGTGTGCTGTGCCTATGTTTGGGTCAACTTTAATAGGGAAAAGGCTAGGAGGAGGATAAGTATCAGTTCCTCACCTGTGTCTCTCCCTGGTCCTCGGTGAACCAGCGCCGCAGCGTGGCAGCGGCAGGTCCCTGGTCCATGGTGTCCGCGGTCTTCACAGCTTCCTGCACTCTCCTCTCCTGCTCGTTCTGCCGTAGCAAACGCTTGAGCCGCCAGTAGAATTGCCGGCGGGAGTCCCTCCATGGCACTATGTCCTGTAAGAGAGACAGTGATTAAATATTTTTCTAAACAAACCATCACGCCTGTATTCCCCGTAGGGTTAGGCAGAGGTGTACTAATGTACACTCACACTTCGACGGTATGTTTAGGTCCCATGTAATAGGGGGCGAGCCTATTGCCATTAACCGGACACAAATCCAGACTCCGAGCTGCTACTGAGAATTTTATAGAAAAACCCAATAACACTTTGCTCTACCTGGGGATCGAACCCAGGACCTCTAGCGTAGCAGTCGCGCTTGGGACCACTACACTAATGAGGCAGTCAATATTTTGTCTTTTGTGATTAAAGACAGATTCACAAACATACAATAGGGTAGTTGACCGTTATGACTTTGGAGCGCCCGGAGGCCTAATTCCTCCCACAGTCCTCTGCCTTCTCCTTCCCCTCCCAGTTCCTTAAATAGTCTCGGCAACGCATCTGCAACTCCTTTGTTATTGCAGATGTCCATGGGCGGCGATGACTACTTTCCATCAGGTAGCTCGCCAGCTTGTTTGCCGAGTTATCCCATATTAAAACTCCTGCCTGGTCGAAGGATCCTCCCTTGGGTTGGAGGGTCTCTCCGAGGAGTGTTGCCGCTCCCACCAACCCTCCCTACAGCACGTTCGAAAAGTTTATATTATGTAGGTGTATATAGGTCAGGTACTTACAAATATGCATCCTTTTTCTAGCATCCTTTCAGCTGTGTCGTGTAGTTCTGCGAATTGCACTGCAATCTATAATAAAATAATTAGCTATTAGAAATTAATTTCACCAACCCGAAATTTTGCTATATTTACTATACATCGACCCATCGGCCATAAAAAAATTGTACCGCGTGAGAAACTTAACCGCTATCACGCCCACAAGCCGATCTCTCAGCCAGTTCACTAATAGTGCTGTCAAATTTATATTGAGTCTAAAACTACACATCATCTGGAGAGGGGAGGAGGGAGATTGTGTGCCAAAAACATCACGTACCTCGTGGTATGTAGGTCCGAGTTCCTTTTCACGAGCCTTAGCCGATTTCTCGGCGGCAAGCAATTCCGCTTCCAATTCACGTACGCGAGTTTCAGCTGAAAACGACAACATAATCTTAAACACAAATAGAACTATATGCGGTAATCAACCACCTTACTGCCTCTTTAGTCTAGTGGTCCTAAGCGCGACTGCTACGCTAGAGGTCCTGGGTTGGATCCCCAGGTCGAGCAGTGTTATTGGATTTTTCTATGAAATTCTCAGTAGCAGCTCTGATTCTAGATTTGTGCCCGGTTAATGGCAATAGGCTTGCGCCTCTTACATGGGACCTAAACATACCGGCGAAAAGTGGGTGTACATTAGTACAACTCTGCCTAACCCCTCAGGGAATGCAGGCGTGATGGTATGTATGTCGACCACCTTACCTGCTTTGCCGACATCTGTCCTGATGAGGCTCTCGTCTATAGATCCTCTGCGGTCCAGATTCTTGGAGATCTCCTTTATTTGTTCTTTCAGTTCTGTAACAAAAATTATCGATATCTATCGTTCGATTCGAATATCTTTAATCGATCTATAATTCAGAACAGAGTACAAATTTTGACATTAGGATGACCAACACCTCAGTCCACCCGTGACCATGGATGCTGTAAAGGATCCGAAACGTCGGGAATTTAAAAATATCAATATAACGCGATTAAATTCGTAAAAAGTAGTTTTATTTCAGAGAACAGATGATTATTAAATATTTGGTTAAAATCGTTATGCGAAAAAATCTATTGAAATATAAAATTGCACACCTACTCTTTGTATTTAGTTTTTTCCATGCTAAGATTATAAAGTTATTTCAGTGAAGGTTAAATTCGACTGCGGGCAGGATTGTAACCTGCGTCTTCTGGGTCAATATACCAGACACTGGAACCAACTAAGGCAACACCAAACCGGTCCATTCGGAAGACCACCGTCGTTTTGCTTATACTGGCAATTCGGCAATTTTGCTGAGATTGGACCGATTTGTAGTTCACTTGAATGCTTTTAGTTGTAGCTACTTAGATTTACTGTTAACTATTATTTTATGTAATTCAGGTGTCCTGCAAATAAATTTTCTTTTCTTTCTTTCTTTCTTTTCAACACGAGTCCCACCCGCCAGGACGAAACTTGCATTCACATTCTGCATTTACGTCTATGAGGTGACATCAAATTAAAAAAAAAAACTAAAAGATAGTTAATAGACAAGGTGGCATCGAAATAGTCATGTCGGTTGAGAAGCAACATAATTTGCTTTTCAACCGACTTGAAAAAGGAGCAGGTTCTCAATACGATTTTGATGATTATTTTTTTGTTTGGTAGGTCATACTTCAGAGGTGGTCCCAAGTGAGCAGTGCGTTAAGTTGGCTTACAAGTATAAACAAAACTTACCACTAAAAAAAAATTATAATAAAATTACTTTTAACAAAAAAAATAAAACCGCCTTCAAAAAATAATAAAATAATGTTATGCCTAAAACTGTTTGGGACGTCGGTGACTTCAATTTGAGTGGTTCTCGAATTGATATCAATAGATATCATTGACATCATCTCAAAGCTTCATATTCAGAATGTGAAGGCAAATTTCGATCTGGCAGGTGGGACTTAGATGGTCATAGCGTCTGGTGTATTGAACCAGAAGACGTAGGTTCGAATCCTGTCCGCAGTCGAAATTTACCTTCACTAATGTGGCGCATGTCGAACGACTTGTGGCAGACTTGCTACAGAGTGGAGCCCACAATGCGTTAAACGACGCGGGAGGACCAGGCGGAAATGGCGGGACGAACTGGACTCCTATTTAAGAGATTGGGCCGTCCGATTTAAACCGTGAGGAATGGAAGGAAGGTAGATAGGCCTTTGCCCTTTGCTCAGCAGTGGGATCAACCGGGCAAATTAAAAAAATAGCCAGCTCAGGCTGCTAACTGACATACAAAACCAGTTTAAGCGGATCTCGCATTGTATAGAGTTCCCATACAATAAGAGGCCAGCGTAAACTGGTTTTGTATAGCTTGATGTGTAGCCGTGCGTACCTGCCATCCTGGCTCCGAGCCTCAATAGTTCAGGGTCGAGGCGGTGCATCGTCTTGAGGACATCGCGCTGTTTGAACTTCACCTCCACGATACCTTCGGCCTCAAGGACACCGCCCCTGAGAACAAGTAAGCACATGAGATTTAAGATACTTTTAACGAAACATAAATTCGAAACTGCGTCCCTCCGATTAAATACATACATAATGTCACGCCTGTCTCCCATGGGGGTAGGCAGAGACTGGATTTTCACTTGCCGATTAAATATAGAAGACGTTTTAGATAGAAAGCTACTAAGACTACTGCCATGTCGAATTTCTATTCCACATTCTACGTCTTAAGCTGACGTCTATTGAAGACAATATTACTGTGTCTTAGAAATCAACCGGCCCGCTGACGTCCCAACAATTATTATTTTTATTACTTGACTGCCTCGTTAGTCTAGTGGTCCCAAGCACGGCTACTACGTTAGAGGTACTGAATTCGATTCCCAGGTCGAACAGTGTTATTTTATTTAGTTTTAGTTTTTTCCCTCAAATTTTTTACAGGGTGGAAGGGACATCGACGCACAACCGCTTCATGAATTCAGTACATGATTCGGCTAATAAAAAAAAAAACTGCTTTGTCCTACAAAAGTGCAATACCTACAAGGGCAAACAGTATGGTAAGCGGTTGTGCGTCGATGTCCTTTCAATTCAATTCTTTATTTGCAGAATATGGGTTTTACAATACATTACAGTATAAAACAATGTCCACCTTCCATTGTAGAAAAAAAAGATACACTCACCTCGCCTCAGGGTCAGCATACATCTCCATGCGCAGGCTGTTGACGCTGGGGTCGACCACAGCCCAGGCGCCCCCCCTGAGCTCGGCCCCGGGGGGGATGTATACTATGACAGGGGCGGTCGCCCCCCGCAGGGCTCGGACTATCTCCGCACCGAACTTCAATATTTGCTCGTACATGTCTGCGATAATAAATTATTTATTTAGCTGTGCCTCTCTGTCTGCTCATCTACTAAGGATATAGTGTGATGTTTAATAGCCATAGATACTCCTCAAATCACCGGCTATCTGCCAATGAAAGAACTGTCAAAATCGGTTGTATCACTTAGTTTTGCAAGCAAAAATAGACCTTGTTGTTTTGTGATATCGTCCCTGGAACTCCAATAGCGCGCAAGTAACACATTGCTATAAGGCCCAATTTTCAACAATTTACAATGTTATTATTATTATTATTTTTTTAAACACACATTACTACTAATCTTGTTAACCCCTCGTGCTAAGCTAAATGCTTGTGTTACGACTGGGTTCACGTCGGTACTGCAATGGGTGGGTTTAGAACCGGCAACCACATGATCGCAAGTCCGACGCCCCAGTCATTAGGCTACCGCCGCTTCTATTTCACTCTCAAGAGTGGTAAAGTAATTATTATTATCATTTTTTTTTTATATATATATATATGGTCGAGTATGCCTCGTTAGTGGCAATAGACTCGCCTATTATTACATGGGACCTAAACAAACCGGCGAATTGTGGGTGTACGGTCGCCAGCACATCAAGTTGCCACAAAATGTCAAAATTTTTCAGTTCTTCTTCTTCGTGTCGAAGGTACGTATTTTTTTATTTATTTATTTTTATTTTAGTTTGGTTATATGTTCTTTGCCCAAAACTTAGCCACCTCTAAAGCATTGTCAGTGGCAGCGCAGAGGTCATCTATACTACAGGTTTCAGGGCATAGAGGACAGGATAGGAGGTGGGCCATAGTTTGCGACACAGCTCCACATCCGCACCCTGAAGCCGTTTTGTCGAGATAACCCCACTTCACTAAATTGGAGTTACACCTCCCCACTTGGGTTCGGAGTCGGTTCAGTGACTTCCAGGTGGGCCAAGGAAGGTTAGACCCTGCGGGGAGATGCTCACGTGGTGGTAGGTAGTGACTAGGTGGAGGGAGTTTCTCTAGCCACAGTTTACGGCGGGCCTCGGCCGGGTATCCTAATAGGGCCTCTGCGGATTTTAGGAAGCTGTGCCGACTTTTAAGTCGTTGTGTGGGGAGTTGAGCGCCAAAGAGAGGGATTCTACTGTCAAATTCTTGTTTAAATTTCTCCACTGCGCAAGTAACTTCTCGTCGGACTTGTGGAGGTGCTATGCCAGCTATGGGGTAGAGGGCGCTGACTGGGGTTGGTTTGAGGCAACCTGTGATTATGCGGCATGTCTCGTTAAATGCAACATCCACTTCCCTGGCATGAACCGACTGATGCCATACTGGACACGCGTATTCGCCCGCAGAGAAACAGAGTGCTAAACCAGTTGTCCGAAGAACCTGAGGTGAGGCGCCCCAAGTGGTTGATGTTAGGCGCCTAAGTAGATTATTGCGAGAACCTACTTTTTGCTTGGTTTTCAGACAATGGTTTTTAAGTGTCATTGCTCTGTCAAGGGTTACTCCCAGGTAGGTAGGGCTATTACAGTGGTCGATGGAGACTCCTTGCCACTTGATGTTCAAAGTACGCCCAGCTGAATTGTTGCGGAGATGAAAAGCGCAGGACTGTGTTTTTGTGGGGTTTGGTCTAAGAGCGTTATCGGCATAGTATTTTCCGAGAACTTCTAAGCCTGCCTCCAAGATTCTTTCGGCATCCTCAAATTTATTGGTTTGGGTAGCTAAGGCAAGGTCATCAGCGTACAGGAACCGCTCACAGTGTTCAAGCGTAGGTTGGTCAATTTTTCAGTTGATTTTGAACTTAATCATAAATATTTTAAAGGTTTAAAATCATTTGGAGAAATTGGACAGTTTTGTATAACCTGATGTGCTGGCGACTGTATATTAAGTACACCTCTGCTTAGACTCTCCTGGAGTAAGTACTCACCTTTCTGTCCACCACTGAAACCTCTCCAGTTAGCGAAGATCATGATGGGCAGGTTTTCGCGGGAGAAATCGTTGATGGCTTGAGCGGTCTTGTACGCGGAGTCGGGGAACCATACCTATAAAAGTGTAAAGTATTATCATTAAATTTTTAATAAATATTCCTATTTTTCTGTAAAAGAGCAGATAAACGAAATAATTCCAAACATATAAACGTTTATAACATATATACGTTTTATACTTTAAATAACTTGGGGAATAGGATCAGGAATAGGAATGAGGAAATATCTAGCTTTTTAGTAGTTTGACTTTATCAATTATAAACAATCAAACATACCCTTTCTCTTTGTCATCACTATACAGTATAAAACAAAGTCGTCCCTATGCATGCTTCGATCTTTAAAACTACGCCACGAATTTTGATGCATTTTTTTAATAGATAGAGTGATTTGAGTGGAAGGTTTATATGTATAACTAGCTGTCCCGGCAGACCTTGCTCTGCCCTATTTCGCTAAAGAAAATGACAACCAAGAAAATGCTACGCACCGAGGAAGTACCTAATGATGACACGTATATTAGAAATAGAAATGACATGCAACCTCTAATCAACTTGAAGGCATACCAAAGATAATCCTAACGCGCCTTTGTTTTGTTGTGATTGACGTCAAATGTTTGACACCTAGGGACAGAGTGGTTTGTATGGGAAAAGAAAATTGTTTTATTTTAGGTTTTCCTCGTATTTTTACGTTTTTTCTCTCCATAAGAACCTCCCTCAGACTTCATCAAACACAATAAAAAAAAACAGCCAAATCGGTTCAGCCGTTCTCGAGTTATGAGCTTACCAACACATTTTGCGATTCATTTTTATATTATAGATACATACATATTATAGTAAAGAAAAGTCTAGAAAACACGCGGGCGAAGAAGTGGGCGGAAAGCTAGTATTAGTACAAATGGACACCATTTAGTTCAAATATGTTTCACTAACCTGTCCGGCCTGCTGCAGCGTCTTAGCCTCTGAGTCTAAATTGGCCGGGTCTGCTGGCAGAGTCAGCTCCACGGTTCTGGTCTCTACGGCTATCACTCCCACTGGTATACCGCCGAGACGGGCACGGCCTGAGGACAACAATCATCATCATCATCATTATCATCACATAATCACGCCTATATTCCTCGAGGGCTTAGGCAGAGGCATATACAAACATTGGAACAGTAATTGAAGATATCAATAGAGCTGAGGTAATTTTGTTTAATTGTCTCATAAAAATATTTACCATAGAGCCGATTACCAAAATCAAAATTGGTTCAAAAATAAGGAAGTTAGTATTTCTATGGGATAATTCTGCAATGGAGCAGGCGAGCCACCTAATGGTGGGTCGACACGACCCCACCATCTAGTACTACCCTCCCACAGAATATCGACGTCAAGTAGCAGTACCCATACTATTGCGTTTCTTACTGTAAGTGTGGAGCACCGGAGGCCTATTTCCTCCCACAGTCTCCTTCCTTTTCCTTAAATAGGCTCTGCAACGCATCTGCAACCCCTTTGGTATTGGGGGTTTGGGGTTGGGGGCGGCGATGACTACTTACCATCAGGTGGCTCGCCTGCTCGTTTGCCGAGTTAAAGTACTAACACTAATCATGCGGGAAAGGGACATACCCCCTCCCAATCCACATAAAAAACTTATAACACATTTGTCACCAGTGAGGAGACATTGGGATCACTGCCAGTATGTGATAGTGTAACAAGTTCCAGCTGGCAGTGTCGGATTAAGCAAGCGTGATCTATTGTAGATTCTCAAGTATAAAGAAGAAAGAAAACAATCATCATCGTTGCTTCTATCATAGAAGCAACAAAGAAGATATAGGTTAAAGTCGAACATACGATTTCTGACATTTTGAGTATTTCACATGACCTACGCAAATGTCTTGCTGATCTGGTGTGGTCGTGCGACGGGTCGTTGAGCTCCCTAAAAATGGTTGAGCAACACGAGGACGTATGTATGCGTGCCGTCAGTTAGGGCAGGTCAACTCAAAGCTGGTATGGCTCTTTCTGCAAAAGGCCTGTTCAGATTCTGCCCTACAATTGTGATATCACAAATATGCTAGTTTTACAATGGTAAAACTAGCATATTTGTGATATCACAATTGTCTGGACTTTAAAAGAGACCATGATTTTCTGAGTTTTCTTCGGCTTTTCTTCTCAGAGTTCGTCAGATAGGAAAAGCCGACGCAATCTAGCTTAAAAAAAAAAAAACATTGACTTTTAAAAGCGTCTTTAATGATCTTGTAGCGCCCTACTGTTACATGTATATGTTATAATTTACAGATTTTTATAAAAATATTAAATAATATCTAAAATTAAATAAATAAATTAACTACCTAATTAGAATTATATAAAATCTAAATTTCACAAAAAATATTTACAATAAATATCTAATAGTAAGGTCCATGTACAAACAGACAACCTTAAAAGTTTATTAGTAGTTAGCTAATTAGCAACCGAGCGACGATTCCATTGTTCTCGCGCCCGGCTCATACCGGTCGAGTCACTACGTCACGGAGACGTCGCTCGCTGGTGCCGGCCGGCGCGCGCGCACACACTACAGCAGTCTGCCGTACGCATTGACGACCGCCGCTTGCTATTAGCTTACCCGAAAGCTTCGCCGCGCTAAGTTTATATTCATGTTTAGTATTTTCGCTTATTGCCTATGAACTGTTCTATCATCTTTCTTCTCATCACTCCTTCTTATTTCTATTGAACTCTTGTGTGTGTGTGAACTATTGTGCCTGTGCAATAAACTGTTTCTTCTTGACTATTACGGTTAGAACTTTGTTTATTTCTACACCTCCCACATATCACACTACGCTTGCTTATAACTACATTATTTGTTAAAAAAAAAAAAAAAAAAAAAAAAAAAAAAAAAAAAAAAACTGTAAATTATAACATATACATGTAACAGTAGGGCGCTACAATCTATTTACAGAAATAAAAACCATTTCATTACATACCGGTGATGACGGTCTGTGCCCAGGGCGCCATGATCTCGTCGAAGCTGCCCTGGTCGAAGAAGCCGGCGCTGCGACCGTCCCCGGCCAGCAGCAGGCGCGGGTCGTGGGCGGCGCGGGGCGGGGCCCACTCCACCGGACGGTCGATGGGGTCCGACACCCGCAGGATGGGGACCGTGCTTAACTTGTCCTGTATCATCAAACACATTATACATACCGTCAGCCTAATAATCAGAATTCGTAGCTCCAAATAAATAAGATAAGGTTTTGATGTTTTGATATTTTGATGCCAGCTGGTGTCTATTCTATTTTATTATAAATGTTTTTTTTTTTCAATTCAATTAAATAATTATTTACATTAAATTCATGGTAACATTGATTATTAAACAATTGATTTAAAAAAGAAACTGATTTTTCTCCTTGCTGTAAGATTTACTCAAACGGAGTTGCGACTTTGGTAATTAGGTTAACGATATGGCACAATCGGTAACACAATGAAGGGCATAACATAAGAAGCGGCGGTAGCCTAATGGCTATGGCGTCGGACTTGTGATCATGTGGTTGCCGGTTCGAAACCCACCCATTGCACTACCGACGTGAACCCACTCGTAACACAAGCATTTAGCTTAGTACGAGGGGTTAACAAGATTACTAGTAATGTGCGACGTACAATGCTGGAAAGCTTTGGGAACAATTAAGAATTGGGAAAAATAATTAATTGTCAATGAGAATTGCTTGATGAATCTGAATAAAATTCGTGTTTCTCTTATTGCGCATTTTTATTATATCTACCCCCCTAGTAAAATCCAGTGCTTTACAGTACAGTACAGTGACAACGATTAACGGACTTGAGAAATTCAACGAAAGTTAACGTGTACGTTAATTTTGTTAAAGTTAACTTAGAAGTTGATCTGTCAGTCTAAATGTTACCTTAAATATGGCATAGGCATATCGGCATACCATAACGCCTGTATTCCCCGAAGGGTTAGGCCAATGTACACCCACATTTCGCCGGTATGTTTAGGTCCCATGTAATAGGAGGCGAGCCTATTGCCATTAACCGGGCAAAAATCCAGACTGCTACTGGGAATTTCATAGAAAAACCCAATAACACTTTGCTCGACCTGGGAATCGAACCCAGGATCTCTAGCGTAGCAGTCGCGCTGAGAACTACTAGATTATGAGGCAGACCTTAAATATTACCAGCTATAAATAAGACCCCCTCACCTTAGGCACGAAGGAGAGCCACCTGAGCGCGGTCCTCACAGCCTCCAGGTCTGTGGGGGCCACGGCGTGGGAGACCCCGTTGTGGTGCATGACCTGCTGGCCCCCCAGCTGGTTGTTGCTGGCGTACACCGCCCGCCCCAGCACTTTGTTGAGGGCCGCATAACCAGTGAGGATGATGTAAGAGTTCTCTACTTGGATCACTCGGTGGCCCAATCTGTGAGGATTATCAGCATTATCTCATTGTTTATTATGGTTTGATAGCTGTAAACCAATGTTTATGAAGTACAAAATGCTCACACTTCCGTCCATCTATATTTATGAAGTAGCATTGTTTGTTAGAAATAATCCACATTTGTTTCCGCGACTGTCTGAAAATTTCGTTCGAAGTCGACGACATAATGACAAACTCTGTATACATCCAGCTAAAACTGCACTGTTAGATAAAAGTATTATATGCATGGGTCCAAAGATTTATAACCAGATCCCAAAGAACATCAAACTATTAAATTAAAATTTATTTAAAGGAAAACTAAAAAAGATGTTAACTGACAAATGTTATTATAATATACATGACTTCCTGAATGATAAATGTTGATCTCTATAATTGTATGTTCTATAAGTTATGTCTTTAACTGAATTAGTTTAATTTTAATACAATTTCAATATTAGTACGCCTTTTATGGTATAAAATGCTGCTCATATTTAATATTAATAACACCATTGTATGCATATCATTTTGTATTGTAATTCACACAATACATGTTACAGCAAATAAATATATCTTTATCTTTATCTTACAAACTTGTTGGATTACTGGATTTGGAACGGATACATACAGTCACGAGCAAAAATATGTACGCACGGTTACACATCAAACTAAAAGAAACTAGTATAGGCTGGCCTTGTCTTCTACGGAAAACCTTTATAAGAGGAGATCAGTCTAAACTGGTTTCGTATAGCTTGATGTGTAGCCGTGTGTACACATTCACTGAAATTCGAAAGCAATTCCCTTCTAGTGTATAGAACCAAATGTTGAAATATTGGCCGAGTGAAGGAAAAATTCGACTGCGGGCAGGATTCGAACCAGCGTCTTCTGGTGAGGTAGGTACACCAGACGCTATGACCACTTAGCCACCGCGAGCTACCAGCCAGGTCGAAATTTGTCTCCATGTTTCTAATATACGTCTTTGAGGTGACGTCAGTGACATCTGTTAAAATGCAAGTTTACTTCTCAACCAACATGACTTGTTTTACAGCAAGTAAGATGTCGTACGATGCCATCTTACCTTTTAACTATCTTTATGTATTTTTTAGGCATTTTCCATGCAAAGATTATAAAGTTATTTTAGTTAAGAACGAACAAGACATTAATGAATAGCATGTCATGTCGGTTGAGAAGCACATTTTCAGATGATGATGAACAGATGTCACTGACGTCACCTTAAAGACGTAAATTAAAAATCTGAAGGCAAATTTCGAGCCGGCGGGTAGCTCGCGGTGGCTTAGTTGGTCATAGCGTCTGGTGTATTGAACCAGAAGACGCAGGTTCGAATCCTGCTCGCAATAGCATTATTCTTTCACTAAAATAACAGTTTCTTAATTTGTCTGGCATATGCTGAACCAGATACTTTTTGGCGCAAATATGGGCATAGTACTTAATGCTTGCATTCTTTTTTTTATAGCTTATTCTCCGTATGTTTAAGTTGTGGTAAATCTCCCTTCTTCTCGCTCTCTCTCCTTCCTTCTCCTTTTTTCTTCCCCTCCCTTTCCCTGAATGGGCTCGGCAACGCATTTGCAACTCCTTTGGTATTGAAGATGTCCACGAGCGGTGATGACTACTTACCATCAGGTAGCTCGCCTGCTCATTTGCAGAGTTATCCCATAAATAAAACTATGATTGGAATGTCTATACTGCTGCTGAGTGAACTGTTTCTGTCTTTGTTTCCTCAGATCAAATAAAAAGTTAAGATGGAACTTTGCGAACAAAGAAGTGAGGCCGGCTAAAACTACGCCTTGCGTACAACACACATTACACGCACACTCGTATACCAAAACTACGCCTTATATTGTCAGTCGAGCTATCGAGCTATCGAAAGCTCGATTGACAAGATAAGGCGTAGTTTCGGTATTGTTATATTGTAAAATTGTGTTTGTAAACCTCTAGGCGTAGTTTTAGCCGGCCTCACTTCTTTTCGTATGTTAGTTACCTGACGATGTATGCCCCGATGCCGATGGCGCGGCAGGTGACGATGGAGATGGTGACGATGTCCTCGTAGGCCTGCGCCGTCTCCCCGGCGATGAGGCCGGCGTCGCGCAGGCACTCCACGCCCAGCCCGTCCTCCTTGCCTGCACAACACACCTCATTTACTTACTTATTGTGACAAGGCCGGGGTTTTTTACATACATATTGTCACGCCTGTCTCCCATGGGGGTAGGCAGAGACTATAGATTTCCACTTGCTACGATCCTGGCACACTACTTTCGCTTCATCTACATTCATTAATCTCTTCATGCATGACCGGTTTTTTATGATTTTTTTAAAGATTTAATATGGCCCTCGACCAAAGTAACAATTTAAGTAAGGGTTACATCAGGGCAAACACACAATATATATTTTTTTATTACATGTAATGATCAGACAAAAATTTACACAGTAAGAATTACATCAGAGCAAACATAAAAAAGTGCAGTGATAGTCTTGTGATCTGACCATTGGGCTGCCAAGTTAAAAGTCTCAAATTCGAATCCAAGGCACGTACCTCTTTTCGAACTCATGTGCGTAGTAATAAATTATCACGCGCTTAAACGGTGAAGGAAAACCTCGTGAGGAAACCTGCATACCTGAGAGACTTTCTTGACGGCGTGTGAAGTCTGCCAATACGCAGTAGGCTAGCGTGGTGGACTATAGCCTAATCCCTCTCGTTCTGAGAGGAGACCCGTGCCCAGCAGTGGGACAATGTAATGGGTTGATGATGAAACACACAATAATTTACACGTAATGATCGGGTAGAAATTCGACCTCACTATTTATTTTATTTATTTAATTAATTACAACGGTCTTTTAACCAATTATAGTAACTAATATATATAAACTGTACGAAATTAACAAAAAAGGCTAACAACACTTTCATAAATTCCTCTCACAGTACTTCTGACATACCAATAAAATCTTCGACCATCCATCCGCAAACAAATCATCTGTTGGATTAGAATCCAAGAGATCATTAAGCGCGGCCATAGTGTGAGGAATTAGCGACTTAGCACGTGCAACAGTACGACATGGAGGCACGGCAAACAGCTTGTGCTTTCTGCCCCGACAATAATTGTTTGGGACAAAAAAGCGCGCCAGTACATTAAGCAAATCAGGAGCGTCAATAGCACCACGGAGCGTTTTACAGGCAATTGTGAGCTGATCTCGAGCTCGCCTTATCTCAAGGGAGTTGTACTCGAGACAACCCACTAGAAATTTAAACTATAACAATTACTAGCGGAACAGTGCCTGACATTACGTCCATGACACATGTCCGTCGCCGCCGAAACCCCGAGCAAGTTAGTTTATCATCATCATCAGCCTATATTATTCCACTGCTGAACGTAGGCTTACGAAATCACAAACTTTATATTAATAAAAGGGTGGTTGACTAATATTTTTTTTTGATCCCATATCCATATAATATCAATAGACAAGTTATATTTACATAGTCCCCGAAGGGTTAAGCAGAGGTGTGCTACACTCACACTTTGCCGGTATGTTTAGGTCCCGTGAAATAGGGGGCGAGCCTATTGCTATTAACCGGGCACAAATCCAGACTGAGCTGCTACAGAGAATTTCATAGAAACCCAATAACACTGCCAGAACCCAGGACCTCTAGCGTAGCAGTCGCGCTTGGGACCACTAGACTGATGAAGCATTCTAGTTATATTTATTTTATTAATTTTAGGAAAACTTACAGCTAAACAGATACAGTAAATAAAGAATTTACTCACCAATTATATCAGTTATCTTGTATCTGGACTCCCCTTCGTCTTCAATCAGCGTCGTCTTGACGGACCCCAGGGGGGCTAGCCTGGAGTAGGACTCGGGGGTCAAGTAGAGGTACTTGAACCCCCTGTCAGGCCGCTCCGAGTCCAGCCAGGCCACGTTGAACTCTGATTTCACCTCCTCGGCCACGCCTATACGTGCGCCAGAGTTTACGCTGATGTATATCTGATGAAGGGGTTATAAATATTAAAGAAAGTTTTTTAAACGATTAGGAATAAAGTAAAACCACAGTTTATAGGAATGTTTAGGCCTCATGTAATAGGCGGCGAGCCTATTGCCATTCATCATCATCATCATCCCATTACATTGTCCCACTGATGGGCACGGGTTTCCTCTCAGAACGAGAGGGAGTAGTTTAATGGCCCACCACGCTAGCCTACTGCGGGTTGGCAGACTTCACACGCCGTCAAGAAAATCTCTCAGAAAGGCATGCAGGTTTCCTCACGATGTTTTCCTTCACCGTTTAAGCGCGTGATAATTAATTATTAATACGCACAAGATTTCGAAAAGACAAAAGGTGCGTGCCTTGGATTTGAACTGGAGCATCACTTGGCAGTCCAATGGTCATATCACTAGGCTATCACTGCACCATTGCCATTAACCGGCCACAAATCCAGAATCCGAGCTGTTACTGAGAATTTCATTGAAAAACCCAATAACACTTTTGCTCGACCTGGGTATCTGAACCTATCCTGAAGTGGGTGGAATAAGTAACTTCGGGAATATGTTACAAGTTTAATTCACAAAGCGTGTTATGTATAGGTTCGCCAGAGCGGTATTAGCATGGCAGTCGCGCTTAGGACCACAAGACTAATGAGGCTGACTAACAATATTCTTATACAACGTTAGTTTTTATTTACCCCAAACACCGAAAGTAGTTTGTTCGGAAAATAGTAACAGAATCGATTGCAATGGTTTTTAGCCTATGTTATATTTTTGTCCCAAAATATGTTAAAAATTATTCAAGTTGGACACCCATTTTTATTACGAAAATCGGCGCAAGAAACACCGAACGCGGAGGTCAATCACTCGCCTGCGCCGCCCTTAGCTACTTCGCACCCACCCGCGAAAATAAGGTAAATTGGTAAAAACGACAAACTTTTGAGCTCATCACCACGTGAGTTTTTTTTTTGTATTTTTTTCTTTCTTTCCAAATAAAATTAAAGTTGGGGTGTTTCGGCTTCAGGGTAAACAAAAATTAACGTTGTATATCAGTAGCTAATGCTTGTTTTGACAGCAATATGAAGACTTACCCTGGGTATCTTGAGCTCTCTAGCGTACTGCGAGGCCTTGAAATAGACCCAGTCCTCCTGAGGCCCGAAGGAGCCCATGTAGTAGGTGAGGTCGTTCGCGATCAGGATGATGTCACGTCCGTCGGGACACTCCGGTGTGAACAGGGTTAAGCGCCACGCCACCATACCCACCTAAAGAGGAATAACAACCTTCTAGAACATTGCTAATTATTTTGTAGTAGTAGTGCATGAATGGGTCGGCACGACAGTGGAAGTACTCCCCTCCCACAGAATATCGACGTCAAGTACCAGTATGCATATTGTTGCGTTTCGTACGGTGAGTATGGAGCGCTGGAGACCCTATTTCTCCCTTCCTTCTCCTTTTCTCCTTCTGCCGAGCCTATTTAAGGAAAACGCAGGGGGCGTTTTCCTTAAATAGTCTCGGCAACGCATCTGCAACTCCTTTGGTATGTCCATGGGCGGTGATGACTACTTACCATCAGGTAGCTCGCCTGCTCGTTTGCAGAGTTAACAAAAAAATACGCATAAATGATGAAAAACATACCATCACGCCTGTATTCCCCGATGGGTTAGGCATGTGTACTTATTTGCTGGTATGTTAACGTCCCATATAATAGGGAGCGAGCCTATTGCTATTAACCGGGCACATATTCAAACTCCGAGCTGCTACTGAGAATTTCATAGAAAAACTCAATAAAACTCTGATTGTAGAAAACCTGGAAATCGAACCCAAGATCTCTAACGTAGCAGTCGCCCTCACGACCACTAGACCAATGATGCAGTTCATATTACTTGATATATAGTAATACTGAGTTATATTTATTCATGTAAATAGCTAAACCATTTCCTTTTTTTAAATTATACTTTTTTAATCTAATTTAATTTGTTATATCTAAATTATTTAGATTTTTTGATTGATTTACTTTATAATTTTTAATTTAGAAAATTTTCTGATTAATTTACCATGTAATTTTTAATTTAATTTGTGTAAGTTTAATTCAAGAATGCTATCTTACTTGTCCCTCTATCTTTCTGAGAGTGTTGTGTACTTCTGTAAGTGACCAACTCACTATGCCTAAAACTGTTTGTAAATTTTTGTTTATGTATGTCCTAGTGAGTAAGTCGTTAAAGTACCATAAATAAATAATTAATGACGCCGGTAATGACGTCATGAAATACTCACGTTATTCTGTCCCGGCAACCGTGTCACTTCGACCACTCGTCTCTCACCGTCAGGCTCGACCACCAACTCCATTAATGTCATCACGTTGTCCGGCTGAGGTCCTGGTACAGACAATATATCAATAACTATCCTACTAATATTATAAATGTGAAAGTTTGTGAGGATGGATGAATGGTTGGATGGATGTTTGTTTCATGCAAAAATTACTGAACGCATTTTGATGAAACTTTACAGTATATTTTTTTATAAATGAGACTAACATAAAAGCTTTAATTTTATAACAATATTTTGGGAAACTCCCACAAAATTGGGAAAAATCTATTCCACGCGGATGAAGTCGCGGGCTAAAGCTGGTATCTTAATAAATTTTTCGTGAATTCAGGTGAGAAAACCGAGTAACAGCGCATCCACAAATGCCCGGCGGTTCGCGCGGCTTTCGGATGCCGGCTGCAGTTCGCTTGCGGTACAAAATGGAGCCCGACACAAGCAAGTAGAAGCGGCGGTAGCCTAATGGCTAGGGTGTCGGACTTGCGATCATGTGGTTGCCGGTTCGAACCCCACCCATTGCACTTCCGATGTGAACCCACTCGTAACACAAGCATTCAGCTTAGTACGAGGGGTAATGTGTAAATTAAATTTATTTAGAGGAAGTTTGAAAGTGGCACTAGTGACAGAAAAGTTAAAAGGGAATTGTTTGTCTTGGTATGGGCACGTGATGAAGAGGGATGAAACGCATGTACCATGTACTTCACCAATAGAGTTACGAGTATGAATGTGGAAGGATAGAGGGGTAGAGGGAGACCAAAGAAAAGATAGATGGATTGTGTGAAGGCAGATATGATGGAAAAGGGATTGAATGATGAGATGACGACCAACAGGGACGAATGGAAGAAAAAGACAGGCTGCGCCGAGCCAAATAAATTGGGGAAAGGACAGGAGGATGATGACTAGTAATGTGTGACTCACATTACTAGTAAGCTTTTTATTAAAAAAGAAAACAGTTTGCGACATGTCAGTCCAAAAGCCGGCGGCATGTGTGGATGCAACATAGTATAGACATCTACAAAAATAGTATGGAGTGCTTACCTTCAACGCTGCCCTCCTCAATGCACTCCCTCCATCTCCTCTCAATCATTTGGCGGAACATATCCGGAATATCGTACACATAAGTTGTTCCTTGTGATGTCGCCTGCACAGACAAATCGATCGTTTTAGTGCGGTAGTTTTAGTTGTCATAACGGTTCGTAGTAGTCGTGCCTACTGGCTACATGTCAGCATGAATGGGTCGCACGACAGGCGAAGTACTACCCTCACACAGAATATCGACGTCACGTAGCAGTATGAATTGGGTGTGGAGCGCTTGTTGCTCAATTCCTCCCTCAGTCCTCTTCCTTCTTTTGAAGTGGGGTACATAACAGTAGAATAGACAACATTGTGTAATAATTAAAGCGGCGCGCGGTAGCCTAATGGATAGGGCGTCGGACTGGCGACTTGCGATCATGTGGTTGCCGGTTCGAAACCCACCCATTGCACTACCGACGTGGACCCACTCGTAACACAAGCATTTAGCTTAGTACGAGGGGTTAACAAGAATACTAGTAATGTGCGACCCACATTACTAGTAAGCTTTTATTTTTTGAAAAAAATAAATAAAAAAAATCAGAGCGTTATCCAGAGCGGTCGTGTGTTTCATTTGAATCTCCCCGCACCCCACACCTCATGGCGACCCTGCCAGGATCCTCCTTCCCCTCCTTTTGCCTTGACTCGGCAACGCATCTGCACCTCCTTTGATATTGCAGATGTCCATGGGCGGCGATGACTACTTACCATCAGGTAGCTCGCCTGCTCGTTTGCCGAGTTATCCCATAAAAAAAAGTAAAAGTACTCACCAAGAACCTCTTCTGCTGCAGGTAGTCCTTGGTGACGTAGGGCGTGGAGATAGGCAGGCCGTGCATGGGGCCTTGCCTGGGCCCAAACGACTGGAACATTATCTGGGAACGAGAAAAGAGTTATAAATATACCTATTGTAGTACATACATACCATCACGCCTGTATTCCCCGTTAGGCAGAGGTGTACTTAATGTACACCCACAGTTCGCCGGTATGTTTAGGTCCCATGGAATAGGGGGCGCGCCTATTGCCATTAACCGGGCACAAATCCAGACTCCGAGCTGCTACTGAGAATTTCATTGAAAAACGCAATAACACTGCTCGTCCTGGGGATCGAAACTAGGACCTCTAGCGTAGCGGTCGCGCTCAGGACTATTAGGCTAATGAGGCAGTCTACCCTATACATTTCCAGTTTAGACTGATCTCGCATGGTATAGTCTTTCCGTGCAATAAGAGGTCAGCGTAAACTGGAAATGTTCTATAGCTTGGCGTGTAGCACGTGTACGCACTCAATCAATCCCCTTTATATAATTCACACACTTTTCTCTCTAAAAAATACAAAAATTTTTTTGTTTGACTCACCACGCCAGTCCTGGGGTCGGAGACTTCTTCATACGTGTAGATATCCAAAGAGTATCCAGAACCGTTGGACAAACACAGTCTAACGTTCTTTGTCGGTGCTCCGGGACCTAAGAAAGAACAATTTACTTATACAATCTCAGTACATCTCTCCATCTGTCTCTCTCTCTCTCTTCTATTTATTTCAGGTATTTTTTTATGGGATATCTCTGCAAACGAGCAGGCGAGTCAATTGATGGTGTTTAAGCCATTTCTAGACGAAGCGGTGAACGGCATTAACGTCACCACACAATGTCAACTGTCACGATTGACGTGACAGTTATACCAGCTGCGTACGCGCTTTTTACACACACACACACACACACACACATACAAGAAAGAAATTACATATCAAGATTGCATCCATGGCGGTGCCGGCGCATATTCAAATTATTCAAAGCAAGTAAGCAACTACTCTACTAGAAAAGAAGCGCAATTTCAATTTGATGCGCCGTGTCGCGCAATCAGATGGAAAGTAGTCATCGCCGCCCATGGACATCTGCAATACCAAAGGAGTTGCAGATGCGTTGCCAAGCTTATTTAAGAAAAAGTTAGAGGAAGTAGAAAAAATAGAAGAAGGGGAAATAGAATAGGGACTGAGGGAGGAACTGGGCGTCCAGCGCTCCCCACTCACCGTACGCAACAGTATACATACTGCTACTTGACGTTGATATTCTGTAGGAGGGTAGTACTTCCCCGGTCAGTTTTAAGTCGTATTTTTAAGTCAATACTAGCTTTCAGCCCACAGCTTCGCCCGCGTGGTTTCTCGGCTTTTCTTTACTATAATATGTATGTATTATACATATAAACCTTCCTTGAAAACCACGCTATCTATTGGTAAAAACAGCATGAAAATCGGTGCTATCGGTTTTGAGTTAATCGCAAACAGACAGACGCGGCGGAAACTTTCTTTGATAATACACTGTCTGTCCCGGCAGACCTTGTTCTGCCCTATTTCTCTAAAACAAAATGACAACCAAGAAAATGCTACGCACCGAGGAAGTAATGATGACACGTACATTAGAAATAGAAATGAAATGCAACCTCTAATCAACTCTAAGGCATACCAAAGATAATCCTAACGCGCCTTTGTTTTGTTTTGATTGACGTCAAATGATTGACACCTAGGGACAGAGTGGTTTGTATGGGAAAAGAAAATTAGTTCTCGTCGTTCGTTTTTCCTCGTATTTTTACGTTTTTTCTCTCCATAAAAACCTTCCTTAGACTTCATCAAACACAATATCAAAGAAATCAGCCAAATCGGTTCAGCCGTTCTCGAGTTTTGCGCTTAGCAACACATTTAGTGATTATTTTTTTACTATATAGAAGATAGTGATTACTTACCGATGCGCAGAGTGAATCTGATCTCAGCTTGCAGCACTCTAAGCTTCCAGAGTCGAGGGCCGTATCTCATCACCATACCCAATACTGACTCTTCAATCTAGAAAGAGTATGATCATCATCATATCAGCCAAACGAGGTCATCTGCTGAACGAAGGCATATATAGACTGCCACAACGACCGGTTACATGTCGCGAGCATCTGAAGGCTCTCAAAAAGACAGGAAACAATATACATGGTGGCCAGGTTAGAGACGTCCGAAGACAGAATTCAGATTTTTTTTATCGAGGGGCATCCGAATCAAACCTATGTATGTGCCACTATATTCAGTAGTTAAGGAGAGAAAATGATTTTAATGTTATTTTCGTGATTTTCACCTGACATCGATTTTGATTTTTAGAATATTTTGATTTATGGCAATTCATTACAATAATATTAGCTTCCACCTCAAAAATAATGGTGTCTACTTAGCTCTCTCTGACATTTCGAAGTTATGTGCGTATTAATAATTAATTATCACGAGCTTAAACGGTGGAGGAAAACATGGTGAATTCTGCCAACATGCAGAAGGCCCTTTCGCACTGGGAGGAGACCAGTGCCCAACAGTGGGACAATGTAATTGGTTGATGATTATGAAATAATCTATACCTTAGCAGGGTCCATGATCACTGTGGGTCCGAAATTCAGGAATATGTGGTTACAGTCTGTTCTCTTAGCAAGCGGGTGGGAGAACGCCACCTCAAGCTCATCCATAGCTTCCAGCAGAACCCTGGAAGACAAGGAGACATTATATTCTTTACTGAGTCTTTTTTTCGGGTTGAAATATTTTTTTTTCCGAATCTTTACAAGGTAAGTAGTCATCGCCAGCCATGGACATCAGAGGATGCGTTGCCGAGCCTATTTAAGGAAAAGGGAGGGGAAGGAGAAATGGAGAAGAAAGGGGATGAGGGAGGAAATGGGCCTCCGGCGGTCCACACTCACCGTACGAAACGCAACAATATGCATACTGCTACTTGACGTCGATATTCTGTGGGAGTGGAGTATGGAATAAATGATGTACAGGAGGGCAGGAAGATGATGATTATGATGATTACCTTTCTCCTTCATTCTGCAAGTATTCGAAGCTGGCTTCCTTGGTGATGAGATCCTGGTGCCTGATGATGGAGCGTATGAAGAATCTGTAGTCTGTTACTTCTTGACCCTTCTTCACCTGTGAAAGAAGAATATGTATACTGTAAAGACGATAAAACCACGCACGCTTGGTGGTAAGATCTAATACAGCTAACTGTAGCAGTTTTAATGAATTAAAATTTTATATTATTTTATTATTCATTTCAGCAAAAAGTATTTTGTTTATTTTATTTTTACTGAAGGACAACCTATAAAGCGTACACCAATAGTTCATACAAAAGACACTATGAATTTATATGGTACTAGGAAAATACGAGTGTCACTTGAATAAATTGATTACCAAAGATTTATCATAACAACGATAGATAGATCTTTTAAAGACTTGTTAAAGTGTCTTTAAAATATTTTTTTATATAAATGAATAAGGAATTGGGGGAGGCCTTTGCCCAGCAGTGGGACAGTCACGGCTAGAGAAAAAAAAATGAATACCTTTTATCACGGCGACAAAAAAACGTACCTTGGCCATGCCCAAATACAGATGCATTTTCTGGTTGCTGGTGGGCAGCGCCTCCAGCTCGTAACTCCTCATGCGGTACAGCTCCAGCTGGAAGGCGGACGCTGGCTCCAGGTGACGGTAGATCGTGTCCTCTGTGAAGTCATTGCGGGCGCGGAACGTGAAGAACTTGGGGAACTGCCGTCTGAAGAACAGTATATATTATAGAAATGTCTATAGTAGTTTGACTGCCTCATTAGTTTAGTGGTCCTAAGCGCGACTGCTGCGCTAGAGGTCCTGGGTTCGATCTCCAGGTCGAGCAGTGTTATTGGGTTTTCTATGAAATTCTCAGTAGCAGCTCGGAGTCTGGATTTGTGCCCGGTTAATAGCAATAGGGCCGCCCCCTATTATATGGGACCTAAATAATAATCCTTAACTAAATAATAAACCTAAAAAATAAATAAAAATATTTTTTCTTTTGGTGTACTGTCGCCAGTACATCAGGTTATACAAAACTGTCAAATTTCTCCAAATGTTTTAAACTTTAAAATGTTGGTGATTAAGTTCAAAACCGACTGAGAAAATTTGGCATTTTGTGGTAACTTGATGTGCTGTCAACCGTAAAATAAAGAATAATCTATCCATCTATGTTAAATCTTATACGAGTTGCTTGCTGTTGCAAAGGTTGAGAGACATAGTATGGCCACTTTCAAAAATCATTAGCAACACCCAAAATCAATAGCTTACAAGCCACTTCCTGCTACTCGATCCATGTATTTAGTCGCACTTGCCTAGTCACCGCGTCAACTTGTTTTGAACTCGCGAAAAGGGACGAAGATTAACAATTATTTAAGTAAAATAATGTTTACTTCCCAATGATATTGTTTATAACTCTTATTTGATCATCATCTCATGTAAGTGAGTTGTAATTCTTATGAGAATAAAGTTGTCTCTAACCCCCCCAAAGTAAGTTTGTGTATACTCACTTGATGAGCAGCATGAAGGTGATCCTCCTGATCCTCTTCTGGTGCAGCTCGTGTCGGTGAGCGCGGCAGAAGTTCCCGAAGCGGCGCGTCACCACGCTGTCGTCACTCTCGCCGGAGTCCCGCACGCCGATCATTAAGATATGGATCGGTTCTAAGTCCTGGAGAAAGTGTCACTGGTTATTTTTCTCATAAATATTTCGTAAATGTTGTCTCAACGGAATCTATATCCAATAATATTTATTATTATATTAAATTAAAAAAAAATATCATATACATGTGGGATTTATGGTTGAAGATAGTGGATTAATCTCGTCAAAACTTTAATTTTAATTCGTTAAAAAAAATATTTAGTTACATCTACATCATAATCGAGCCGTCATTTTACTCAATCTTCTTGACAACTAATTCACATACCATCACGCCTGTATTCCCCGAAGGGTTAGGCAGAGGTGTACTTAGGTACACCCACATTTCGCCGCTATGTTTAGGTCCCATGTAATAGGGGGCGAGCCTATTGCCATTCACCGGGCACAAATCCAGACTCCGAGCTGCTACTGAGAATTTTATATAAAAACCCAATAACACTTTGCTTTCGACCTGGGGATCGAACCCAGGACCTCTAGCGTAGCAGTCACGCTTAGGACCACTAGACTAATGAGGCAGACAACTAATTCTCTTTTATATAACAAAACTTTATAACTTTATTTAATAAAAAGAGCAACACAACGTTAAACTAAATAATATATATAAAAAAAATATTTCAATCGGCATATATAGTTCTAAGAAATAAGCGTTTAACATTTTTGCCGGGGATAGAGAGGGGGATGCTCTGTCTCTTTCCCGCAAAACCAGCGTCAGTATACCTACTCCGCTCTCTGTCTGTAATAAAAATGCTTATAACATCCTTATTTTTGAGCTCATTTTCAGTTAGTTTTTGTTGAATGGTTCTATTTATGGTAAAAATTTAAAGACTACTTTAAGGTTTTGCGCTTATTATGCATTATGCCACACATTGTATAAGTTTGGATAATTTACCTCAATTTCGGCATCTGGTGGTTTGAAATCGCTGCCAACGTTGATGCTGGTGCTGTCTCGGTTCTCGCTGCCTTCCTGCAACGCCGCTAGATCCTGGGAACAGAAGACAGAAACACATCACATTCATATTTATCATTATCAATTACTACCCGGCGAACTTCGTACAGCCATATTTCATATTAGGAGAATTATAATTTAAAAGAAAATATGACAATTGTGTTTAAATATTTCGCTTGATGTTTTAAACAGTTAAAAAAAGGTTTATTAATATTTTTGAATAGGTGAAATATGAAAAAAAGACAGGTAAAATAGATCATAAAATCGTGTTATTATGGAAAGAGTTGTACATATTTGAAAAAAAACAACATTAAAAGGTTTCCTGTTTCTTCATGTTCTTATTTTTTTTCGGTTTTATTGAAAAAAATAAATTAAAAATACTGACCAAATTCATATTCAGTTTAGAAAAAAAATATGTTAGAAACCTCAATATAATTTTTGAAGACCTATCCTAGATACCTCACACGTATGGGTTTGATGAAAAAAAATATTTTGAGTTACAGTTCTAAGTATGGGGAACCCTCATTTTTTTTTGTTTTTTTCTATTTTTGTGTAAAAATCTTAATGCAGTTCACAGAATACATCTACTTACCAAGTTTCAACAGCATAGCTCTTATAGTTTCAGAGAAAAAAATCTGTGACATACGGACGGACAGACGGACAGACGGACAGACAGACAGACATGACGAATCTATAAGGGTTCCGTTTTTTGCCATTTGGCTACGGAACCCTAAAAACAACGGAATTGGAAAGAAAGGCGAAAGTTTCCCTGCTTTTGTCAACGCTAATCCTAGTATTATAAGTAAATACTTTTTGGACTCATGTGAAACCACGACCTTGGCTTGTTTAACAATTAATATGTTCATTATCCTCACCTCCCTCCTAACAGTGGCTGAACTGGCGAAATCATGGACCAAATCCAGGAGTTCGTCAGCATACTGGACGAATTGGTCGAAGGATTCGAAGGCAGCGAGCGCTCCAGTGCGATGGTGGCACTTCTTCATGGCAGCGGTGCACAGCTCTGCTGGTATACCTTCCTGATCCTCGGCGGAGGCCAGCTCGATCTCCGCTTGGCTGATTGGGATTCTGCGAAGAAAGGTATAGGTAGAGTTGTTCCATTTTTTCTACAATAGACTAAATAAGAATTTATCAATTTATGCCTTTAACTCAGATCAAATAAAAAGTGAAGATGGAACTTTGCGAACAAAGAAGTGAGGCCAGTTAAAACTACGCCTAGCCGTTTACAAATACAATTTTACACTATATAACAATACCGAAACTACGCCTTATCTTGTCAGTCGAGCTATCAAGCTATCAAAAGCTCGACGTACAAGGCGTCCGAAACGTTTTTTTTGTGTATACTTGGCAGGTCTGAGAATAGGTCCACCCCTATTTTAAATCGCGATTTTAGTTTGGCAGAACTAAGTTTGCTGATTTAGCTAGTACCTTTTCATATTTCATATTCATATTCATATATTTATTGCATTCCATAATGTACACATACAGGTGGTTATTATAATAGATAGATACAATTATGGACCCTGTCGGGCACAGCAACATTTTTTTTGAAGTAGGAGAGAGGAGAGGAGCACTTTAGATATTTTGTTTTATTAATCTCAATTACATAGTTAATATTTTGTTTATTTATTAATTCTGTATTATTGCTATTGCATTATTATTAATTCGCTTCGCTGTTCCTGAGTAGTATTTATTATAATTATACAGGGTGTTTGGTGCATCGTTTGCCAAATGAAAATAGCTAATAGAAGAGGTCATCAGCTATGTCTTCAGGCCCAAAAACTCATTCCTTGTCACACCAGTTTTTTTATAACAACATTTGAAAATTTATTTGGAAAAATTCTAGAACTCAGCATTAAACCTTTAAATTAAATAAATCTAATTAGTATTACGTTTAATTTTAGTTTAATTTTGATGTCTACTCTTGTATGGTTCTATGATATTCAAAATTACTTGCTAATAACACCTAGTTCCTTTTTAAAAGCATCACAAAGTTTTTTGAAAAATATAAATTTTATTAAAGCTCAACTTAAAATTGTTGTAAAAAAATAACTTAAAGCGATTGGGATCTTCGAATTCTTTTAAAATGGTCTCTAGTCTGTCCCCTTTCCAACGGTATACCATAAGCCAAAAAAACTTTTGTTAACTTCACTAATTTGCTAAATGTGTAAGCGAGGCTATCGTGCTGATTTTCGATATTACGGTAAGTAGCTCTAGTTTTTGCATTTAACATGCTTTAAGTAGGTAGATAGTGTTATCTGACTCTTACGCAGTCTCTTATCTGCTTCTTACATAGGGAACTAACTATCCTGGAACATGCTTTTTTTTTATAAATAAGTACCTAATTACCAGTTTTATTAAAATTGTCCGAATCTATTGCACATGCACGCGCGACATCGGAGAAAGAACTTGTTTACGCACCGGAAGTTGAAGCTAGGACTTTTGTCACTATCAAAGCAGAAATACGTTTACGCACCACGACAGTCAAAACAAGATGTCGCGCGTGCATACGCAATAGAGTCAGACAATTGGAACAAAATTTGTAATTAGGTTCTTACTTTTTTATGGCATAACTCGGCAAACGAGCATGCAAGCTGCCTGGTGGTAAGTTATGTTCACTGCCCATGCACATCTGCACAACCAAAGGAGTCGCAGATGCGTTGCCGAGCCTATAAAAGGAAGGGGAACCCCTTTCAAAGACAAAAGGAGAAGGAGAAGGAAGAGGACTGAGGGAGCAATTGGGCCTCCAGCGCTTCACAGTCACCGGACAAAACGTAACAGTATGCATACAGCTACTTGACGTCGATATTCTGTGGGACGGTAGTACTTCCACGGTCGTGCTACTACTTACTACTACTTTCTTATTTTTTTCTTGTTCGAGGAAAGTTTGTGCGGTGGCCAGCACATCAAGCTATCACAATATGTCAAATTTTCTCAATGATTTTGAGCTTAATCGTCAAGATTTTAAGTTTTTAAATCATTTGAAGAAATTTGACAGTTATGTATAACCTGATGTGCTGGCGACTGTACCATATGTAAGAAAGAGTTAAGGGACTGCGAAAGATTCAAATAACACTATCTACCTACTTAAAGCATGTTTAAATGCGAAAACTAGTGCTACTTACCGTAATATCGAAAATCAGTCTGATGTGCCTCGATTAAACATTTAGCAAATTAGTGAAGTTAATAACAGTTTTTTTTGGCTTATGGTATACCGTTGGAAAGGGGAAAGACTAGAGAACATTTTAAAAGAATTCGAAGATCCCAATCGCTTTTAGTTCTTTTTTTACAACAATTTTAAGATGAGCTTTAATAAAATTTATCTTTTTCAAAAAAACTTTGTGATTCTTTTAAAAAGGAACTAGGTGGTATAAGCAAGTAATTTTGAATATCATAGAACCATACAAGAGTAGACATCAAAATTAAACGGGAATTTAAACGTAATACTAATTCGATTTTTTTAATTTAAACGTTTAATGCTGAGTTCTGGAATTTTTCCAAATAAATTTTCAAAAGTTGTTATAAAAAAACTGGTGTGACAAGGAATGAGTTATTGGGCCTGAAGACATAGCTAATGACCTCTTCTATCGGCCATTTCCATTTGGCAAACGATGCACCAAACACCCTGTATAATATATCTAAGTAATATTGATATATATTAGTAGTTTTATTTACATTGGCTTATTTTTTTTTTTTATTAAAACTATTATTTATCTATTTAATATTTTGTATCTATGGTAATTAGTATATTTATTAAAATTTATTAATATTAGATTTTTTGTTGTATTGATACATGTATTTGGATTATTATTTTAATTTTAATTTATCAGTTAGGTATTCATCTTTTGTGTAATAGCTTTTGTTAATAAGAAAGTTTTTTAATTTATTTATAAATATATTGGTTTTATTTTCTTGTTTTATGTATCCCGGTAATTTATTATAGATTTTTATTGACATTACATAAAGACTAGAAGAGTGCAGTTTAAGGCGGGAGGTAGGCAAATTTAGTCTATTTTTGTGCCGCAATGAGTATTGTGTTTGTAAGTCTTCACGTTTGTTATAAAAATCAGGGTGTTTGCGGACAAATTTGCAGATTTCTAAAATATATATATATTTGTTAATGTGAGAATTTTGTGTTTTTTAAAGTAAGGCTTGCAACTATCTGTTTGTTCAGTGTTGGATATTATTCGTATAAGCTTTTTTTGTAGAGTGAATAAGGAGGGAGCGTCTGTGCTATTTCTGCTTTTTAGTGCTTAACCAGGCATGGGCATATGCATAGTACCTTATTCATATGTAGTTGCAAAAATACATGCCACCGGCTTTCAGGTTGCCATGCCGTTCACCTTTTTGTTCGACTCCATTTTAAACCGCAAGCGAACTGTCGGCATCCGAAAACGCTTGCCGCGGCACGGCCGTCGACCTACCCGGAGCCCTAAGCCGCTTGCCGCGGCCCTAGGCCGTGCCGCCGGGTAAATATGGATACAACAGTATAAGTTTGTTCCATCAACCACTTCTGTACTGCCTTGTATACGTATGTTCCATACCTGTTAGGGTGTCCAGTAGGCAGTATGAACTGGAAGTGGACGATGCCCAGTTCTCCTGACAGCGCCAAGTGCTGGAGGCACGTGATGTCGTACGATGTGTAAGCACGGCGCACGTACACTTCTAGAGCTGCATTGCACACCTGGGAAAGATTACAAAATTTATATTCGGCCAGTTAGTAGTAGTAATGCCTTGCTAGCATGTCTACATGCCAGCATGAATGGGACGGCATGACCGGGGAAGTACTACCCTTCCACAGTTGCGTTGCGAACGGTGTGAAGCGCCGGAGGCCAAATTCCTCCTTCCTTCTCCTTAAATTGGCTCGGCAACGCATCTGAAACTCCTTTGGTTTTGCTGATGTCCATGGGCGGTGATGACTACTTACCATCAGATAGGTCGCTTGCTCGTTTGCCGAATTATCCCATAAAAAAAATACATTTCATGTCTCAAGTTTCCTAGTTTTGACTGAACGTTACTATTTTAATATGTGAAAGGAAATATTTATTGTGACTGTAAATTCAAACCCGTACGTCAACTGATCGGGCGATAGGTTAAGGTAAGGGCAAGTGAAATGCGAAGAGTGCAGGTGTCGCTCTACCGCGCGTTGAGTCATTAATTGACTAGTTGGTCAACAGATCGTACGGTTTAGATAGATGCTTCTCACTTTCGTGTTTTTATACGTAAGGGCTGACACTGTATATCAAAATAATAGTGTGTATAAAAATACGTTAGAGGGGTTTACCCCTTAATCCCTCATCACGTCCAAAATTTCTCAGCATATTTTACTTCTTGTCAAAATCAAATCAACTTTTTCAAGTCTTGTCAAAATCAAAATTCTTGACGACCACAACCGCGGTAAATGATTAGTTACTTTATAATCATATCGAATTGACATATCAAAGAAACCGATTAGAGAAATTCCTTCTAAAATAAATAATTTCCGTAAGGAAATCAGTGTTGCATTAAATTTTTATAGCAAAGAATAATTGAATCACTTACTACGATTCAATTTAATCAATTATTCCTTTAATTTTATTTCAATTATTTCTTAAGTTCAAAGCTTTAATGCCGCAGGGAAATCTTTTGATGTGTTATTGGTAATTTACTAATAATCTCATTAAGGCTATGTGCACATGAGAATTGAAAAGACAAGGGCAAAGAAAAAGTAACAAGAAACTAGATTAGTCATCGGAAAAAATATTGATTTATTAACATTTTGCGTTGGATTGCCTCATTAGCCTAGTAGTCCTAAGCGCGACTGCTACGCTAGAGGACCTGGGTTCGATCCCCAGGTCGAGCAAAGTGTTATTGGGTTTTTCTATGAAATTCCCAGTAGCAGCTCGGTGTCTGGATTTGTGCCCGGTTAATGGCAATAGGCTCGCCCCCTATTACATGGGACCTAAACATACCGTCGAAAATTGGGTGTACATTGGTACACCTCTGCCTAACCCTTCGGGGAATATAGGCGTGATGGTATGTATGTATTTTACGTTGATACAGAGGCGGTTTCTATGCCTGTCTTTATGTCTTAGCCCATTATAATTATACTAGAAAATTCATAACCCAATAACACTGCTCGACCTGGGAATTGAACCCAGGAACTCTTACAGTTGCGCTTCGGACCACTAGACTAATGAGGTAGTCTGTGCTGGTACAATATTATAATATCTGTAATACTGGTAAGATATCATCGACATTTCCTTAATGACGCTCCTTAAAAAAACGCTGAAACTAACTCTAAGAATCATAGTATCTTTTAAAATCCAGACAAAGCAGTATCAAGCTTATTTTTTATTATTATTTAGCATTAATATTGCGAAATGTCCAGAAAGATATGAATTTTCTAATTAAAGAAAATTTCTAGTGAAAGAAAAATATTAACTGCCTGAGATCGAATTTTTCTTTCACTAGAAATTTTCTTTAATTAGAAAATTCATATCTTTCAAAGCAGTATCAAATTTATATGCGAGTGTCACAATTTAAGACAATGCTTGAAGTGAGCCGTTATGCCAAGTGTGAACAGGCCCTTACACACAGAACAAGTTCTGTCTATAGATAGGTAGACCAGGAACCTATTTCAGATCCATATTCAGTTCAGTTTAAAACGGAAACGGACTTCTACGAAACATTCCTGGTAGGCACACTATTTTTTTCGTGGACGGGATGTACATGTTTAAAACACGTTTTAATAATAAATTATTGATAGCTTAATTCATTAAAGTAACCTTGTCCTTTGGAAACCTCAAGGTGTCGAAACAATTGTTTTGATTGATTTTTTGGACGATATGTGAAGTCTGCCAACCTGCTAGGCCAATGCATTAGAACGCTCTGTTCGGCTTTAACTCCACCCATTCTGAGGATGAGGATTAGGCTATAGTCCACCACGCTAGCCTACTGCGGGTTGGCAGACTTCACACGCCGTCGAGAAAATCTCTCAGGCATGCAGGTTTCCTCACGATGTTTTCCTTCACCGTTTAAGCGCGTGATAATTAATCATTAATACGCACATGACTTCAACGAAAAGTCAGAGGTTTTGAAGTCGAGGCCTTTAACTTGGCAGTCCAATGGTTTTATTACTAAGCTATCACTGCACACAATTTAAGAATATTATCCAAACATTTGTATAGATTTTCGGTACAAATAATTAGGTGATCTTACAATAATTCAAGGTTCCGTTGAAAATCTGCTTATACTAAGCGGTATTTACTAATCAATTTATATCTCTGATAGATGGACAAAGAACTAGAATTCCAGCCATTTGACAAGACGTATAAATTGATAACGTTCGCATTAAGCGTCGGCATGATATACCCCAACCCTAAGACGGAGCTATGGAGGCTGGCGACCATACGTAAGATGATATTCTGTATTTTTTTTGACTGGTTACTTGACCCTCTTCCGAGGGTTGTCTATTTGTCTATATGAAATTTTGATGAATTATATTTCCAATATTTCTTGAGAGAGGGGTGGCGATATCTTATCTGTAGGACCGATCCGTTTCTAACAACTCAAAAACGAGTGGTTCCATAAGAAGTAAACCTTAAAGTCATAGGAGAAGAGTTGTTGTTTGTGAAATCACTACATAATATAAAACTAAACTAATATTTCTAAAGAGGAAACATTTGATTGTTTGTTTGCATTGAATAGGCCCTGAAACTACTGGACCGATTTGAAAAATTCTTTCACCAATAGAAAGCTACATTATTCCTGAGTGACATAGGCTATATATTATCCCGTAAAATGACAAGAAACGTGTACTACTTACACGCGGGCGAAGCGGCGAGCGGATAGGTAGTTACCAATAACCCTTTATCTCTAAGTATAGATAAGACTGCCTCGTTAGTCTAGTGGTCCCAATCGCGACTACTCGCGATTCGATCCCCAGGTCGAGCAGTGTTATTGGGTTTTTCTATGAAATTCTCAGTAGCAGCTCGGAGACTGGATTTGTGCCCGGTGAATGGCAATAGGCTCGCCCCCTATTACATGGGACCTAAACATACCGGCGAACTGTGGGTGTACATTAAGTACACCTCTGCCTAACCCTTCGGGGATTACGGCGTGATGGTATGTTATGTTATGCTCTAAGTATAAGAAGACATAAGTTCACTCTTAATTATGTTTCTGTCATTTTTTCCAGCGTTACTATTGATCTCGATAACGCCCCTCGCCACCTTTATCTTAATCGACATGTACAAGAGTTGGATGTTAAAGCCCAAGGATATAGTGAATATAATCAGACACAGCACCGTGGTGGGGCCATTCCTTGGTGGGTTCTTCAAGGTATGATACAAATGACGTCAGCACCGACACGTCACGGAACCTCTTTGCGTACATAAGTTTAAAAAAAGTCGTAATGTTATATTGAGAATGGAACATTATGTAACCTTGGACTCAGGCAGGGTTAGAACTTGCGTCCCTCTGGTTAAGTACACCAGACGCTTAACCAACTAATCAACCGAGACCACTGCCTGTGATGTCGAATTTCTCTTCCACATTTTACGCCTTCCGGTGACGTCAGCAATATCTATTGAAGACATTAGTACTGTCTTTTAACCAAACTTTCTTTCAATAGAAAATGTATATTCTTGTGAACATTTCGCATTATTTAATGCTAAAATATAATAAAAAATAAGCAGTTAAATACGGTAAGATTTAGATTTTATAGAAACTCATATGTAATGACTATAAAAATTTTCAATAAAATTCCCAAACCTATAAGAGAATTACCACTAGCTAAATTTAAGACAAAACTGCATAAGTGGCTCATAGAACATTGTTTCTATAATACCAATGAATTTATGAAATGAATTTGAAGACTTGACTATTCTTATTATTTTTAGTGTATTCTTTTTGACATTTCCATTTTAACATTGTTTAATTTTGACATTTTCTCATTAACACGATTGTATTTGATTGCCCTGTCCTTGCCCTTCAAATTGTAAATATTTAACTTTCGCATGCCTTATAAAGGTGAGATATCTGTGTGCTTTCGGAAAATGTAACAGCTTTTATAATACCATGTCTCTAGCGAATAAATGATTTTGATTTGATTTGATTTTTAAGGCTACATCGTTCGACATTGAACTACCTTAACCTGTGTTGGTTGAAAGACATAGTAATGTCTTCAATAGATATTGCTGACGTCACATGAAGACGTAAAACTATGTGGAAGAGAAAATCGACATCACAGGCAGTAGTCTCGGTAGCTTAGTTGGTAAAGCGTCTGGTGTACTTAACCAGAGGAACGCTGGTTCAAACCCTGCCTAAGACCGAATTTTTCTTTCACTAGGAAATTTCCTTCAATGGAAAATTCATATCTTTGTGATCAAATATTTGATTTGATGATGGTAAAACCGTCCATAAAATCAACAAACTTATTACCATATAGTATGGTGAGCTTGTTTTTTTTTTCAGATGATCCTAATGTACCATAAGCGGATCCAAGCGAAACAGATCCTAGACGAGATCAACCGCGACTATTACAACTTCAACTTCGCATCAGAGACATATAAGGACATCGCCCGCGCCGCTATCCGAAACTGTCAGATCTACAGCGAACGCGGATGGGTTATCACAGTCAGCACTTGTGTGATGACCTTCCCTGTAATGGCGATTGTGATGACCTTCTACAACTATATATTTGAGGCTGAACCGGTGAAATATATGATACATGATTTGCCGATTCCGTTTTTGGAGACCGAGGCGAGATTGGAGACTCCCTATTTTGAGGTTCGTTTTTTACCTCCGACGCAAAAACGTCGGGGTGTTAAGTTCGACGTGTCTGTCTGTGTGTTTGTGGCATCCTGGCATCGTGGCTTGCGAGCGGATAAACCGATTTTGATTTTGTTTTTTATTTGAAAGGTGAATTAGTCGGGAGCTATGTTTGAAAATGGGTAGAGTTATAATGCGATTGTCAGGGTTTTTTAATTTTTTGATAAATCAATTAGGCTGATTGTTCGGCCTTAACGCCTAATTCAATTTGTTTCGCAATCGATGTCGCAATTCCTACTGCCATAAACCTAGAATGTTCTATTGTTGTTTGTCTATACTTGAAGACATTCTAGAATCAGGAATTGCGACATTAACGATAGTGCATTCACAACTAAGTCCTAAAAATTTTACTTAAAATCGTTATTGTAGAAGATATTGGTGTAAAATAGAGGATTCTACCAAATTTACGCTACTTACTGTTACGGTAACAATTTTTAAGCAAATGTTTTAATACTAAATCGTGAATATGTTATTGTTGATGTCACAATTTCTACTGCCATATACGTAGAAAATGTTATAGCCGAATAATTAGCGCAAAACCAATAAAAAAATGGATTTCGCGCCAAAGGCTGTCGCTTTAGCCTTAAGGGCTTATTTACTGTTATATAGATACAATTCGTATACATGTTCTACTGTTCAATTCTATACGTGGTAAACTTCATTGGCTACGATGGTTTCTTTGGGCTATCCATCAACCACGCGTGCCTCAAGATGGACCTGTACTGCAAGGCGCTGGAGGACGCCATGGGTGGTAATGAGGAAGAAGTCTGCGAGAAGGTCATCACCGTAATACATGAACAGTGTAGGATGTTCCAGTGAGTATGAGGTTTGTTTTTACTGAAAATGGGTTAGTTCATCATCATCAACCCATCACATTTTCCCACTGCTGGGCACGGGTCTCCTCTCAAAACGAGAGGGATTAGGCTGTAGTCCACCACGCTAGCCTACTCCGGGTTGGCAGACTTCACATACCGTCAAGAAAATCTGTCTGGCATGCAGGTTTCCTTACGATGTTTTCTTTCACCGTTAAAGCGCTTGATAATTAATAATTAATACGCATATGGATTGGATTCGAACTCGAGACCTTTGCCTTGGCAGACCAATGGTCAAATCACAAGGCATAGACCAATGTTCATATCACTGCACGGATAGGTTAGTTAATTTATTATAATTTTATGGTCTTTTAAAGGAGTTAACCCATGTTTTCCTGAAGATTTATTTTCATTTTTAGTCACTTTTATTATCCGTGCGTCATGTCGACATGTATAAAAGTATTTTCTTTTTCTCTTTCTTTATAAAAAGGGTTAATTAAACAACAAAAACCATAATATTCAAAAGAATCGGGTCAAAAATAAAGAAATTGCTATAAATTTTGTTTTTTAGACCGAGTGTATGACGCCAAACAGTGTGTGACGTCATTACGTGCGTTAAATATTGCAAGATACAAATCAGCAGCTTTTATAAATATATATTTTTTACAGATACGTGGATCTAATACAAGATACTTTCAACATTTGGTTGGGACTCATATTCATGGCAACTATGATTCAAATATGCACCTGCTTGTATCATATCACAGAGGTACGAATGTTTTTTTAGAAAAGCTTACTAGCAATGTGGTTTGCACATTACTAGTATTCTTGTTAACCCCTCGTACTAAGCTAAATACTTGTATTGCGAGTGGGTTCACATCGGTACTGCAATGGTTGCGTTTCGAACCGGCAACCACATGATCGCAAGTTCGACGCCCTAGCCATTAGGCTACCGCCACTTATTTTATTGAAATAACGTAACTGGTAAGCTTAATATAGCAAGTAGTTTTGTTGAATAAGGTTGTGCCCGGGTAATGGCTGATAGGCTCGCCCCATATTAAATAGGACCCTTAAACATGGGACACGAAATCTGCTTTTACAGTGGTCAACAACCGACTAACAATCATACGTATACACGGCTACACATCAAGCTATGCAAAACCAGATTAAGCTGGCCTTGAATTGTATGGCAAACTTTTACAATGGGAGGCCAGTCTAAACTGGATTTGTATAGCTTGATGTGTAGCCGTGTGTACTAAGGTGCTTAAAATTACTTTTTATCCCCCGACGCAAAAACGACGGGAGTTATAAGTTTGACGTGTCTGTGTGCGTGTGTGTGTGTGTGTGTGCGTGCGTGTGCGTGTGCGTGTGCGTGTGTGTGTGCGTGTGTGTGTGTGTGCGCGTGTGTGTGCTCGTTTGTGTGTGCGCGTGTGTTTGCGCGTGTGTGTGTGCGCGTGTGTGTGGGCGCGGGTTTCTGCGTGCGTGACTGTGTGTGTCCCTGTGGCATCGTAGCTCCTGAACGGAAGAACTAATTTTGATTTAGTTGTTTTTGTTTGAAAGGTGAATTACTCGGGAGTGTTCTTAATTATGTTTTTTATTTTCAGGGCTACGGCTTTGATCTACGCTACATGATATTTGTAACCGGTGCTGTCATTCATATTTATCTGCCGTGCCGCTATGCAGCTAAATTAAAAGCAATGGTGAGATTAACATACCATCACGCCTTTTCCCTGAAGTGTAAGGCAGAGGTGTAAAGTACACACGCACAGTTCGCCGGTTTAGGTCTCACATAATAGAGGGCGAGCCTATTGTCATTACCCGGTCACAAATCCGGACTCCGAGTTTATACTGAGAATTATTTGAAAAACTCGTAAACATAATATTTTATTTTTTTATGGGATAACTCGACATACGAACAAGTGAGCTACCTGATGGTAAGTAGTCATCGCCGCCCATGGACATCGGCAAAACCAAAGGAGTTGCAGATGCGTTGCGAAGCCTTTTTAAGGAGAAGGGAGGGGAGGGAGAAAAGGAGACGGAACGGGATAGAGGAATGGCGCCTCCAGCGATCCACATTCACCGTACGAAACGCAAAAGTATGCATACTGGTACTTGACGTCGATATTCTGTGTAAAGGTAGTACTTCCCCGGTCGTGCGGACCCATTCATGCTGGCATGTACACATGTCAGCAGGCACTAACTACTACTTGTGTGGAGTAAGTACAATCAATACTGAATTTTTGGATGTAAGTATAAGCCTACTGTAACATTCTTACTACTTCATATTAGCACACCTGGGCCCCTAGACAATGTCACATCTTCATTATCGACAACGAAGTAGACAGAAATGTAAACGAAAGGTTATGCCAATTCCATACATTTCTGATATCTAACTTCGTTATTGATAACCAGGGGGCCTAGACAATGATGCAATTCCATATCGAAAACGAAGTTAGATTAATCTGAAATGTATGGAATTGGCATAATCTTTCTATACGTCACGTGATGTAATTATGTCAAATCCATACATTTTTGACATCGAACTTCGTCATCGATAATAAAGATGTGACATTGTCTAGGGGCCCTGTTAAGGTAGGATATGGTATTAAGAACTTTTTATATATGTATCACCGTATTTATACCCATATTCAGGCAAATAAATAATTTGAATTTGAATCTTAAAATCAAGAAAATAGGCTTTATTTATATGGTAAACATTTTTACGAGACCATAAAAGATATACAGTCGACTTGACGCGTCAAGTTGTTTTTTTATCATCGTCAGTCGCTGGAGACAGCGGACCGGATCTATAGTTGCGGCTGGGAGCGTGTGCAGGACCAGCGCGTGCGCAGGATGGTGCTGTTCATGATGGCGCGCGCGCAGGTCCCCACCGAGATCACAGCCTTCCACATGCTCGCATTTGATATGGAGCTGTTTGTATCGGTAGGTAGACAAGTGATTCTTGCGTACGCGTTACGCGTTATTCACGAACATTGCGGCTATCAAAAACAGCACAACTATTAGATAGCGACTAATACGTGCAAAAAAAGAGAAAGAAAAAAATGCCACATCAAGCTGTACTGTTGTTAGAAAGAGACGAATATACATCTTTAGTTACGTTACGATTAAGTGCTGCATTCTAAATGGTCAACGCACCGCTGGTTGGTGCGTAACTAAACGCGATCCAGGCAATTGCCTTGATTTTTTGTTGCCATTTTAGAGAGCGGCTAACGTATTTATCGTTCTTATATATCGTTGTTATTTTTATTTTATTTTTGGCATTAACGAATGCTATATATCTTTCAAAATATAAATTTTAGTGAAAGAATAAGTTTTTTTGTTGCTTAGCCACTGATAATTTTCTGTTTATCATGGCAGCGGATGGATGCGAGCCGCCCAAGATCGGCATGGTTGGCTCTTTTAGGGGAAGGACTACGTTCAGCAGTGGACGGCAATAGAAGCCGTATTGCCGTATTGCCGTCCGACTGGGATCATCATGACATATGATTATGTCATGATGATCCCAGTCACACAATAATGGTTGCTATGGTTCTCTTCTTCAAAAGGCTATTTCATTCCTAGCCATATACTGCGACACTTATAAAAAATACTACATACATATATATAAATTACTGTCTTTATGTTTCAGATTCTGCAGTCATCGTACTCAATGTTTACGCTTTTAAGATCTTAAATCCACTAAAAAATGTTCTATCTTGCTCTTATCATGCACCTAGTTCTTGAGCATATGCTATATATATATTAATATTAAAACTAAATATTTTTAAAATGGCACGCCATTTTAATGGAAAATTGATCAGTTATGTCACGTACAATCGTAAGTACGGTGGCCAGCACATCAAGTTACCACAAAATGTCAAATTTTCTCAGATGATTTTAAACTTTATCTTCAACAATTTAAGTTTTAAAATCATTTGGAGAAATTTGACAGTTTTGTATACCTTGACCTGCTGGCGACTGTACATTCATGTAATGTTTTTTTTGTTAGATATATGTTTCACCGGAATACTGTAATTACCGTTGATATAATTAATCCAATGAAATTATAAGCTAAAGAAAATTGTGAATAGACAATGAAATCACAATAGTACGCCTCAAATTCGTTAGTTTATAATCTAACGGGTCCCCTCCGTGAAATTGTACAACAACATCTATTAACAAAATATTAAAAAAAAACAGACTTACCGCTGCATTAGAGTGATAGAAGAAGTCGTGGAGTATGTCGAAGATGGAAGTCTCCGAAAGAATGAGCTTCTGCAGGTTCTCTGGATGGAAGTCATGCCCGTACATGTCCACTGCCGACAGGAATATGGACTCCATCTGGTTGTGGCGTAGCTCATATGCTGGTTGGTGGGCGGCTATCAGAACCTAGCAATATGAAAGAAAATAAAGAAAAACTCATTTTTTTCGGACAAGGTCCGTACATCACACAGATAATATCATATACCTATGAATATACAACATTATTTTTAGTATATGCGAAACCACAATATAGTTTGTTTATAATACAGGGTAGAAGCGACATCGACGCATACCACGAATTCAGTACATGATTCTGGACCCCCTTGCGTAGATATTTTTCGTCGGTTATGAAAAAAAAAATCTGCTTTTTCATACAAAAGTGCAATACCTACACGGTCAAAATGTATGGAACAGCTGATTTTTAAAACATAACCGACGAAAAATATCAACAAAAGGGGGTCCAGAATCATGTACTGAATTCTTGGTAAGCGGATGTGCGTCGATGTCTCTTCCACCCTGTATTATTATTGGTTTAACATAATATATAGTACTTAAAAAAAAAATACGTATGCCTATCCGCGGAACACGGTGGTCTATACACTACTATTTATTTAACATCTCTGTACCTGTGTTTTACGAAATAAACGATTGATTGAGTGATTGATTAATTGATTAGAATAAGTAACTGAATTGGATTAATATTTTTTACAGCATGTCATATTTTGTCCCAAAAATGTTATGTACCTATACTAAGTACGTATCCGCAATCATACGCACTGTACACACAGTACTTAAAATTTATTGGGACAAAATATGATATGCTGTAAAAATTATTGGAATCGGTTCAGTTACTTATTCTGAACAAACTATATTCTGGTTTCGCATATACTAATAATAATATAACATACACATACCATACCATCACGCCTGTATTCCCCGAAGGGTTAGGCAGAGTTGTACCAATGCACACCCACATTTCGCCGGTATGTTTAGGTCCCATAGGTTTAGGTGGCGAGCCTATTGCCATTAACCGGGCACAAATCCAGACTCCGAGCTGCTACTGAGAATTTCATAGAAAAACCCAGTAACACTTTGCTCGACCTGGGGATCGAACCCAGGACCTCTAGCGTAGCAGTCGCGTAGCGGCCGTCGGACTTGCGATCATGTGGTTGCCGGTTCAAACCCCACCCATTACACTACCGACGTGAACACACTCGTAACACAAGCATTTAGCTTAGCACGAGGGGTTAACAAGAATACTAGTAATGTGTGACCCACATTGCTAGTAAGCTTTTATAGAAAAAAACATACATATACATAGTTTAGTAAGTTACCTGTCTAGCTCTGAGCGCCACTCTGCTATGTTCTGCTCTGTGTAAGGAGGTGAGCTCGTTGAGTGTGGTGGCCAGCTCATCCGTCAGTCCTGGCTCGTTGGACCACAGGTGGTCTATCAGGAGGGTTACCTGAATACAACATATCTTTTTGTATTTTTTAGGCATTTTCCATGCAAAGATTATTAAGTTATTATTTTATTTATTATTACACCAGACGCTATGACCGCTAAGCCACCGCGACCCCTACCCGCCATGTCGACTTCACTTCACTAAAATAATAACTTAATGTATACAACATATTTAATTTTATAGGATAACTCGGCAAACAAAAAAAGCGGCGGTATCCCAATGGCTAGGGCGTCGGACTTGCGATCATGTGGTTGCCGGTTCGAGCCCCACCCATTGCACTACCGACGTGAACCCACTCGTAATACAAGCATTTAGCTTAGCACGAGGGGTTAACAAGAATACTAGTAATGTGCGACACACATTGGTAGTAAGATTTAAAAAATAAATAACCAGCAGGCATAAGTAGTCATCGCCGCACATGGACATTTCTAAAACCAAAGTTACAGTTTTTTTTATGGTATAACTCGGCAAACGAGCAGGCGAGCTACCTGATGGTAAGTAGTCATCGCCGCCCATGGACATTTGCAATACCAAAGGGGTTTTAGATGCGTTGCCGAGAATATTTAAGGCAAAGAGAGGTGGGAAAGGAGAAGGAAGGGGACTGAGGGAGGAATTGGGCCTCCGGCACTCCACACTCACCGTACGAAACGCGACAGTATGCATACTGCTATTTGACGTCGATAAACTGTGGATAAGTGTAGTAAAGTGCAGTGATATTACCACAGGACTTCCATGATGGTCTCGAGTCCGAATCCAAGACCTCTGTCTTTTCAAAGTCATGTGCGTATTAATAATTAATTACACTTAAACAGTGAAGGAAAACATCGTGAGGAAACCTGCATACCTGAGAGATTTTCTTGACGGCATGTGAAGTCTGCCAACCCGCAGCAGGCTAGCGTGGTGGACTATAGCCTAATCCCTCTCATTCTGAGAGGAGACCCGTGCCCAGCAGTGGGACAATATATGAGTTGATGGTAATTTTGTTGGAGGGTAGTACTTCCCCGGTCGTGCGGACCCATTCATACTGGCATGTAGACATGCCAGCGAGACACTACTACTAGTAACTCACCAATAGATTCTTCTTGGCCACTTGGTTGTGTGAGAATATGATGTTGGAGACTTGTTGCATATCATCCTTGTAGCGGTCGCGGAGAGCCACCACGCACTTGTCATATGAACCTGCATTATCAAAACTAGTATTATAAAAACTTATATCAGAAAGTTACTCTGTTTTTCTCTTTGACGCAGATTTAGAAACAAATCTTTTTTTTTTTAAAGCATACTAGCAATGTGGGTCGCACATTACTAGTATTCTTGTTAACCCCTCGTGCTAAGCTAAATGCTTGTGTTACGAGTGGGTTCACGTCGGTAGTGCAATGGGTGGGTTTCGAACCGGCAACCACATGATCGCAAATCCGACGCCCTAGTCATTAGGCTACCGCTGCTCAAAATCAATATAATCTTAGTTTACACTTCCATCCATCCATATCAACACGCCTGTATTGCCCGAAGGGTTTGACAGAGATATACAAATGAACACCAACAGTTCGCCGGTATGGTACAACCACCATCAGAGCAACTAGCAAAATTAAACCATATCACAGCGACACAAAGGATGTTTTCGAATGAACACTACACACGGCAGCTGTCATTCTGACATGTATTTTATTCCGCTGAGATAAAGTTTAATTTCTCTAGTTGCTGAGATAATTATGAACAATCTGTTCGCTATGATATATATGATGGTAACTGTACCAACACACATATACGTAAGCACAGATTTCAAGGCTTAATTTTCATATGCGTATGCCTATACCATGTAATTGAAGGTATCACTTACCTAACTGGAAGTGACTTTCAACTTGGTAGTAGAGCTTCAGAAGATCGTGAACTGCTGACTTCATTCTTCCGCGGATACCGTTCCTGAGGATAATAATAACATTAAAAAATATTGCAGCGTCACTGGCTTTGCCCTGCTCTTAAGGGTTATATATAAATTTTTTTAATAGCTTACTAGCAATGTGAGTCACACATTACTAGTAATCTTGTTAACCCCTCGTGCTAAGCTAAATGCTTGTATCACGACGGTAGTGCAATGGGTGGGTTTCGAACCGGCAACCACATGATCGCAAGTCCGACGCCCTAGCCATTAGGCTACCGCCGCATATACAAAACTTTTTAATTTTGTTGTATGGTGCTAGAACGAACAATGCTGATGGTGTGCACCTTGACTTCAATAATGGGAATCTACCAGGGTGTAACCCAATCTAAGGCAGAACGAAGTTTTTCGGGTCAACAAGTTATCAATTATTATGTTAAATATCCGTAAAGACGTATTTCTTACCTGTACCGCTGCACCAATAGGACGAGAGCCTGTGTACTCATGAAGAACACGTCCCTGTCGGCCCTTTTAGCTAATGATGCTGCATGGCTGTAACAAAATATCACATATTAACACGCCTGCATTCCCCAAAGGGTTAGGCAGAGGCGTAATAACATACCATACCACGAAGCCTTTTTTCCCGGAAGAGTTAGGCTAGTAAACCCAGTTTGCCTGTGCCATGTTTTAGGTCCCATGGAAATAGGAAGCAAGCAACCACAAATCCAGACTCAGAGCTGCTGTTCGGAATTTCATAGAAAACTAATTTAATATTAGAAATCTAGTTCAATTTCGGATACCGAATGGTTTTCCTATATTTAGATACCATTTAAGCGTCGGTAGCCTAATGGCTAGGGCGTCGGACTTGCGATCATATGGTTGCCGGTTCGAACCCCACCCATTGCACTACCGACGTGAACCCACTCGTAACACAAGCATTTAGCTTAGCACGAGGGGTTAACAAGAATACTAGCAATGTGTGACCCACATCGCTAGTAAGCTTTTTTTTAAAAAAAAAAAAAAAAAAATTCATAACACTTTGCTCGATCGAACACAGGATTTTCGCTTAGGACCACTAGAATAATGAGGCAGTTCACTTTAACGTTCTAATAAACAAAACGAGATGGACAGACGACCTGGTAAAGGTCGCTGGGAGTCGTTGGATGCAGGCGGCATATAACCGGTCGTTGTGGAAGTCTATGGGGGAGGCCTTTGTTCAGCAGTGGACCTCATTTGGCTGATATGATGATGACGATGATGATAAAACTAAATCTGTCTTACTGGTCGATAACGCTGGCGATCTGTTGGCTCGGGAACTGCGCCAGGACACTGGTGATGTTCCTCTCGTAAAGCGCCATAAGCTTGCGAACCTTCTTCTCCACCGCGATGGGGATACGACCGGACGTGGACGATAGGACCTGGCAGAGAAATGAGTATTAAACTGGTGAATGTAATAGGGGGCGAGCCTATTGCCACTAACCGGGCACAAATCCTGGGAATTTCATAGAAAAACCCAATAACACTTTGCTCGACCTGGAAATCGAACCCAGGACCTCTTGCGTAGCAGTCGCGCTTGGGACCACTAGACTAACGAGCCAATATGTTACCAATTAACGCCTTAATTAGCCACATTGGGTTAGGGGCTGTCCATTAATCACGTGAGGCTCGAAAGGGGGGAGGGGTTCATAAAAAATTACAAAATATCACAAGGGGTAATATATGTAGTAATATTCAACTATATTTAATTCAATTTTGTTACCACTGGTGGACATTGCGTCACAATAAATAAATAATAAATAAATAAAATCGTTTATTTTCAAGCATCTTAAAATAGGCTCATTCAGTGTTAGTACAATACTTAAGAACTATGTTAGTAAGTTACAAATAAATAAGCTACCAACCACAGTGAAATAAAGGTCATCGCTGCAAACCAGCGCTGTCGGTGTTTGTAATACTACATCTCCGCAGCAACATGCTGAGCTTTGACCGTTTTTCGTTTAATTTAAGTTACCTATCCACTTTGCTATTATTTTATTTGTTGATGATTACAGTGTTTACTTTTTATTTTATTATGTTGGCACTTCCGTTTGTCAATGTTGCCAGATGCATAATTTTTAATTTTAATGTTTTTTTTTCCTCTTTCGTTTTTTTTTGTTGTTATCATAGTACCTGGTATTTTTGACTTATGCTTTTGCTTTTGCTGCGTAATTGTTGTGCGTCGTTTTTGGGCGGAAATAAATATTTTTTCTTTCTTTCTTCTTCATATCAGGTGTATTTATTTTTTGGGCAAACACGCCGCAAATAAAAAAACATTCTTTGTAGGTACTAAAAAATACACGTGCGTGGTATAGTTGGGGCGGAGGGGGGTAGTCTTAAATCTCACCATGTAACCTTACCTGAAAATTGTGAGCTTAGATCTCCTTCCATCGTCATATATTTACCTCCTGTAACTCCAAGAGTGGTAGTGAGGGGTCTCGCAGACTCTGCATGAACTTCTCCACCACCTCGCGGAGCCGCGGCGTGTTGTACGGCTCCGGGAGACAGTATCCTGACAATCAAGAAACCATTTTAAAAGAGCCCCCCGTCCTAACAATATTTTATTTTATTATATTTGGGGAGCTTACAGCTAAATACAACTGGTTGTCAAATTAGATCCATAAAGCCAATAACAAGCTCCCACATTTAGGTAACAATATGATGGTAATCAGAACAGCTTAAGTACAGTTAGTCAGGAAAATTAGTACTAAACAGATGGTTACACACGGTTGAGCCAAAAGCAGTTACAATTTATACACATTATCAACAAAGTTTTTAGTTAAACAGGATCTGGCAGAATGTAGTAGTAAAAAGATCAAAACGACTGTCACTATCTAACTTGTTAAACTCATTGAATACTCTAGGCAGAAAGCTATTCATTCTAAAATTGGTGTGACGCGGAGGTCTGTATAACATAACTACTAAATTAAAAATTTAAAAAACCCCCGACAATTGCTATATATCTCGACCGATTTTCATCAAACATAGCTAAGAACACTCCCGACTAATTAACCTTTCAAACAAAAAAAAACTAAATCCAAATCGGTCTATCCGTTCGGGAGCTACGATGCCACAGACAGACACACACACACCCACACACACACAGACACGTCAAACTTATCAAACCCCGTCGTTTTTGCGTCGGGGGTTAAAAAGATTTTTACGCAAATATCTTACTGGTATTCTTAACAATATCTTAGAAAGAAGTTCAGGAGAGTCGATCTTAGACAATATACAGGATCTTTCAGACCATGTGTGAGCATGAGCATAAAAGGCCGTTAATGTTCCCACTGTTGGGACACAGGCCTCCTATCGGTGAGAGGGAGTGGGCCTTAATCCACCACGCGGGCCCAGTGCGGGTTGGTAGATTTCACATCTTAACATAGTATAAAACAAAGTCGCTTTCTCTGTCCCTATGTCCCTTTGTATGCTTAAATCTTTGAAACTACGCAACGGATTTTGATGCGGTTTTTTTTAATAGATAGAGTGATTCAAGAGGAAGTTTTATATGTATAATACATGCATATTTTAGTATAGAAAAGCCGAGAAACCACGCGGGCGAAGCCGAGGGCGGAAAGCTAGTATCTTATAATTTTGGATCTAGGACATGTTGGTTTCCTCACGATATTTTCCTTCACCGTATTGGGAGCAGTGGAGATGAAATAATTTACACGAAGTGTGGCTTACTTCGTGTAAATTAATTATGAGTTTGGACTTACGACCTACAATTCGTCAGTCGCGGCCGTTACCAATGGGCCGCCACCGCTGCTCATTTATTGCTTGCTAAAGTTTGTGTTACTATAAATAGGTACGTACTGAATACTTAGATTTCTTTTTCAAGTATTGCAATATTAGGAAGTTATAATAAATTGGAAATATTATAAATAACATAAAATGGTAATTTTTCACAAAAATAAGTTACAAATGTTGTTCCAATTTCTATGCGTTGTTCTTTTTTACAGTACGTACTGGAACTGATTCCCAAACTAAGCTAATGCCTGTAAATTTGGATACACTGTTGAGTTAAAAAAGAATACTTAACTACTACACTAGATGCAGTTAACTGGCGTGATACTTTCAACAAGGCAAGGTTAATGCATGTGACGAAATAATAAATTAAAACCAGGGAGATTTTTATCTTTCTTATCAAATCAAATCAAATCACTTTATTTGCAACAATATGGTACAATAGATGTTACTGGCGCATTTGTTTCACATATTCTGCCATAGAACATGGCGTGCAAATATAATTACAATGTCAATAGAATAAAATAAATTATTGAATTATTAGAAATAAATTATAATGTACTTATTTTGTCCTTTAAATAATCTAATTCTTTAAATAAATTTTGTCAGGAGTAAATTAAATAGTGCCCTCTTAAACATGGTCATAGGTAATGTTTTTAAATTATCTGGCAATTTATTGAAAATTAAAATTGACATACAGTAAGCATTTCTCTTAAATAGCTCTAAGTTAATTTTTGGTAGATGCAGTCTGTCCTTATGTCGGGTGCGACTATTTATATTATCCCCTAACTTCTCAAAAAGACTAGGGTACTTCTTTACAAAAACACATATCTCAAAAATATAGTTCCTATAGTTTTAATTTCACAATTTACTCACCCTGTAGTGTATTTTCCAGTATAGCTCTGTATTTGATGTGGGCATGGTTCAACTTCTCCGACAGATTAGGGTTGTCTGCGATGTGGAACTGGCCCTTGTAAGGCTGCGCCACCGTCACCAGGGATGGGTCATCCAGTTCTACCAAAGAAAAAACCAAAAAATAGTCATAATTAATGATGATATGAAATGATATTTTATTTCTATAAATAGATCTTTCAAAGACACTTTTACAAGTCTTACTTTTATAGTAGTAATTCGCTACAAAATCAACTTTTATAACATCCAGAGCCAACTCACCCAGGGTTCCGATCAGGGCTCCCATTTCCAGTACAGCACCAGGCCGCAAGCTCCAAGTGACTTTACCAGACTCTGGGGCCGCGAGCGTCATCACCATTTTCATTACCTGGTGATGAGAGACAATTTGTGGTGATGAGAGACATTATGAAGCGGCGGTAGCTTAATGGCTGGGGCGCCAGACTTACGATCATGTCGGTTCGAACCCAACCATTGCACTGCCGACGTGAACCCACTCGTAACAAAACACTTTAGTAAGGGGTTGAGCGACTTAACCCGTGCGGCAGTTTGGAACGGCTAACTTAAGACACGCGCAGTTATTTCGAACAAACTATACTTACATAGTTAAAAAACATTAGGAAATAACATTAGGAAAAAAACACGTAGGAAAGATTTGACTTGCATTGTTCAGCCTAAATTAAACGTCGTGCAACACAGTTCTGCAGTGCAAGCAGTAACCATCTTTAATAAACTGCCAGTAGAGATGAAGGATATTGTTGCGTAAATAGTTTTAAAAATAAGTTAAGGGCATTTCTTTTGAAAAAGAGCTACTACAGCATAGAGGAGTTTCAAGGAGTGGGGGGAGTGATAACATGTCAAACATATAATTAATTTTTTTTAACGTTATCGATTCTATCTTGAATTAATTGTAAAATATTAAAATAATTGTAGTTGTGTATAATTTCATCTCCAAATGTTTCGTTTGCTGGTATTTAGTATGTAAGTTTAAAATTCTACACATTTTTATGTATAGAATAAATGACTAATGATTACACCAGAACCATCACGCCTGTATTCGCCCAAGGGTAAGGAAGAACACTAACCTACAGTTCGCTGGTATGTTTAAACCAAAATAATGAGGGGCGAGCCTATTGCTGTTAACCGGGCTTAAATCCAAACATTGAGCTGGTACTGAATATTTAAAAGTAAAACCCAATCACATTTTGCTTCAACTGGGAATCGAACTCAAGACCTCCAGTGTAGCAGTCGCACTTAGGAGCACTAGACTAATGAGGATATTACTGATGCTATGAACCTATACTGTGTTACAGACCTACAAATTGCGAAAAAACAATTAAAATTTGAAGGCCAAGCGCCTTCAACTTGTAACTTACTTCTATCTCAGCGTAGGGCTGTCCCTTATCGACATGCCCTCCATCCTCCACTAGAGTATTGATCAGTTTGCCGGCAGATGGCGCGCGAAGCTTCGACGGGTCCTTCTCCTTCTCAAACACAACCGTTTGATTGCCGATCACGATTCTGTATTTATCTACTTCATCCTTCAAGTAGGTCGTGTAGGATGCGCCGTCAATTGAGAGTAGGGTGCCTAGATGGAAGTAAAAATATACATAATCTCACTTAAATCTGTGTTGAACTTTATTTCATCGACATAAAAGTTCAAATAGTATAGTTGACTGTATTTTTTATGTTTCCATAAATATGTATACCATAAAAATAGAGCCGATCAAAATAAAATTAAAATGTTCGTTCTGGGAACGGAATATAAGACCTTACGCATAGCAGTTACGCTTACGACAACTAGACTAATGAGGTAGTTGCCAGCAATATGGTAAAACATGTAGAAATAGGTTGAATGTCTTAATTTTTTTTTGCATCTTATATTGTTTGATTTCAAAATGAAAATAAATCTTGAATGGTCTACTTGGTCTACTCGGTCTACTTGGTCTACTCGGTCTACTCACCACCATCAGTGAGCTTGTGGACCTCAATCTCCTTGAAGCTGCCGTTCATGGCGAGGAAGTAGGAAGTTGGGCCCGACTTTGTGGCAGACACCCGGTATTTGGAACCCGAGTGGATCAGCTCTACCTCGACACAGTTGGACAACTGGCTGGAACCTTGGATTTGACCCCTGGAGATGAATTTGAGAGTTAGAAAGATCATCCTCCCATCTTAAACGCAATTTAGACACAAATTATGTATTTTCTAATTAAGTTGCGGACTTTGTATTATTTAAGTATTAATAAATGACTTCGTAAGAGGGGGTTCTGGGGTAAGACTCACTTCTCAAGCGCACTCTTGAACTCCTGGAAGTTGGCGGTGATGATGCTGTCAGCGATCAGAATGGAGCCGCAGATCACTCCCAACATGACGTCTGGCTTTTCTGATTGTACCTGTGGGTAATACAGTCCAAATAACTTATGAGTCTTCTAGGTCTACTCGGTCTACTAGGTATACTTAATCTATTTTTTCTGGTATAAATGTAACTTATTTAAATTTTTATCATTTAATACTTTACTTACTAAAGTATTCTTGGTCTACTTGGTCTACTTGGTCTACTCGGTCTACTTGGTCTACTCACCCTCTCAGCAATGAGCGCGTCCAGCCAGCTAGTGTCGATATCATTGTTCTGGAAGGCGCCAGTCTCCAACAAGGTGATGAGGTACTCCACTGTGGTGCGGAAGTCACCACGGATGCTCAGTTCTTTCAGAGCTATCACCAAGTTCCTGAAGGTGAAATTATGGTGATTAATGACTAAATTCCCTTAGAAGTTAGGCACAGGTGTACCTATGTGCACCCAAAGTTAGCCGGTATGTAAATTTTAAGTCCTAAATTATAGGGACGGCTATTAGCATTAAACAAACATAAATTTAAACTCCAAGGTCGAACGGAAGTTATCAAAGTCCAGCCTATGTTTAATGTCATACAAGCGTACAGAAGAATTATAATATAATTTGTCATAACTCTTTTAATTACGTGCGTTTCATCGCTCCTCAGCACGTGCAAAGGACAAAGTATAAGACAACTTAAAAAAAAGATGAATGAAATCAGTAAAGTTGTTCTCAAGTTATGGCGTGACCAATGGAAATAGGAATTCATTTATATATATATGTAGATAGAAGATAGATATATATATGACTTGGTAGCTATAAACATTGGTCTGACCGATTTGGAGTGGCGGTAAACCCAACCAAGTGCCAAGCCATAATTATAGGAAGTCATCGTGCTATAAGCAAAGTGGAAAACACGCCTTTACCTTTGATTATCTTTGACGGGACGACCATTCCTTTTAGCTCCGACGTTAAAAACTTAGGCTTGCACATGGACAAGACACTGAACTGGCGAACGCAGATCACTAATGTTAGTCGAAAAGTCACGGGAACATTGAGGTCTCTCTACCGTCTAAGAAACTTACTCCCATCCAATACGAAAACAATGTTGGTACAGATATTAATTTTTCCAATGATTGATTATGGTGATGTGTGCTATTACGACCTGAATGCAGATCTACTCAATAAACTTGACCGTCTTCTGAATAACTGCATTCGATTCATTTTCAACCTGCGTAAGTATGACCATGTCTCACAGTATAGAGCGCTTTTAAAATGGTTGCCAATCCGTCAGCGAAGAGCGCAGAGGGCATTGACTACCTTGTTCTCTTTACTAGATTCTCCTTTTTCTCCTACTTACCTTACTTCACAATTTCAATATTTATGTTCAAATCACGAAAAAAGTCTTCGCTCTTCATTTAATCGTCTTTTGCAATGTCCTTCTCACCATTCTGACTATATGCATTCTTCTTTCTTTGTTCAGTCCATACTTTTGTGGAATGCGCTACCCTTGGAAATCAGGATGGCAACCAGTCGCTACGTTTTTAAGGGTAAATTGAGAATTCACCTTTTGAATTCTTTGGCAGAATCAACTCACCGTTAATCTTTCTTATACATGTATTTTTTATTTTTATTTTATTTATATTATGTATTATCATATGTATGTATGTATGTATGTATTCATAGTTATTATTTGTATTATATTATTTTATAGTATCTAATTTATGTGTATATTATTTATTTAGTGTTTCTATTATTATGTTGTTGTAATACACTCTCATACTTTCTTTGTGTAGATCTAGATAATCATCTATCAGTGCACCTGCTACCATGTTGTTTCTGCATCACCCAAAGGTAGACTGGTAGAGAATGCCTACTGGCATTAAGTCCGCCTATGTACATTTGTTTATGTGCATAAAGTATTAAATAAATAAATAATAAATAAATAAATATATATATACTCACTCTCTAGCCTGTTCTCTCGTCTCCCCCCAGGAGAAGCAATGCCCGAACTGTGAGTCAGCAAACTCGTGGAGTCCACCAGATGCCGCCACGCTGAAGTAGCCCCATACGTTCTTCGAGGACCTGAAGTTAAGCTCCTGGACCGTACCCGAAGATGGCTTAAAACCTGTTAAAGGAGTTGTTTAGAAAATATATCAAGAGCCTCTCTATTTACGATGATATATTATGCTGACCGACAGTATAACCCAGGGATTGTAACCTTTTTTGATCCCTTGAAATTCTTGACGAAGCCGTGACGTGCCTTCAAACATACCTACCATCGCGCCTGGGTTCCCCGAAGGGTTAGGCAGAGGTGTTCTAATATATACCAACGATTCGCCGGTATATTTAGGCCCCATGTAATAGGGGGCGAGCCAATTGCCAGTAACCGGGCACCAATCTAGACTCCGAGCTACTACTAAGAATTTCATAGAAAAACTCAATAACACTTTGCTCAACCATGACCTCTACAGTAGCAGTCAGCTTCCAGCAATGTAGGTCTCACAATATTCGAATTATTGTTAACCCCTGTTGTTAAGCTAAATGATTGTGTTACGAGTGGGTTCACGTCGCTAGTGCAATGGGTGGGTTTCGCACCGGCAACCATAGGATCGCAAATTCGACGCCCTAGCCATTAGGATACCGCCGCTTAAATTTCAAACCCAATTAAGTATAAAAATAACTATAAAAGTACTAGTTTTCCGCCCGCAGCTTCGCCCGCAGCTTCGCCCGCGTGGAGAACACGATTTTAACTGTTTAGTTTTTTTCAGTTAAGGCGGGATATTGAAAATTATCTAACATAGCTTTCCGCCCACGGCTTCGCCCGCGTGGTTTTTTCATTTAATTTTTTCCCGTTTTTGCAACATTTTTCATTTCTGCTCCGCCCCTATTGGTCTTAGCGAGATGATATATAGCCTATAGCCTTCCTCGATAAATGGGCTATCTAACACTGAAAGAATTTTTCAAATCGGACCCGTAGTTCCTGAGATTAGCGCGTTAAAGTAAACAAACAAACAAACTCTTCAGCTTTATAATATTAGTATAGATATAATATTAATATATTTGAATCACATGCATATTTCCTATTTCAATTTATATTTACCTTCATCAGGATTCTCGGAGGTGATTCTTGCGGCGATGACGTGGCCCCAGGGGGAGGGGCGCTGCTTAGGCTCGTCGAACTCTATGGGGGAGAGACCCCACGGGGACTCGCCGTACAACAGCCGGATGTCCTTCACGTGGTACAGTGGCAGGCCCATGGCGATCTGGATATAGTTTTAAAAAAAGCTAGTCACACATTACTAGTAATCTTGTTAGCCCCTCGTGCTAAGCTAAATGCTAGTGTTACGAGTGGGTTCACGTCGGTAGTGCAATGAGTGGGGTTCGAACCGGCAACCACATGTTCGCAAGTCCGACGCCCTAGTCATTAGGCTACCGCCGCTATTACAGATTTTACAGATTTATTTATAAATAAGTAGCGTGTGCCTTCACTCGCGTTACAAAACGATTTAGTTACTATAATTTAGGCAGAGTATCACTAGATTACGTGTTTTACTCGGTCTTTTTGTTCTACCTGGTCCACTCAGACTACCTGTTCTACTCGGTCTACTCAGTCTACTTGGTATTCCAAGTATTCCGAGAACCTGATGGTTCTTCTACTTAAGATTTCTTCTACTTGAATTTAGTCAAATTACTAGTTCTATTCGGTCTTCTAGTTCTAGTCGTTATTTGGTTCTACTCAGTCTACTTTAACCATTTTCTGCACGCAATTTTTCTTCTTGTTTATTGTTTTTATCTGTATAAGTATTTTGTTTGTTTGTCAGATATAAATACATTTTCTTTACTTTTCTATGTCTATTTATGCTAACCAGTCTTCTTAGTATACACGGACTACCTTTTTATATTCAGTCTACTTCTTCTACGTGGTCTACTTATTCTATACAGTTTATTTATTCTACTCAGTCTACTTGGTCTACTCGGTCTACTTGGTCTACTAACCTGCAACTGCGCGGCCGGTAGGTTGACGTCAGCCACCATCTCAGTACAGGGATGTTCTACTTGGAGACGAGGGTTCAGCTCTAGGAAGTAGTAAGCGCCGGTCGCCGGCTCGTACAAGTATTCCACGGTACCAGCAGACACATAGCCCACCATTTTGGCTAGACGGACCGCGGACTGAAATAGAATAGTTTATTTTAGAAATATCCGCTTACGGTAGTGGTAAGTTTAAGTTACGCTTGCCACGGTCAGTCTATGGATGGGTGACCATTCTTACACACATACATATGGTCACGCATGTCCCCCCTGGCAGTAGGCAGAGTATAGATTTCCACTTGCTACGATCCTGGCAAACTACTTTTGCTTCATCTACATTCATTTCTACCGTCGGCTCAGGGTGCTCGGAACCTGGCCTTTTTTAAGAACATCCGCAATTTGGTTGCGGTACGTTCGCCGAGGTCGTCCCCTTCCAACTCGTCTATCCGCACTCGCCATGTTTACTTGTTTCGTCAATCTCCATTCATCCATTCTCTCTAAATGACCAAACCATCTTAACAGAATTTCTCAATGCTTGTTACTATTCTTGGTACAACATAATTCTGCTACTACTTTCATAGAAAAACGTCAATAACAAAACTCGACTTTGAAATCTGACCCACAACCTTAGCGTAGCAGTCTAGGTTATGACCACTAGACTTATAAGACAGTTCATAGTAGGAGAACATTGGAACCTAATTTCTAGAAAAGTATTTTTACATACCTTCTCCATCTCAATGAAGACATCAGGCTTGGCTACGGCAGCTGGCGCCTCCTCAATGATCTTCTGGTGACGACGCTGGATGGAACAGTCGCGACCGAACAGGGAAATCGCGTTACCTGTCAAAAGACAGAAAAATATTTACAGCTATCATTTAAACGGTTAGCAACGTATTCGTATTCTTACAGTCAGTTTACTTGATCAACATAGTATACCTGGTCTACTTGTTCTACTGGGTCTACTTGGTCTACTCGGTATACTTGGTCTACTCGGTATACTTGTTTAACTCATTCCACTTGTTCTACTCCGTTTGACTTTCTAGCTGGTCTACTTGTTATACTCGGCCTATTTATTCTTAAAGATCTCTCTGTTCTATTCGTTATACCTGTTTTTCTAAGTCTACTAGTTCTACTAGTTCTACTGTCTACTGTGTATCTGCTTAGTCTATTATTTTGAAAATCATTGACTAGTAACTGTGTCTTTAGAAGATCATTTACAGTATTAAATATCATTATCAATATTGCATTGTCTTCATCATCATCATTAACCCATTACATTGTCCCACTGCTGGGCATGGGTCTCCTCTCAGGAGAGGGATTAGGCTATAGTCCGCGACGCTTTCCTCACGATGTTTTCCTGCACCATTTAAGCGCGTGATAATTAATTATTAATACGCACACGACTTCGAAAAGTCAGCGGTGCGTGCCTTGGATTCGAACTCGAGACCTTTGACTTGGTAGTCAAATGGTCGCATCACTAAGTTATCACTGCGCCTTGTCTTCAATAGAAAAAAATAAAGACTTACCGTATTGATCAGCAATAAGCTGTACCTCCAAGTGGCGGGCTGACTTGGCCAGCTTCATCACGAATATGGGAGAACCAGGGACTTCCGCTTGTACCTGGAACAAATAAAGCATAAATATGTATCCAGTAGACCAACCTATTTTAATTCTAACCCTGGTCTAATGGGGGTTTCCAGAATTCACACGCAGTTGAGACAACCTCTCACGGTATGCATACCATCGCGTTTGGTATGGTGTGTATGGAGCGCCCAATTCCTCTCTCAATCCTTTGTCTTTTCTCCTTTCTCTCCCTTAAGGGCATAGGCCTGCCCCCTATTACATGTTTTAGCAGTAGTAGTAGTGCCTCGCTACTCCCTCAGTCCCCTTCCTTCTCCTTTTCTCTACGCCTGTACGCCCTCTCTTTTCCTTGAATAGGCTCGGTAAGGCATCTGCAACTCCTTTGGTATTGCAGATGTACATGAGCGGCGATGACTACTTACCATCAGGTGGTCTCGCCTGCTTGATTGCCGAGTTTTCCCATAAAAAGTATCTAATAGCCTCTTCAAGTTTTTAGACATACCTGTCGGAACATATTGCTGAAATCGTCAGGGTTCTCAACCTTCCTGATACCTTTACCACCGCCACCCTCGGAAGCCTTGATCATCACAGGGAAACCTGTGAAGGAAAGTTAATAGAAAGTAGTTATCACACAAAAAATAACTTGATCAGCATGAAAACTAAGATGATTACTGAATGGAGAAATACGCAAATACAGTTTGTTCGAAATAACTTTGCGCGTGTGAAATTGTTCGCCAGTGGGAGTCGTTGTAAAGACAATTGGTGTCGTATTTTCCGCATTAGTGATATTTTTTTTACCAATTTCGATGTTTATGTATAAAATTAATAAAAAAAAAACAAATTAATTAACGACACGAACGGCTTACTCAATTATATTCAAATAATTAATAATTAAATTTTCAGATATGATGACTTTGTTCTTGAGGCCCGTTCCTCCGGCCCTCACGCCTTTTCCCCATAGGGGTAGGCAGAAACTACAGAACGCCATTTGCTTCGATTCTTGCATATTTCTTTTGCTTCGTCCACATTCATACATATTGTCATACAGCGGGTCATACATACCAATTTTTTGTGCCGCCTGCAACCCTTGCTCTGGAGTAGTGACGCATCCTCGAGCGAACAGCTCCGATGAGATCTTTATCTTCTTACTATTGTACTCAGCTTTCAATTCTGAAACAAATACATGTATACCATCACGCCTGTATTCCCTGAAGAGTAAGACAGAGGTGTGTTAAAGTACACCCACAGTTTGCCAGTATGTTTCAAGTCCCATGTAATAGGAGGCGATTGCCATTAAGCCGGCACAATTTTAAACTCCAAGCTTAAACTAAGTTTTTTTTTGAAAAACCCAATAACACTTTGCTTGACCTGGAACGCGAACCCAGGACTTCTAGCGTAGCAGTTTCATCATGGCTTTACTGCGAGGCACGGAGGGGTCTCGATAAGTTAAGAATGGTCACCCATCCACACGCTGACCGCGGCAAGCCAATCGGTTGATCAGCTTAGTTATTACTTCACCACAAGCGTCTCTTGACTAACAGTAGTATCGAATTATACAAAGTACGGAAGAAAGACACATGTTTCCAAGTAAATTCCAGAATTTTCCAGAAGTTTCCAGAAGTAGTAGTAGAACTAGGGTTTCGCTGGCATGTCTACATGTCAGCATGAATGTGTTGGCACGACCAGGGAAGTACTATCTTCGTTCAGAATATCGACGTCAAGTAGCAGTATGCATACTGTTGCTTATCGTACGGTGAGTGTGAAGCGCCGGAGGCCCAATCCTTCCTTCAGTTCCCGTCCTTCTCCTTTTCCTTAAATAGGCTCGGCAACGCATCTGCAACTCCTTTGGTATTGCAGATGTCCATGGGCGGCTATGACTACTTACCATCAGGTGACGCGCTTGCTCGTTTGCTGAATTATCATCAACCCATTACATTGTCCCACTGCTGGGCACGGGTCTCCTCTCAGAATGAGACAGAATAGTCTTTAGTCCACCACGCTAGGTTGGCAGACTTCACACGCCGTCAAGAAAATCTATCAGGCATGCAGGTTTCCTCACGATGTTTTCCTTCACCGTTTAAGCGCGAGATAATTAATTATTAATACGCATATAACTTCGAAAAGTCAGAGGTGCGTGCCTTGGATTCGAACTCGAGACCTTTGACTTGGCAGTCCAATGGTCATATCACTAGGCTATCACGACACTCCAGACTCACTTGCCGAATTACCCCATTAATAAAAAGTACGGGGCAGATTCACTTACCACTTCCACTCCAAGGTAATGTAGGTATATCAGCGGTTTGGGCCACGATGGAAGAGGCGATCTTGTCTCCGAGAGCCCACATAGCCTTCTCAGGGGGTCCAATGAACACGACCCCCGCGCGGTGCAGCATCTCGGGGAGCTTGGGGTTCTCTGAAGCGTGACCCCAGCCAGCCCATACAGCCTAGGAAGAACAGCAAATTTGATGATTTTAAATGGCAATTAATTAGATATATGATATTAACATTACTTGACCACTCTAGTAAGTTTACCATATCGCACGATTTTTAAGCTCTTTGCAGGACTGCGACCGGATTTAGGAAATCTCAGGATTTTTAAAATTTTCAACAAAATAGAGTGTTTCAGAGAGTTTGGAGTTTTTCGGATCTATTTTATTACAAAAACAATATTAAACTTGAAATAAAACTACTTTTTATGGATTATATCGCGGTATATTGATATTATTTAATATTAAACTTCTTTATATAGTCTTATTTAAAAATCAACTGTGGTCATGTGAATTGCACAAAAAAAAACAACACCTAAAATGCGTCAATCAACATACCCCTTGGTGCTGCGGGCTAAGAAGCTGTAAAGTGATTGCCACAGAATTCGCAAAATTCGACAAAATCTCAGGATTTTTCAATGGAAATCACTGAAATCAGGCTTCATCTCTGGAGTTTTAAATTTTATATCTGGTAACCCAATACCATCGGGTACCATCCATACCCCGTCGGTGATCCATACATCATCAGATGATTAGAATGCGTTTCAACCAGACTGGCCTACAGTTGCGGGCAACCTACTGACATGGATAAAGTGGGGGGCAGACTTTTGCTAAATTTTGGAACAATGCATGCTAAATAATAATCTGGTAACCCAAATCTCTAGTAAAGTCCAAGCCGCACGTGAAAATGTTATCTCTAGTAAGCAAATTAACAAAAAAAGCTTATTCGCACATTACTAGTATTCTTGTTGGTTAACAAAAATACTATCACTTTGAATAAGCTTTTTTTCGTACTAAGCTAAATGCTTGTATTATCAGTGGGTTCACGTCGGTAGTGCAATGGGTGAGTTTCAAACTGGCAACCTCGTAATCGAAAGTCCGACGCCCTCGCCATTAGGCTACCGCCGCTTCAACTGACAGATATACCGCTGTCAAGATTCCACAAAGATACGAATTTTCTATTGAAAGAAAATTTCATAGTGAAAGTAAAATTCAGCCTCAGGCGGGGTTTGAAACTGCGTCCCTATGGTTAAGTACACCAGACTCTTTACCATCTAAGCTACAGAGACCACTGCCTGTGATGTAGATTTTTTCTTTTTTTTTTACGTCTTCTGGTGACGTCAGCAACAAGATTACCATGACAAGATTTACCTGTACTTGGGTCCTGATGGCGATGTCAACGATCAGCTCTACATTGGCATAATTATTGTTGTTGGAGCCGCCAGGCACCGGCACGTAGTGGTCCGCCATCTTGATGTACTCCGCGTTCGCTTTCAGGTCCTCCGGAGTCACCTGGAGAAGACGAGAGAAGTAGAGGAAGAGGTCTTTGAGAAGCGAATTAGACATCATGAAAATAATGAATGAAATCATGTTCTGATGTTATTAAGTGATTCCGCATCCCAAAAAAAAGGTCGTTCTTAAGAACATTTTTATTTCAAATAAGCTTTTACAAGCATTTATGAAACATTATTGACTCTAGTTGCACGGTTCCAAAAAGTTAATCCTATAGAGAAGAATCTGCAAGAACCTCTATAGACACTCTTAAAATAAAAGGTGTTACATTATTCACTGGTACATTATTGCACCAGTAACAGTAACAATACCAGTAACCAGTAACAATAACAGGATGTGAGGAAGAAAATAAAAAGAAGATACCCAGCATCCGAGAACTAAATGTCACATCATCAAAACATTTAAAACTATGTGATGTATCTACTTAGACATAAATGGGTACAATGTACTCATGCTCTGTTGAAATAAATATTTTTGCGATATCACAACATGATTATCAATGTATCTTTATATATCCTTTGTTAATATGTACCATGTAACTGTTTTTGTCCCAAATAAATAAAACAAAAGCCGTGGTAAACAGTACTAAACATATTATTATGAAAACATAACTTACCATAACAACGAATCTCACAGACCGCTCGTTCTTGAACATCTCGTAAGACCATCTTCTTATGGAGCGCATACATTTTACTGCACCGATACCGTTGTTCGCGATTAGAACCTGTCGAAAAAGGTATCATCATTATCAATCCATTTATGGCACCCACTGCTGGGCACGGGAGGCTATAGTCCAGCATGGTAACCAACTGCAGTTTGACAGACTTTATACGCTGTCGAGAAAATCTCCAGGATTCCTTATAATGTTATCGTTCACCGTTTAAGCGAGTGATTATGAATCTTAATCTTAGGCCCAGCGCGCACTACCGGCATGACAGGCATGGCAGATCAAGACTGTCGGTGTCGGATCGCAAAATAAAACTGCTGCATTTTTGTGACGCGCCAAGACCAAGGCACAGGAGGTCCACCGGTACGTTCATTGGACATCTCGGATCCCCCCTCCGCATTGTGCTATGGATGGCCGTGTGTTTTTAGTCGGTAGGAGTCCGACATGACCGTCCATCTTTACGTCTGAGACGCGGAGGACATCCATGAAGATTTTGACACGGAAAAAAAAGATCAAGACTGTCAAGGTACACTTCGAGATACTTCGAAAGTCTTCGGCAGCGGAAGGCATAGCAAAGGACGCTGGGTTCGGCAGTCTTCGGGACACTGAAGCAACCGAAACGCCTTTGCTCCTCGGCATGCCTGAGGACTCCCAGTAATAATTGCCGTCAGTGTGCAGGTTGGTACGCCGAAGGATTCCTAGCCATGCCGTGGCGATAGGGGGCGCCGAGCATTAATCTCGCCTTGGCAATGCAATGAACTGCACTACTAACATAACATGCACCATCATGCTTGTCTGCCCTGCCCCACTAACCGTAGGGTTAGACAGAGGTTTAACTAATGTACAGTTCACCGGTATGGATAGAAAGATAGATTTATTTATTTGCATATATTTAATGTTAACGTCTGTAGCAGGGGGCGAACCTATTGCCCAGGCACATATCCAAACTGCTGAGATTTTAAAAACCCAATAACACTTTGCTTGAATTGGGGATCGAACCCAGGACCTCTAGAGTAGCAGTCGCACTTTGGACTACTAGACTAATGAGGCAGTCTTCAGACAAGCTTGGGTATTTCAAAAAAACTGTACCAATGTGTGACTGTTACAAAGACCGGCCAGTAAACAAAACCACACCGACCTTATTAATAGGCTTGGTGCCCTGGAATCTCCTGACGAACTCCTCAGGAGTAGCTACCGTGAAGTCTTTCTCTTGGAAGCGCTGGCTGTGGATCACTGTGCCCTGGGACATAGAAGGCCTGAAAAAAATAAACTTATTTTAAAACAGGAACATCACTCTTGTATCCAGTGTTACGTAGAAAAATTATCGAATAGTGTTGAAGTCACACTCGGGCTTGTGTTAAATTTACAGGGGAGGTGCATTATTGTATACTGCAGGAGTGGGAAAGAATTTTCAAAGTCACGGACATATTAATAAATACTTATCACGCGCTTATTAAACGGTGAAGGAAAACATCGTGCGGAAACCTGCATGCCTGACAGATTTTCTTGATGGCATGTGAAGTCTGCCAACCCACAGTAGGCTAGCGTGGTGGACTATAGACTTATCCCTGTCACGCTTAGGTGAGGCTTGCGCCCTGCAGTGGGATAATTTAATGGGTTAAAGTTACACATGTAGATTGTTAGGTGGGATACCATTCCACTAAAAAGATCAGTAATCAATTTTATCATGAACATTATTTATTATTGATTAAATACTGAACTAAACACATTAACACATGTTAAAAAGCAATCAAACCACTTTAATCTTAATAAGTCACTATAATATAATGATTAATTGGAATATAAGTAATTAATCTGATAAAACAATATTTCTCTAAGTAAATATGCAGTAATATAGCACTTTATCTGGTATTTTATTGAATATATAGTTTATCATAATGTACTAGAGTTGCCTGCAGATTAGCCCACATGGGATCGCAATCAAATCATAATCATCAAGCTTATAATGGTACACTGCTGAATAAATTTGCAGATTATAAACCGCCTATGTTGATCTGGAATTTATTATTCCAGAGCATTCTAATGGTGAAAGAATAATTAAAATTGGTTACATAGTTTCTGTGACACACATTCACAGCAACGGACAGAGATAAGTGGAAGAAGAGTGGGGAGGCCTTTGCCCTGCAGTGGGACACTACAGGCTCATAAAAATAATAATAACATAGTTTCAGAGTAAATCAATTATGAACGGACAACACTCTTCTTTATGGTATCAGTATGGATAGTATAGATAGACTAAGACCCTGTAGTAGCCTAGTCATATGACTATGGTCATCTAAGTCATACTTAGATGACCAAATCACTCAAATTATACTTTGTCTGTATTTTGATATTGATGTTACTAGTATCTCAGCTGTATCTTAATTAATTGTTTAACTCCAGTTTGGCGCAAATGTATGGTATTAATGTGGAAACTGTTTTGGATTATGTATGGTTTACCTTGTATGTCTTTTTTCTTTATAATGTATCTGTTTGTTTCCTGAATAAAATAAAATAAAAAATAAAATAAAATAAATACTTCTCCTCATAGGACTGTATTAGTAAATGCAAGGGTAAAATCAGAGACAATATGCCAACCATAAGTGCACATTTAGTACAGGCACAAAATAAAAATTCAGCTTCAGACAGGATTCAAACCATTCAGATACACTAGACTACTGGACAATGATATCTTTGAAAATGTTTAACATGCATTGGACTTGACGGGTTAACCATCAACTTCAATATTAAAGACACAAAGCATAATCAATTGTTTTGGTTACCAGCGATCAGTACTTGATTCAGTGAATTAACTGTTCAAGTAATAATATACATTTTCTGGTGTACTTAAGCAGAGGGATGCAGGTTCAAACCCTGGCTGAGATTGAATTTTTCTTTCACTAAAAATTTTGTTTCATTAGAAAATTCATATGTTTGTAATAATTTACAGACAAATGCAAAATCGATTGATGTTGAGTGTAAGGACCAGGAGCCTGCTGCCAAAATGGTGAAGCAAAAGATAGAGAGTAAACCGGCATGTCCTAGAACCTAAAAATTTTAAGACATGACGGGACATCTACCAACCCGCACTGGGCCTGTGTTGTGAATTACAGCCCACTCCTTCTCACCAAAAGGAGGCCTGTCTACCAGCAGTGAGAACAGTATAGAAAGATTATGATATGCTTATGCAAGAGTATTTATGCACTTGCTGAATACAATAAATAATAACTTATATAAATAATATACTTACTTAAGTGGTGAAGGAAAACAATGCGAGGAACCTACTTGTCTTTTTTTTTATTGTCACATACACAGCCTCTGTAACCCCATATCACTTGAATAAATTAAGATTTAAAAAAAAGCTAACTAGCCATGTTGGTCACACATTACTAGTATTCTTGTTAACTCCTCGTAATAAGGTAAATGCTTGTATTACAAGTGGGTCCACATCAGTAGTGCAATGGGTAAGTTTCGAACTGACAACCACATGATCCGAGTCCGACGCCCTAGCCATTAGGCTACCGCCGCTTCAAACTTTTTGAACCATTGACTTATATAGATGTCACATTTTTTTTATAGTATGTAGGTAGATTATGATTTCTTAAGTAAATTAATAAATAAAAATATAAATGATTGGTATTACAACAATGTATGTTTAGACCACAAAAATACTGGTCAGGGAGTAGCCTTAACAATAGTAAAAATCCAATTCTAAGTACCCAAATAAGATAATTTTTATTTCAGGCATAATGAATAGGAAATATTTTCTACGACAACTGCGATATCTTTAAGAAATAATCAGCAATAAATACGTGCGTAACTAGAGTACTGATTTGTAATAATTAAATCTAAACTGTAATAATTCTAATTAGTGAAACTAAAGAGAAATCACTGCCGTGGCATACTTTTAGCGTTTCAACACGTATATCATCAAATTTTCCCCCGCTATCTCGAAATTTGGCAAAAAATCTATCATCACAAACAATCGTAGTAATTTTTTGATGCTTATTTACTAAATAAACTATAAAAACAAAACTTGCTTATTTGAACATTTTTTTTCTAACCTGTAAGGCGTATCAGAGTACAGTCCGTTCATCCCTTGATACATTTTTATCAATAAATGAAACACTGAAAGCACTATTTTACACAACAGAATAGATAACGGTACGATTTAATTCATTAAAACGATAATAATTAAACATTCTCTAATTCAAGAAACGACACAGTTCAGTTTTGTTTTCTTATTTTGACGTACGGTTTTTGCAATGAAACTCGCATGACGGATCATACGATCGTGCTCACTCGCTTGCGCTCGTTTATTCACTGTCGTGTGAAAGAGATGGCAATCTAATTGATCCAAAGTTGCCATAATAAGGAAATTGCAAGAAGGTTGCATATGAAAACTTGTTTATTATAACGTTAGGGTTGGGAAAGGGTCAATACAAATCGATAAGATATAAATAATTTGCGTGGTATATATTATTGTATTTCTTGCACGTTTAACTAATTAAAATGATTATCTTACTAATTAAAACATTTATGAACATTTACATTTAATTCTAAAACAATGCGTAAATTGTATACTTAATTGTATGAATTATTACAAAATAAGTTATTTAAATGAAAAAGGCATTGGATACTTTTTCAAACCTTAATGAATGTAAGGTCCAGTTTAAACCTTACTAGTGATTAAATTACTGGCATCACAGAGAATACAAAATTGATTGTAGTAACGTCGTCCCTTAAATAAATCTATTATCCTCTTACTTCATCATAAAACGGTTACCTCATGTGTTTACTCAATAAGAGTATGATTAAAAATATGTCAAATAAGTCAACTGTAGAAAGTCGGCATAAGCCTCCCCCAATCTATACCATTTCTAAAACCTGTGCCATATTATGTTGGAACAACACAATACGGCACAGGTTTAAAAAAAAATGTACGAACCTAATGACGTACTTTGTATGTAGTTACGAAAGCAATCGATTGCGATTACTTTAAAATAAAACAGTGATATTGCAGAAGCGGCCAATGGATAAAATTAATAAGACACGTTTCACTCTAATTAATAAACACAGCCTAATTAACTAACTGAACCAGAATTACTTGTTAAAAATTGTTAACATTCTTGACCACTTTTACTGTTGAATCCTCATTTTTTTTATGTAGATATTGTTACCACAAAGTGTTTGTTTTTCGAAATAGGTTCCTATCTAAGATGAATCAATTAGTCACAATTTTAAATATGTATTGCTGTAAGTGTATTTTACTATAATAAAATTAATAACCCGAAAAAAAAAGAAAATCATGATCCATGATCATGATTTTCTTTTTTTTTGAGCCCGAGAATATAATGCAAGGTAGAAAACCAGTAATAAGTTTTGGCAGCACTAGAACTTAGTCAACAAGATCGCAGTAGGACAACGATAATTTGCTCAATTGGCATACAATAGACGCAAGTCATCAATTCTGCGCACAATTTATTTTAGCATCTGTATATAGGAGCTCATAAAGTAACTCACTTTTAACTCAGTCGCCTCTTATCAGATGTGCGATATTTCGTGTAAGTAAATTAATCAAACTATCAGGCAGATCCAATAGTTTGAGTTATTCATATTTCGAACCCATACTATTTTTTTCTCTATTTCGATCCTTCACAACCTTTCCAAGCAACTTTCTACCAAGACATAGGTCTCAACTACTCGTGCGTACGTCTGTCTCAAACATTGTGGACGCAGTAGGCTAGCGTAATAGATGAACTTTAGTAGAACCGACTTCATTCTAAGAAGAAACCTATAGTATAGGAACAGTCGACAGTAGGTCAAGGTATACAAAACTGTCAAATTTCTCCAAATGATTTTAAGGCTTAAATTGTTAAGATAAAGTTCAAAATCAACTGAGAAAATTTGTCATTTTGTGGTAACTTGATGTGCTGGCCACCGTACTTAAAATTATTGGGACAAAATATGACGTGCTACTGACGTTACTTATTCTGAACAAAATATATTCTGGTTTCGCATATATTAAAAATAAGGTTGATAGGTAGATGCAATCAGCCTTTTCAAGCTCTATTGCATATACAAATCAGTCAGTCATGTAGTAAATTTTTTTTAGAAGGCTTGTGCAACTTTCAATCTGTTTTGTGATCGCAATCTTAAATTCAAATGGAATAAGGTAGAACTCGATTAGTGGAACACACGGTACTGCTCTAGTTTTAAGGGTTCCGTAGCCAAATGGCAAAAAACGGAACCCTTATAGATTCGTCATGTCTGTCTGTCTGTCTGTCCGTCCGTATGTCACAGTTTTTTTTTTCTCTGAAACTATAAGAGCTATGCTGTTGAAACTTGATAAGTTGATGTATTCAGTGAACCGCATTAACATTTTTACACAAAAATAGAAAAAAAAAACAAATGATTGGGGGTTCCCCATACTTAAAACTGAAACTCATTTTTTTTTATCAAATCCATACGTTTGAGGTATCTATGGATAGGTCTTCAAAAATGATATTGAGGTTTCAAATATCATTTTTTTTCTAAACTGAATAGTTTGCGCGAGGGACACTTCCAAAGTGGTAAAATGTGTGTCACCCCCCCTGTAACTTCTAAAATAAGAGAACGATAAAACTAAAAAAATATATGATGTACATTACCATGTAAACTTTCAACGAAAATTGGTTTGAAAGAGATCTAGTGAGTAGTTTTTTTTGAAAACGTCATAAATCGTAATGGCACGGAACCCTCCGTGCGCGAGTCCGACTCGCACTTGGCCGGTTTTTTTGTTAAACAGTGCAACATGACATGTATGTACATGTACATCACTCAATGCTGCATCACGTGTATTACCGACTTGATTATAAACAATTCTAATATTGTTCTTTGCGATTCAATCGCAACAAAGTTTGCTAGTACACACAAACACGATAAAAATAAATCTTAAGTAGGAAACAATGTCTCGTAAATAAAGATCATTATAGAAATTAATAAAGTGATCTTATGTTTATTACGTTTTATGAAATATGTGTAGTAGCCATAGGCGTGCTTCTGGGCGTGATCAACTGAGTTCAATTACCCGATAGTTCAAATTTTTTATGCTCAAACTTAAATTCGGCTCTAAACGTTCCCCTTAAATGACAATTCACTAATTATATCTTGCAAAAATACCACTACAACTTGGGTATAATTGATTCACGTCTGCCTGACTTGTTTGAAAGTAACTTCAAGTGCCGGCGCAGACTAATACATACTAGGTACTTATGGTAGAGGTGCGAATGTTCATATTGTTTGGCTAAGTATTTATATTATAACTTTAAGAATCGACAATAACTTCTTTCTTCAAAAACAATTTCTGACAATTATTATATTAGGTGATACACATCACTGGTATTTTTATTTAAATCTCTATCGCAAAAGGTTATCTTTACATTAATTATGCAATGGCAACCCAAAAAAAGGAGCCAAAAGTGTCAAATGAAGCGGGAGCAACTTCACGAAGGGATGGAACTTGGAAGCAATATAACTTTAGGTGTTTTTAATATTATTTCAGCTAAACCAATGTCGCCAGAGGCTGCACTAGCTTATACATTAGTTTCTATTTAATTTCGATGTAGATAGTTTAAGTTACGATGGAACTGGCGTAACATTTTGTTAAAATTTCCTAAATAAATAAAGAACAAAATAATATTATTCTACTCTTTGCTTGTAAAGTTGGAACTAGAGATGGGCGTCTACCCGGTAAGAATCCGAACTTTGGGTAAATAATAATTAATACCAATTTTTACCTTCCCAATTATAATTTATACCGGGTAGAAATTAAAAAATAATAAACCAAATAACATTATAATTTTCACATGTTTGCCAGCAGTTTCAGTGTTGCCATTTGTTGTACGGCTATTCTGTACTTTCTTAAAATGGTACACGGCAATACATTAATTAAAGTAAAATAATTATGCAATTCTAATGTTCCAATATTAGTTTTATCAAAAATATACTGTACCTACATATAAAAATAATAATTAAATGTACAGTGGGTTATAGCTGTTACCTGACCCACTGAGACCCCGCCGTCCCACCTAGGGCGGGTCAGGTTACAGCTATAACCCACTGTACATGTAGAGATAATAATATATTAAATTATTTATTTATTAAACATATTGTTTACCCCTACGAATAAAATACCCAAACATCGGGTTTTTACCGGGTAGACGCCCATCTCTAGTTGGAACTGGTTTCTTGTCTTGCTCTGTAAGTAAGTATTTATCAGAGATTCGTATCTAAATTGCGTGATAAGCATTTTATGAAATAAAAGCCATATTGAATTTCAAATAATTTATGCGCACTAATTAAAATGCAAAAAATTCAAGTATGGTAATCGCATCCCATGGTTTGTTTGAGTGATACAATATGACGCCATAGTTTGGAATCACATGTATGGAACACACCTGGGAATCGAACGAAAGAGTTGAGAATTTTCTAAAAACTAATACATAATATCTTAAAAAGGATAACTAAGTAAGTACTTTTTATTACTCTCTGAGTATCTTTACTAAGGTATTATGAGTTTATGGCAAGCATACATAGAAGTGTACCTATTAAAGATGAGTATAATATTGTGACATGAGTCTCGGCCTTGAAAGCATAATCATTATATTTTTAAATGCGAGAAAAACCAATAAAAACTCCTAATGAATTTTAAACGAAACGTTACGATTTGATCATCCGTAAACTCAGATCAAATAAAAAGTTAAGATGGAACTTTGCGAACAAAGAAGTGAGGCCGGCTAAAACTACGCCATGCCGTCAACACACAATTACACGCACACATGTATTAGTTAACTACGCCTTATCTTGTCAGTCGAGCTTTCGATAGCTCGATAGCCCGACTGACAAGATAAGGCGTAGTTTCGGTATACGTGTGTGTGTAATTGTGTGTTGTACACGGCATGGCGTAGTTTTAGCCGGCCTCACTTCTTTGTTCGCAAAGTTCCACCTTTACTTTTTATTTGATCCGAGTCCGTAAATAATCAAATTTTTCTTTCCCCCAGGCAGGGTTTTCGGACCTGCGTACCTACGGTGCAGTAAAGCGCCTGGTGTCCATAACATAGGGACTGGCGCCGAACTATTCTTTTACTAGAAAATTCATATCTATGGGTACAGGGTGGAAACATCGACGCAGAAAACCGAACTTGATATTTTTGTTCGGTTATAATAAAACTGCTATTCCCTACAAAAGTGAAAATACCCACACGCTCAGATCAAATAAAAAGTTAAGATGGAACTTTACGACCAAATAAGTGAGGCCGACTAAAACTACGCCTTGCCGTTTACAAACACAAAGCAAAGCAAAGCAAAGTTCCATCTTAACTTTTTATTTGATCTGAGCCCACACGGTAAATTTTTTTTTAAATAACCGACGAATAAAAACTTAAAATAATGGGGTTCAGGATCACGTTCTGAATTCACAGTAAGCGGTTGTGTGCCGATGTATCTATGATGTTGATGCTCTGTATACCTACTTACCAACTGTTTTTTTAATGTGTTGAAAATCCTCATGATTTCCCTGCCACCTAGGGGAAGTGGCAGGTTATGTATGGCTAAAAACAGCTCTTCCCTTTTTTGCCCTATAGTCGTGGCTAGAGATGGGTTAATGCTGAGGTATTTTGGGCAATAAAAATAAGTGCCTCGGCACAAACCCATGTTATTGATGAGTTTCTGCCAAAGCACTTTGGGCATCTAGAATAAATGCCCGGGCATAAACCCATCTTTAGTCATAGCTATGGGATTCACGCCTCCTAATGCAATCGTAGGTACTCTGGAAGCCTTTGAAATAATGATTTTTTTGGGAAATTGCAAAAAATTGGCAGTCCTAAGTTTTTACAAGCATTTTTATTCAATAAAAATATTAAAGTACGAGTTATATAATTACCTAGGCTCATCATTTGTGTGCTCAGACCTGTATAATAAAAAAAACGATAAACAAACATACTTACTTGCATAGTTTTTACGTAGGTACCTATGTCAATGTTCAGTATGAATAGTAATGTTTCAACGTCACACTTATTTTACACATAATTTAATAATGTGATATCTAATTAAATGGGATTTGTAATTCTCTATTGTCATTTCACTTTTTTATATGATAAGACATGTATATAATATGGGTACTGGTTATTCATACATATAAATGTAAAAAAGTGCAGTGATAGCCTTGTGATATGACCATTGGACTGCCAAAGGTCTCGAGTTCGAATCCAAGGCACGCACCTCAGTCTTTTCGAAAGCATGTGCGTATTAATAATTAATTATCACGGTGAAGGAAAACATCGTGAGGAAACCTGCATGCCTGAGAGATTTTCTTGACGGCATGTGAAGTCTGCCAACCCGCAGTAGGCTAGCGTGGTGGACTATAGCCTAATCCCTCTCGTTCTGAGAGGAGACCCGTGCCCAGCAGTGGGACAATGTAATGGGTTGATGATGATACATATAAATTGTAACATACCATACTCACTTTATTAGATCTCATATATGGACGAGCATATTTACTAGCAATAAATCCAAAGGCCAAGCTTGTGAGTTACGTAGCAAACTAAATAACACTGCTTGCCCTGGGAATCGAACCCAGGACTTTTCTATGTTACAGTCAGCATCTTTATGAAAGTGAACGGACTGTTTATAATTATCTAAGCAACTAAGGAAATTAAACTTGTAACCCCTCGTTCTAAGATAAATGATTGTGTTTCGAGTGGGTTCACGTCGGTAGTGCAATGGGTGGGTTTCGAACTGGCAACCACATGACCGCAAGTCAGACGCCCTAGCCAATAGGCTACCGCCGCTTCAATATGTTTAACATTTGTGCTTATTTTCTTTACTAATTTCGGAACGACTAACTTCAGAGAAGCTCAGTTAATTCGAACAAACTTCACTTATAACTTCTAGCAGCGTCTAGGCAGCTGATTATTAATAAAATAGGTACCATACTTACTAGCATTTTTCCAATAACTGTTTTTTCCAAAAAAAATTAGAAACCTCATGCGAAGTTGTTTTAAGAATATGTATAAATGGCTGTAGGTATTCTTTGACCCAACACCGTCATAGCTAAACGTTTGCTATTCTGCTCGTAAAAAATATGTCCTTACATTAAAAGACTTTGTCATATAACAAGGATATTTAGAAGACAAATACAGTATATACCTAATGTATGTTATCTATGGGTTAGACTGCCAGTGTTTAGCTCCGACCAGGGCCGTATTTAGCTACTGGGGCGTGGGGCCATGGGGCGCGGGATTTGTAACGCGCCCCGAATGGGGCACATCATTATGACGGTTGTTACATTAATGCGTAATATTTATCTCCGCAAGATATATTTATTTATTTAAGATGATAAAAATATTTCTTAGCGCTTATGTAACGATTAATGTGCGACCTTTTGTTTGTCTGTATGTTTGTAAGTTCAAAATTACATAAAAATGATACATGTAGGTAAACCATAAAATATATTCATACATACATCATCAAATCCGACAGAGGCATTATCTTTATGAGACAATAATTATTAGTTTGGAACGCAGAACCGGCGGTTTTAATTGCTTTTGTAATTATATTAAACTTATTAATGCAATTCCAAACAAATGAAATCCGTGTTTATCTGTCCGGTGAATATAAATATGCTTAGTCATTTAAGTGGGGTTTTAAAATAAATATTTATGCCTTTTAAGATTACTCAAAAAATAGTCTTTTACCTGAAGCGGCGGTAGTCTAATGGCTAGAGCGTCGGACTTGCGAGCATGTGGTTATCGGTTCGAAACTCAGCCATTGCACTAACGGCGTGAACCCACTCGTATTACAAGCATTTAGCTTAGTACGAGGGGTAAACAAGATTACTAGTAATGTGCGACCCACATTGCTAGTAAACTTTAAAAAAAAAAACTAACTTGAATGTATCGGCGAAAAGTACTGAAAAAAATTGAAAAGGGCATCAAAACTCCTTTGAAATAGTTTTGTAACAAATTATTTATGAAGCGTTTAGCGATAGCACAACATTCAGTCAAAAACGCGGAAGAGAATAATATCTGTAAAAACATAACGACTTGATGACGCGATTACGATTCGCACCAATCTGCTATTAATCGCAGTTCTCAAATCATAAAGCAAATACATAGTTTTGTCACTGTTTATTCTACACGAACCCAAGGTTACTATTGTTATCAGAGCCTTGTGGCTCAGCTTAACCCCCGTTATCCATGTAGAGGTGGATAGTGCAATCAGAGATAATAGTGTTTATAAAGAACGTCATTACGTTCGTATTTCTGCTACGACAAGAGCTATTCAGCACAACCAACATAATTCAAGCCTGTATTTGCCGAATGGTTAGGCGACTATATTGGTGTCTAGATCTATTCATTACACCTTTTTTTTTTGTCGGGGTTGGAAACGCTTTATGCACTATCCGCCGCCCTAGGGAGAGCCATGGGGTGTGTCGGACTCTGCTCTGAAAAGAGCGATCTACCTACTAAAACCAACCTCGGCGTTTCACGTCACCACTTTAGTGCCGGGAATACGGGAGCGCTGTGACATCGAATACCTAGATTGACCCCAATGTTAGATTTTCAGGCTCTAATCGATTATGTTACAAGTAAGTATCATACAGTTTGTTCGAAATAACTAATATCCTGTCTGAAGTAGTCCACAAGTGGTTTTTGCAGTGGTAAATTTTTATAAAATTTCTTTGGAGAGACAATTGTGGTCGTGTATATTTCACATTTATTTTCTTTAGTAATTACGATATTTATTTAACGATTTCACTAGCGCGGTAGTTCAGAACGGCTAACTTCAGACAAGCACACTTATTTCGAACAAACTGTATTTTAAAAGTAACCTTTGCTAAAGCGGATTTTTTGGGGCCAGGGCAATCAACTATTCTTAAGTTCATTCAATAAGGGCGGCTAAAATTTACAATTGGTGGACTTGGTATTATTTTGCAAAGAACTATCAGTTGTTAATTGCCTTCATTCACCAAGTTGTGGCGTGAATATTCATTGGTAAATTTTATCTGCCGAAACATAATAAAATAATTGCCCTAGAGTTGAATAATTATACTGTATTTGTATTAAATAATAAACGATGTATACTTTGGATAGTATAGTGGGAGAAGAACTCGTGGCTAAGTTATAACTGAACTGATCAACAGATCTGCAAGGTTAAGCTACACCAGCTGCGGTCAGTCTGTGGATGGGTGACAGTTCTTAACACAGCGAGACCCCTCCGTGCCTCGGAGAGCACGTAAAGCCGTCGGTACCGGTTACCATACGTATACTCATGACAATCGTTAGTGGTAGTCAGAAGACCAAAAAGCCTGACACCCAGTCTATCCTCCGAATATCGGTGTTGCCCAGAAATTGGGTTGCGGAGGTCTGATGGCAGTAGCTTCGTGTAAAATACTGATATTTAGCCTATCAGAGGCCGTATTACCACGTATTAATGTCATCATTTTTAAGTTTTGAAAGAGGGATGCCGCTCTACAGGTTAAATAGTGGCGTCCCTCTCTCACAACCTAAAAATGATGGCATTCATACGTGGTAATACGGCCCCTGGTTAGACTAGAAGCCGACCTAACATGATTGGTTTAAGGCTGAGAGGATGATGATGACTTTGGGTAGTTAACACACTGTTTTATTTCGTTTCTCAAATATTATTCGGTATTTAAACAAATCAAGACAAAACTGTGCATTAACCACGGCCTTAACTTAACTTAAAACACCTTTATTGAGGTGTTAAAATAATTACAATAATGTATGTAGGTACTATCTTTTTGTATTTTTTAGGCATTTTCCATGCAAAGATTACGAAGTTATTTTAATGAAGGACAAATTCGAGTGCGGGGAGGATTCAAACCTGCATCTTCTGGTTAAGTACACCAGACGCTATGACCGCTAAGCCACCGCGAGTCCCACCCGCCAGTTCTAAATTTGCCTTCGCATATTTTAATTTACGTCTGACGTACATAAACACATTTATATTTAAATAACTTAATAATGTATGTAACTAGCTTTTAAAAAACACAACCATTTAACATGCTAACCTTTGAAAAATATACATAAATATGACATAACTAACGCGTGTTTAGTTTACCATATTACTTGAGTAGAGGATTGTGACGCAGAGTTTGCATTGTAAGCGATTCGAGTTCCGTAAAGATTGTATTTTTATACTGACAAGCTCAATATCAACAACATTGATAAATGTGTAAGGTTACATGGTTATGCTGCTCTTTCCACAGTCAGGCATGACCAGAATGACCATTATTACGGGATATCGAGACTACCTTATTACCACGACTGCTACGCTAGAGGTCTCGGGTTCGATTCCCCTGTCGAGTAGTGTTATTGTGTTTTCAACCGACTTCAAAAAGGAAGAGGTTCTCAATTCGTCTGTCCACACACATACACACACACACACGCACGCACACACGGGCATATACACACACACTTTATAGATTTTTTTTCTGGAACAGAACCTGGAAGAGCTTGTTCCCCACGACACAGGGTGACCTAATGTGGGAACACATAACATAACATAACATACATACCATCACGCCTGTATTCCCCGAAGGGTTAGGCAGAGGTGTACTTAATGTACACCCACAGGTAAGGTTTCACAAAATAATGTATTTACATTTTTCATTTTAATTTTCGTTTGTATGTTTGTTACGCGATTATGGTTGTTGTGTTTGGTAGGTCATACTTCAATTACTTCATACTTAAATTTTATCGAAATCGGTTGAGTGGTTTTAAAAAAATCAACTAGTCTAAAAAAAATATACATTGATGATACTTAGTATCGTTTACTCCGAAACCTCGCTGTCTCATTGGAGCAGTGTGCAAACAAAACTATCCACTAAAAAATACTTTTAAAAAAGTCAAACCGCCTTCAAAAAATAATAAAATAATTTTATGTCGTTTTAGACATAAAATTATTTTATTATTTTTCGAGTTTGGGAAGTCGGTTGCGAAAACAAAAGGACCACTCAAATTGAGTCCCAAACTGTTTTAGTTTCTATGAAATTCCCAGTAGCAGCTCTGAGTTTGGATATGTGCCCGGTAAATGGCAATAGACTCGCCCCCTATTACATGGGATCTAAACATCCCGGCGAACTGTGGGTGTACATTAAGTACACTTCTGCATAAACCTTCGGGAAATACAAGCGTGATGATATGTTCTGTTCTGTGGCACGGCGAGCCATCGCATCGCCATCAATACCGTTTAAGTACATGGTCAGTTTCAATTCGTGTAAATCGTTGATATTCAGTCGTATTTACTAGCTGGCCTTATAGCGGTCAGCTACAACATAACTAGTTGGGAAAGGAGTGGGACTGGAATGGAAATTTTAAAGAGAGTACCTCTCTTTCAGGTCAATACAAATAAAATCATATTGGTCAAAATACGGGCTATACTACATACCCACTACAGAACTTTGATGGTAAATTCCCCATAAAATTACAAATTTCATCACGTATATTAGTACACGTACCTACTTATTTACCTCTTCGACTAAATCTCAATAGATATGCTATGAGAAAATTCTATTCTATAACGTAACGTGTAGTAGGTAAGAAACGTTAGTCAAAGTTTAACGATAATGCTTTGCCAAGGTCGAAGTAACAAGGAAATACGTAATTTGCTTCAGATTTTAATGTGTGAGAGTAAAGTTCAAATACCTGCTGAGTTCTAATGCGCTCGACGTTATTCATTGGCAGGAATACTATAGCTTAATAATTATTATTGATTACATAAACATACCATCACGCCTGTGGTGCCTGAAGGGTTACGCAGAAGTGTAGCAATATACACTCACAGTTCACTTGTATGTTTAGGTCCCATGTAAGAGCGGGTAAGCCTATTGTCACTAACCGCTTACAAATTCATGCTCCGAATTGGTATTAAGAGGATAGTATCCGCTTCGCGCTCCATACAAACGTAGTTTGGCCCTTGCTTGAATTTTAAACAATGAAAGTCATTGAAATTTTGCAGTAACAATCTTATCATTAAAATACGTGTTCCTGTAGTATACAATTTCATTTCAATATACGGTTAAAAAGTTACACGAGCTCGAAGATTGGCAATTTTCGTTGAAAAACGGCCCAACTTTATGCTAGTATTTCTCGACAATGTATCAATACAGAAACATTCTGATTCGAAAGAAACCCAGATAATATAGTGAATATATTTTTACAAGATTTTTTTTACGTATTAACAATATTATAGGAGTAATCTCCAAAATTCGAAACATAAGAAATACGCGTGAAAATGTTGTTTCTCCTCTCGGGCACGCGTTCGCATCGCGAGGGATAGAGACAGCGACAACTGTGCAACATTGTTGCGTTCGCGAGGGACACTCCTCTTAAGAAATTCATCGTAAAACTTCGACGCCTGGGAGTGACAATATAGTTTTTTTTTTAATTTCGGTATCATGTATATACATTATTAGTATATTTCAATTAACTATGTAAGTGTCTTATCTATTATTAAATACTCCATTTAGAGATATCAAAAAAAAAACATCCTGGATACATTGTTCCATAGTAAAACCTAATATTTAACATTGTTCGACCTGAAAATTAAACCCCGTTGTATCAGTCGCGGTTACAACCACTTGACTAATAAGGCAGCCATTATTAAATATTTTATTTAATAATTGCTTTACGTGACCAATTTAGCCCCCAAGTGGGGCCTAAATCCAAGCCCGTCCCTGCTTCAGCCAACCTTTGGCTCAAAAATAAGTATATTTCTAAAACCAAGCTCATTAATAAACAAGATAAATTATTATGCTTTAGAATCTGTCACGCATGACCGAAAAGGCGTTAATTTTATGAGGAAAACAACTATTTTTAATTGTTTACGCTACAAAACAATTATTATAACCATCAGGAGAAAAACTAATTGACGCCAAAATTAAATAAGTGGATGATATTTCCTTGAATGTTATTTTGTTTGTTTCTGATTTTGTTACCTAAGTTCCTTTGCCTATGAAATGATTGTAAATTTGTAACTAATAGTTTCAATAATTGAAATAAAATTATTCTCGATTGGATGTATCGTTATCGTCGAAGATTTTCGTGTAAAATAGTCTTCGAGCAGTTGCTCGAAGAAAATAGTGGATTCGGCGAAAAACGACAATTTATACCTAAATCTCCTACAATAGCGATTTTTAAGCAAAAGTTTTATTACTCAATCATGAATAAGTTATTATTGATGTCGAAATGTGTGTGAGTGTTTTATGTCCGAATAATTTGCGAAAATCCAAGAAAGGCTGACGCTTTAGCCTAAAACCCTTTTTGGTGGTCTCTCAAAATCTTTATTGTATAATGCTCCTCGACCTACCTTCAGAGTATGGAGGGTAGAAGAAAAGGAGGACCGTCTTGTATGGGGGATTAGTCGAAAAAGTGTCCACTTATAAACAGCAAATTATGGTTTGAAAACGCACCGAACTAGCGCTAGTGTAGCAAGTGGAAATGATATGAATGTAGCAGCAGAGTGAAGTGTGCTGAGTTGAAAAATTTAACATTTCTCTTGATTTCTGTAGTTAAGAAATATGCAGTATTTAAAATCTCAACTATTTACGTAGTCAACTGTAATTTAGTAAATAATAACATATGAAACTCCTGAAATAACGTGCATAGTGATTTGTTTTTTATGCAATTTCACATAACATAACATACCATCACGCCTGTATTCCCCGAAGGGTTAGGCAGAGGTGTACTAATGTACACCCACATTTCGCCGGTATGTTTAGGTCCCATGTAATAGGGGGCGAGCCTATTGCCATTAACCGGGCACAAATCCAGACTCCGAGCTGCTACTGGGAAATTCATAGAAAACCCCAATAACACTTTGCTCGACCTGGGGATCGAACCCAGGACCTCAAGCGTAGCAGTCGCGCTTAGGACCACTAGACTAATGAGGCAGTCAATTATATATTATTATTATATTATAATTATTTAGTTATGCAATTTCGTTGATACATTTTTGTTATTTTAAAGATTTTATTGTTGTTAATACAAAAAGAACAAATATAGACGCAATGGGAAAACTTTGTTCAGTGAAAAGTTGTCCAAGTGGACGAAAATTGAAAAGTAAAGGAATTGATACGTCTCAACCTAGATCTTTTTTTCGACCAACAGTATGTATAATCAATTTTAATTAACTATTTAAATTTTCTTTCCTTTTTTAATTTACTAACCTACTCTAATAATTAGTGGCGCTCTTTTTAAAATTCTTCCACTTGCTACTATTTTTCGATTATCTTACTGCCACGAACCTCTGAAATCTAGACGTACAACTTGCGAAAAACAAAAAAAAAATTTGGCGCCCAATGGGACGGAGCGCCCTTTTTGTTGAAACTAAAATTTAAAATGACGCGTTATTTATAAACTGGTTCACTAGCAAACCAGTTTTAATCTATTTTGGTAGTCAGCTAAACAAATTTACCGATATTGATAGTTTATTGTTAAATGACGCTTTTATGCGAATATTGAAAATAAAAGTGTTTTTTACTTTTATTAGCCAGATTTAAGCCGTGATCACAATGAAATATATTGTGGTCAAGGGTTAAATCTGGCAGGCAGGTCTAAAAATGCTTATTTTGATTATGAGATGCAGTCTTAGATTGCGACCTCATATTTTAGTCCAAACTAAACGAAACAATAGATTTACTCTGTGTAGTTTATATAGTTTGACACTTGACAAGTGATAAAAACTGGTCTGCTAAAATGACCATATAAGGAAGGACTTTCGTCAAACAGCGCCGTTCCCAGAAATCAGCAGTTTGTGGAAATAACCTTGAAAAATCTCGGCATTATCTACGTCAGATTTGATAAACCACAAGTCGTCGCAAAGGAAAACCGATTCCTATAACCAGGATGACGTGTGAAGATATGAAATGAAATGAGTTTATTTGCATAAATGTGGGTACATTATAGTTGATATAAAGGTAATATAAATAGTCATTTACCATATTATACGGCATGCAAATATTTGTCGATTTGTATTACAATTCATATTATATTGATTAATTCATTACATATTATATTCAAGATCATAGCACAATTAACGAAGTATAATCGCAGCTTACAAACTTTCAGATAACATTATTCAAGTTCCTATAATACCAAATAGGTACATAAGAGTAAATTATAAAAAAAAAAAATTCTGATAATAGTCAATTAATATTGAAATTAAAAGTCAGTCCCTCCCCTACCTCTCAAAAACAAAGTTAACTTTGAAGTTGAAAGATACGTTCCCCCAAAAGTATGACAATGAAAAGGACTATCTAGCTAAGCTGACTCCAAATAAAGTAATAACTAATTCGTATAAATTAAGTTTTATTTCACAAGAGTTCATTGGCATAACTTTAAATACCATTTGATCTGCTAGTTTCTCGATTAACCAGATATTTTGCAGCCAAGCAGGAATTGATATAAGGTCTTAACAAAATTGTGTTCCAGTTTGAAGGGTATCTAATGTTACCAGCGAAATAATATGAAGCAAATTAATAACTGACGTCAGGCGCGATACACCTGGAGTTACATCATCAGGTAGGCCGTAGTATTGGAGTACAAAGCCCGAAAAGGTATAAAAATCTTAGACCCTGTTTGTGATTTCAATCAGACCATAGAAATTATGCGATTCTAATACCTCCAACAACTTTAAACAAACGCTACTACGAACAACGAGGGACAGGTAAGTGTTGAAGGTAGGGAGGGGTGGAGAGCGATAGTTCTGTACGCAGAAATACTTATTAGTTCACAAAGATATGACTTTTCTAGTGAAAGAAAAATTCGGCCTTAGGCAGGGTTTAAACCAGCGTCCCTCTGTTTAAGTACACCAGACGCTTTACCAACTAAGCTACCGAGACCACTGCCTGTGTAGTCGAATTTCTCTTCCACCTTTTACGTCTTCAGGCGACGTCAGCAACATCTATTAAAGACTTTAAAAAATGTCTTTCAATGCATGTGCAATTACCCTGCCTGAGGCCGATTTTTTTCTTTCACTAGACAATTCATATCTTTGTGAACATTTCGCAATTTTGTATGCTAAAAAATAAGCAGTACTTACCTAATAAGTAGTGTTATTCTATGCCATTTGTCAAGGAAGACTAGAGTCAGTCAAGTCAAGATTATCAAAAATATAATACCATCCTTTTAGCCTTTTCGCAATTATGGCTTCCAATCTAACGAGATGCGGCTGAATTTCAATATTTTACATGAAACAACTGCCAATAGATCTCCCCAACCCAATTTCTGGGCAACACCGATATTCGTAGCAAGACTGGTGGTCAGGCTTTTTGAGCTTCTGGACTACCATTAACAATTGTCATAATGTTGTATGACAATCGGGACTTACGGTTTTTCGTGCTCTCTGAGGTACGAAGGGGCCTCGATGTATAAAGAATGGTCACCCATGCGCTTAGGATCACTAGACTAAAGACTGCCTCATTAGTCTAGTGGTCCTAAGCGCGACTGCTACCCTAGAGGTCCTTGGTTCGATCCCCAGGTCCAGCAAGTTATTAGGTTTTTCTATGAAATTCCTAGTAGCAGCTCGGAGTCTGGATTTGTGCCCGGTTAGTGGCAATAGGCTCGCCCCCTATTACATGGGACCTAAACATACTGGTGAAATGTGGGTGTACTTTAGTACACCTCTGCCTAACCCTTCGGGGAATACAGGCGTGATGGTATGTTATGTTATGGTCACCCATCCATAGACTGACCGCGGTAGACGCAGCTTAACCTTGCAAATCTGTTGATCAGCGCTGTTATAACGTAGCCACGCGGCCCTTATTCAAGATAACGATACCATCACCACTTCAGTTCCAACTTACTGCAAAGTTCCAGAATTAGGTGTTCTTAGCAGCCTTCCATCCTGCTGTCTTCTCTCTTCTTCACGTCTGGGTTCCTCAGGATCAGCGCTGAGAGTCATTTGGAACTTTTGAGCCAGGTTCGGAATTGTCGCTGTTGACGCGTCATCGTCGAAAGACTGCTGTTCCGAATTTTCTCCCAACACAAAACGCTTAGAAGTTCTACGCTTCAACATTGTGAAGAATTCGCTCACAAACTCCAAAACAATTGGGCAAACGTTCATTAATTCATTGATTTTAGTTCATCGTTTCGTTTTGGCACTCTTAAGCACACCACTTGAGTTTTTGGCAAAAATATTTTATGGCAATAAATTTGTTGTTAGAGGTAGATTGGTTTGTCTACAAAATACAGCATAACATACATACCATCACGCCTGTATTCCCCGAAGGGTTAGGCAGAGGTGCACTTAATGTACACCCACAGTTCGCCGGTATGTTTGGGTCCCATGTAATAGGGGTCGAGCCTATTGCCATTCACAGGGCACAAATCCAGACTCCGAGCTGCTACTGAGAATTTCATAGAAAAACTCAATAACACTTTGCTCGACCTGGGGATCGAACCCAAGACCTCTAGCGTAGCAGTCGCGATTGGGACCACTAGACCAACGAGGCAGTCAACAAACTACAAAATACAGTTTGTTCGCAATTACTTAGCTAGTCTGAAGTTTTCTGCAAGTGGCTTAGATAAGACATAATATACAGTCGAATTTCATGGTTTGACTACGACGCTATGTCATGTTACATCTTACGATGTGCAACCTTGATGCTTTAAAGAAAGAAGTTTGGTACTTAGTTAAGTAGGTACCAAACAAAACCGGTTCGATAAGTATTTTTGTATAAAAAACAGTTTTACCTGCAGATCGGTTTAGGAGGACGATTCAATTATTGGTTTATGTTAGTTGAAACCATATTAATATAAATAACAATATCTCTGGTTAAACTTGTAAATTATTTTTTATTTTAGTTAGGTACCTACTTACTAAAAAAGTTACACATGACACAGAAGGTAATGTTTGAGCCGACAATTAAGAATAATGTAATTTCTTAGCCACAACACTAATAACAAAAAATTTACAAGTTCAAGGGGACCATAGACCAATACATAAATTTGTCATCAATTCATTAGTCTAGCGGACCTAAGCGCGACTGCTACACTAGAGGTCCTGGGTCTGATCCCCAGGTCGAGCAAATTGCTATTGGTTTTTTTATGAAATTCTCAATAGCAGCTTGGAGTCTGGATTTGTGCCCGGTTAATGGCAATAGGCTCGCCCTAATTACATGGTAATTACATGGTACCTAAATATACCGGCCAAATGTGGGTGTACATTAGTACACCTCTGCTTAGCTCTTCGGGGAATACAGGCGTGATGGTATGTTTTGTTATGTTCAATTTAATTTCTAACTGCGTTCCTGAAAAAGGGTCAGTACAGTCGAACAGACCGATAGACAGACGAACAACGAATAGATATGGATTCCTTTTTTCCTTCTGAGGTACGAAAACTGAAACCCAAAAAGTGAGAGTAATTTGAAAAAACGCGCGGAGCTGCTGCTATAACTATTACAGTTTGTTCGAAATAAGTAAGCCGATCGGAAGTTAGCCTCGTTAAAATCGTTTAACTAAGTGTTTTAAAATACATAAATATCGAAATTAGTAAACAAAATAATTAGAATTGTGAAACATATACGACTCTAACTATCTTTACACCGACTCTTTCTATTAAAATTTACCACTTCTAAACCACTTGCAGACAACTTCCGATCGGCTTACTTATTTCGAACAAACTGTACCTATCCATATTGAGTAGGTAAGCTAAATATGTTAATGTTACACATTATCATAATAATAAGGATCACAGATTTCACAGACAACTGTTAGGCAAGTTTATTGCAAAAACGGTCTAAAATTACCCGTTGAAAAATTTGAATTTTGTGGAAAAGAAAATCGATATAACTACCTTAGCTATTTAAACAGATTGAGACAATATATCTAAGTATCTACTCAAATGATTTGCCCGATAAAGATGATCTGAAGCAATCAAAAACTTGTTATAACATCATTAAATGAGCACTTAAAAATATCTTTCATATAAATCTTTTGCCTAAACAGTGTTTTGATTTCAACATAATAAGGCCAAACACGTTCGACTCTAAGACTTTTATTTGTGTTATTTAAAAATAGCTTTAATATATATATATATATATATATATATTTTAAATACAACAAGGTACAAATAATATCGGGGCGAATTAGACACCTATTTAATATTATTTTTCTAATATAGCCACGGCTCGAAACTGTTATCCTAGAAATAATAAGTTTCATCTGGCAACCCTATCACCCTTATTGTCCGAAGGGTTAGTAAAAGGTGAAAACGGTTAAGGCTTTCCTTGAAACTAGAGTCTTGGCCTTTAGGCCCCGTACGACTTAGTATTTTGAAATTAGAACACATTTTTAACTGACTTCAATAAAAAAGGAGTTTATCAATTCGACCTGTATGTATGATTGTCCAAATATTTCTCAGAACTAAAAATCCTATAAAAATAATTATTTTTGAATGGAACAGTAGTGAAACCGAATGCAGAATAAAATACTTTGAATTAAGTATTTATTTTTTCATAGGAAATCGAGTAAAATGCTATTATTTCAACATTACAAACAGACACCTCAATTTAATTTATTTGTAAGTATAGATAACATCTCTGGTATTTTTTCGGCATTATATATAATAGCATTATCCTTCACAGTTTAGTTTCAAGTACCTAATGCATTAGACAAAGTATTAAAGTTCTTTGAGACGTGAAGGTCACTATATTATTTGTCTACTTGATTAAATATGATGTTGACGACGTGTATGTGTAAGGCATGATATATAAAGGCTATTATTGAGTGGCTAAGTACAGTTTGTTCGAAATTGCTTGTCCGAAGTTAGCAGTTCCGAACTACCGCGCTGGTAAAATGGCAATAAATGGTAAAAATTGTATTACATCAATATCGTAATTAGTAAAGAAAATAATCACACATGTTATACAAATATTCAATGTTCCCAATTATCTTTACACCGACTCTTTCAATTAAAATTTATCACTGCTAAACTACTTGCGGATAACAACAACGAAGAACAAACTGTAGCTAGCTTGGGACCACTAGACTAACGAGGCAGGCAGCATAATGATTTGAACCAATAGATATATCTGAAATCATTGCAATGCTAATACTTATATAGTCACGTATATAACCGTTTATAATTAGTTACAGACGACGGTAACAATGATTATTCAGCAAATTCCTGTGCTTATTATGATTAATTTCTTATAAAATTTTATGAACATTATAGATGTTTATTCAATTTCCAACAAATCTTTCATCATAGGAATTTTAATTAACTAGGTAGATTTGGATGACGGATGACCGTTGGGGCAAAAAAGGGTCCTCGAGTGGAGACCACGCACCGGAAAACGCAGTGTGAGACCACCTCCAACGAGATGGACAGACGATCTGGTAAAGGTCGCTGGGAGTTGTTGGATGCAGGCAGCATATAACCGGTCGTTGTGGAAGTCTATGGGGGAGGCCTTCGTCCAGCAGTGAGCCTCATTTGCCTGACATGTTTTTTTTTAAAAGGTTACTGGCAATGTGGGTCACTCGTCATTACTAGTAATCTTGTGCTAAGCTTAATGCTTTTGTTACGAGTAGGTTTACGTCGGTAGTGCAATGGGTGGGTTTCGAACCGACAACCACATGAACGCAAAGTCCGACGCCCTAGCCATTAGGCTATCGCCGCTTCAAATGAATGAATGAAAATTATTTGAATAGATTTATCACGTAACCAGAAATTATCAGAAGATTACGCGTAATCATGATAGGTAAATATTATCCTGGCAGTGTATATCAATTCAGATTAACATCATATCGATATTATTCATAATATTGTTTTCACAGATACTTCATCGAAAGATTAGATAGTATGAATATCAGCTTAGGCCTTGGTCTATCTTATATTAGTTATTTTTAATGTTTTTCTTTGGGATAACTCGACAAACGAGCAGGCGAGCTACCTGATGGTAAGTAGTCATCGCCGCCCATGGACATCTGCAATACCAAAAGGAGTTGCAGATACGTTGCCGAGCCTATTTAAGGAAAAGGGAGGGGAAGGAGAAAAGGGAAAATCGGGCCTGTTTAGGACTGTTTACGTTGTTATTGATAAGTTTAACTACGTCTTCGTGTTTTTTGAAAAATTAATATTACTTTTTGAGCTCCGTACATAATGGTTGGACTGTTAGATGACTGATGAATACGTGCCGTCAGTTAGGTTAGGACAGGTCAGTTTAATTCAAGTATACAATGTTTCTATCTGAAACTTGTCTGTTAACTCAGACCCCCATGGCCAAATTACCTACTTTTAGGATCAACCCCCTTATTCATAATGGTCCGCTAACTTAAAACAGCTGCTACAGAGTGTTATTTTTCATTCTGACTTAGGTCAATAGAAGAAGACAGAGTGAGAATTAGCAATGCTTTAAGTTAGTTAATAAATAATAAACAATACAGTACCTACCTACCTATCTTGAAAGTTTTAAACTTGTGTTAATTTAATAGGGGTCGATTTTTAGACCTCGTTGACCTCCAAAATCAGTTTTCGTTTATGTCGACCCCTAGGAAACCGACCACTTTGGGAATCCCTGGTCTAGACTTTAAAAGAGACCATGATTCTCTGAGTTTGTTTCGTCATTCACAGCGGTCGTCAGATAGGAAAAACCGGCGTCATATAGTTAAAAAAAAGTAAAAAACATTGACTTGTAAAAGTGTCTTTAAAAGATCCATTTAAAGAAATCAAATATAATTTACAATACAATATCTACTACCAGTCATAATTCTGTTTGTTCGTTTTCCTGTTATCATTTCACGAAGGATTTCAATATTTGTAAAGGAAGGAGGAGTAAGCAAGTAAGCTTTTGACAGCTTATTTGTTTAAAAAAATAATAGGTAGCATAAAATATAGAATAACCCTTAGTGATAAAAGTTAAATCTAGTGTAAAATTATATTCAGCCGAAGTTGTTTTATTTATAAAAGGAAAAATAAACCATAGATACTTAGAGCCCGGAATTTCCCTCCGTGATGTTTGCGATTGCTACGTTTTTACCTTAATATTTAGGTATACATAGAGTAGATTAGGTAGGTAGCTACTTTACTGTTAATGAGAAACAGTACCAAAAAATCCATCTTAAGCATTGATTTAAATGATCTCAGCCATAATTTGCAGTACTCAGGTATATTTTTATTTATTATAATTAACCAGATAAAATACTTTTAATTAATTATTTATTACGCTTGCAACATTTTTTATATTTTACAAAGTAGTTAGATACTATTTTATAGTATTCTACCAATGTAGACTTAGTTTTCAATAAAATCTTTACTCATTTTATGTAGTTAATAAAGTAAGTATTAAAGTTTGATGTTAGTGATAAACATCCAAAACGAATCTACCTATGACCAAAAAAAAAACTGAAAAAGTTATCTGAATATGATTTTGCAGCATAATTGCAAATATTTAATGTGCATATTTTCGTAACTTTTTTTATTCATTAGCATTAGATCCGATGTAGATGATTACTTAAATTTATTTTGTAATGTATCTTTTGTAAAAGTATTAACTAACCTACTTAAAATAATAAAATATTTAATTTAAATATTTATGAACAGAAGGTTACTTTGAAAATAATATTGCTGCAAAACATTAAATAAATTGCGAAAATAGTAAACAAACCAGAAACCATGCATAAAAAAAAAACACAAAACGTCAAAATATAAAAAAAGAAAAATTGCCCGCGTTTTTTCACTTCACTGACACACAAAAATTATAAAATTGTTCACACTATTTTGAACAATCAAATTTCGAATACGTTATAAGATAAAATTTAAAAAAACGGACGTAGTTTCCCGCGCGACGGTCGAGTAGCACTGAAGGCTTTGCCGCGAAAATCACCTGATACGTCATACCAACGACTGATTACGTAATAATTCGACGCTCATTGCATTTTGATAACCAGTTTATAAATGTTTATTCATTCAGATTATAATTCCGTCGTCCGTGGAAAGATAATCCTTAAACATGCGTTCTTTTACGTTTTACCATAGAACAAGTATAGACTAGAAGCTGTGTTCTTTGGATTTCGTGAATAGTGATCAAAAAATCAGCAACAAATGAAATTTTATCGTACACCTGTTTCTTTTTTACCGACTTCAAAAAGGAGGAGGTTCTCAATTTGTCGGATTTTTGTATGTTCACCAATTACTCAAAGACGCCTTAACCGATTTGGAAATTATTTTTTGTTTCAAAGGGAGTTTCACTTACCTGAGAGTACTCCTTTTCTCCGCCAGAGCGAGCTGTTGCGCCACTGTCATGGGTTTTGGCCGCCTGATGTTCGGTTGGGGGGCGTTGGGAAAGTAATCTCTTCCTTCGTGGGCAGGCCCCTCGTCTGTAGGCTCCTGCTCAGCCTCTGCATCATCTCCCATCACGAAGTTTGGACTGCTACCCTGTAATCATTGATATTGCAAAATGAAATATAATTACTTTTTACCGATTGAAATAAAGCCACTTTTTAGCGATTGAAATAAAACTACTTCATGGATTTTATCACGCCTGTATTCTCTGAAGGGTTAGGCAAAGGTGTACTAAAGTAAACCCAGATTTCGCCGGTATGTTTTAGGTCCCATGTAATACGGGGCGAGCCTATTGCCATTAACCAGGCACAGATCCAGACTCCGAGCTGCTACTGGGAATTTCATAGAAAAACCCTATAACACTTTGCTCGACCTGGGGATGGAGCCCAGGACCTCTAGCGTAGCAGTCGCGCTTAGGGCCACTAGACTAGACTAATGAGGCAGTTTGGAGGCAGTCAATAATATCTATAAACGCGTTAAAATCCTTACGTCTTAGGACATGCCGGTTTCCTCACGATGTTTTGAGAGCAGTACCTACTGATAAAATAATGGGCCATCACTGCTCTTACAAATACATACAATTGAAAAAGTACTTACATTTTGTGTCGCTTCCTCTGACTCAATTTTCTCGAAGTTTTCACTTTCGCTCGATGAACAACGTGCTTGGTCCTGTTGTTCAGCCATTTTGTTTTCTGAAACTAAATAAATATTGACATAAATAAAAACAGACGGACAGCTGATAGCCAAACAACGAAGCGATCTTTAAGGCTTTCGTTTTACTGTTTGAGGTACGGAACCCTGCTTAGGAAATTAAAGCAATGTAACGTGTTATACAATTTATTTTTGTCGATATTATACTCGTATTTCAAAAATGACGATTAGCACATAATTGCTCATTTGCATCTAATTATGAGTATCTAGCAAGTGGCATCCAAGTGACGCTAAAAACTACAATATTCCATATCCATATCCCTAAAAAATGGTTGAGCTACACAAGGACTGATGCGCCGTCAGTTAGGACAGGTCAACCCAAAGCTGTTATGGCTCTTTTTTCAAAAGCCTGTTTAGATTTTATATCATATCTATGATAAAACTATTGTCTGGACTTTAAAAGAGACCATGATTCTCTGAGTTTGTTTCGACATTTCTTCTCAGAGGTCGTCAGATAGGAAATGTCGGCGCCATCTAGTTTAAATAAAAAACCGGCCAAGTGCAAGTCGGACTCGCGCACGGAGGGTTCCGTACCATTACGATTTATGACGTATTAAAAAAAAATATTTACTAGATCTCGTCCAAACCAATTTTGGGTGGAAGTTTACATGGTAATCTACATCATATATTTTTTTTAGTTTTATCGTCCTCTTATTTTAGAAGTTACAGGGGGGGGGGGGGACACATTTTACCACTTTGGAAGTGTCTCTCGCGCAAAATATTCAGTTTAGAGAAAAATGATACCAAACACGTATGGGTTTGATAAAAAAAAATTGAGTTTCAGTTCCAAGTATGGGGAACCCCCAAAATTTATTGTTTTTTTAATATTTTTGTATGAAAATCTTAATGCGGTTCATAGAATACATCTACTTACCAAGTTTCAACAACATAGTTCTTATAGTTTCGAAAAAAAAAGGCTGTGACACGTGTGATCGGACAGACAGACAGACAGACATGACGAATCTATAAGGGTTCCGTTTTTGCCATTTGGCTACGGAACCCTAAAAAAGACTTGTAAAAGTGTCTTTAAAAGATCTATTTACAGAAATAAATATCATTCATCAAGTCTAACCAGATGCATGAATATCAGTATTTTACATGAAGGTACTGCCATCAGACCTCCGCAACTCAATTTCTGGACAACACCGATATTCGAAGAATAGACTGGGTGTCAGGCTTTTCGCCTTCTGACTACCACTAACGATTGTCATAGGTGTTCGTATGAAAACCGGGACCGACGGCTTTACGTGCTCTCTAAAGCATATCCCATCCACAGAATGACCGCGACAGACGCAGCTTCTTAGATCTGTTGATTAGCGCAGTTATAACTTAGCCACGAGCCCCTTTTTTATTTTTTCCTACGTATAAATGGATGGACGAGTTGGAAACGGAAGACCTCGGCGAACGGATTCTTGCCGGATTCTTCTCTATGGGATCAACTTTTTTGGAACCGTGCAACTAGAGTCAATAACGAATAATAAACGCTTGTAAAAGCTTATTTGAAATGAAAACATTTGATTTGATTTTAACGTAGCGCAACAAAATTGCGGATGTTCTTAAAAAAGGCCAGGTTCCGAGCAACCTAAACCGACGGTCATGCATAAAGAGATTAATGAATGTAGATGATGCGAAAGTAGTGTGCCAGCGTGTGTGATCGTAGCAAGTGGAAATCTGTCTGGAGTCTCTGCCTACCCCCATGGGAGACAGGCGTGACAATATGTATGTATGTATTAAAAACATACAAACGCCTTGTCAATTATGAATAGTAATCAATCGCTAATAACAGCTTACACATTTTATTTTAAGTAGGCGTTAAGTTATGCCTAGTGATTATTATCTTAACTTTATTGCATTACTAGCGACCCGATCTGACCTGTCACGGGTATGTTCATAAATTATAGCCTATACATTTGTAGGCTATGATTATAGTCTAAATAATTGGTTTTATAAAAAAATTATAAAGATTGATTCTTATTTTTTTCTTTAAGAAATTATTGATTTATACTTCGATTAAACCCTCCGCAAACCCATTATCTCCTCTCTATCTCCAACACTCTTCTCATTTTGCTCTTCTAGTCTAGATAACACTTCAGAATAAGTTTGTTTGACAATGCGTTCGATTTTATTTCGTTCTCATCCCTCCCCTGACCTACATTCCTTTGCGTACAACGTTACAAAAATAGATAGAAGGACAGTATGTACAAACAATTTTTTTAATTCAGGGTAATCCGCAAAGGATTTTGGATTTTCCGCATTAGATAAAAAAGTTCTCGACACAATTTCTTAAATGATTTTTGCATTTTTTATCTCCAGAATCTATGTCATGATTGTCAAGGTAATTGAAATATATATTAATATATTACATACATAACGTACCATCACGCCTGAATTCCCCGAGGGGTAAGATAGAGATGTACACCCACACATTGCCGGTATGTTTAGGTCCCACGTAATGAGGGCGAGCCTATTGCAATAACATAACAGGACCTCTAGCGTAGCAGTCGCGCTGATAACCACTAGACTAATGAGGCAATGCGGAGGATTTTCTGCATTACATAAAAAAGTTCTCGACGCTATTTTTTAGAGGTGATATTTGTTATATGTATGGTTATTTTTACGATTGTAATGTGTTTTGTGCATTTAAATAAATTAAAAAAAAAAGAGGTCACCTGCTAGTTTTTATCTCCCGAAGCTAGTCCAAGTCCTGCCTAACCCTTCGGAGACACTAGGCGTGATGGTGTGAGTTTATTATACAGTTCGTACAAGTGTTACACAATGTACGGTGGCCAGCACATCAAGTTACCACAAAATGTCAAATGTTCTCAGTTTCAGTTTCACTTTATCTTCAACAATTTAAGGTTTGAAATCGTTTGGAGAAATTTGATAGTTTTGTATACCTTGACCTGCTGGCGACTGTATAATCTTTGGACTTCGGGCTCGCCGTCGGCTAGTGGCGCCCCAACTGGGACTTCTGTTCCTCTATACTTTATGGTATAAAATTGTTTTATGGAATCGATGGAATCTCTTAATGAAAATCGATGGGATTCCATACTGCGGGCGGACATTGCCGCTGTTACCTGACTATTAAACGCATAGCTTGGCAGGTAAATTAAATATCAAACGGGGCGGATTTCTATTTTCTTTATCAGAATAATGTCATTAAGACTCTATTAGAATTAGAATACATTTATTTACATAGCCTATTATGTTCCCACTGCTGGTACAAAGGCCTCATTTCAGTGCGAGGGAGTGGGCCGTAATCGTAGAAGCGACGGTAGCCTAATGGCTAGGGCGTCGGACTTGCGATCATGTGGTTGCCTGTTCGAAACTCACCCATTGCACTACCGACGTGAACCGACTCATAAAACAGGCATTTGGCTTAGTACGAGGGGTTAACAAGAATACTAGTAATGTGTGACCCACATTGCTAGTAAACTTAAAAAAAAAACCACCACGCGGGCCCAGTACGGGTTGGTAGATGTCACATGTCTTCGAATTTTTGGTTCTAGGACAGTTTCCTCACGATTTTTCCCTTCACCGTTTTGGGAGCAGTGGTAATGAAATCATTTACATAAACTAAAGCACCTGTCTGGGTTCGAATGTGCTTTTCCATTTTATTTATAAGTATATAAGTATATTTATATAATTATTAAGTAGTGACTGAATCATTAGTATAGTGAAAAGTGGTCTTTATTGGAAAGTTGAAAATATTCGAGGGAAATTTCAAAACAGTAAAACGCAACGCTGTTGGTTAGACCAAATATGACGACATCGCACCTCCACAACAGCCCAGTAGATCTGTAAGGTTAGTCAATGGATGGGTGACCATTTTAATCACATTGAGAATATTGAGACCTCTAAGTGCGAACGTGCGTGATCGAGGAAAGCCTGACAACCAGTACCAACTATTCCTTTCGATATTGCTAATGTCCAAAAATAGTTGCAAGGGCAGATGACAGTCGCTTCGTGGAAAATACCTATTAATCCCAGCATCTGGGTAGACTGGAATCCAACCCAAACATAATATATATATATAACATTAAGTTGCAATAATAATTTAAAAAAATCACTGGCGTCATCGGCCTTGCGGCATAAAAAAATCAATCACTTCCGCTCATTCGCATATACCTTTTTCCAAATTGCAACGAAATACAAATCTTGTTATGCACCTGGCAACACTCAGAAACACACCCATCACGCGTGCAACATAGAAAAAATAATAAAAACACTAGTGATGAGGAAGAATATCCGATATCGGTATTTCACGACGTGTTATTTTATCGTTATCATAAATAACGGTTATCACAGTTCAAATGTCGCGACGGTGTCACGCACTGTCACTTCTTGTTCGGGGAGCGCATGCGTGTTATGAAGGTGAAATAGGACGAACGATAAAACTTCGCAAGAGAAATAAAGGACAAATCACTGTAATGCTGACTTTGAATGACATTTGTTAATTATTTAATTATCCGTTCCGTGAATGATCAATCATTATTGTTTTAACTTTTTATCTTGTATAATTTTATTTTATTTGCAGCTTCATTCGGTGTTGCTCGGTGTAAATAACTACCGGTCCAGTGATCTGCCAGGTTGAAACTGCGCTTTGATCCCTTTCGTCATATGATAATCATTTATTGGAGGCGTGTAATAAGTGTATACATGGTTATTGGTAAAATACTACCAATCTCTCTACATAACAAACAACAATATATATTTGTTCTATGGCTTTTAATAATTCATCAGACAGTCAGACTCATACTTAAAAAAAAAATTTCAACGTTATAAATTGAATTCGAACTCTACGCGTAACCAAAGAAGGCACTAGGGTTAACAAACTTCTGTTTAGTTACGACAGCAGTTTATATAACACTAGACTTCAAGTTAGTAGGTATTTGATTAGTGCAAAAGGCAGGTGCCCGGTGCGGGGTTCGGGCGGTGGGGATATTGAAATATGTTAAATAGAACAGCTAACAAATGTAGTTTGTTATTAGTAAATGTATTATGTTTTGTGATAAGTCATATAAAAGTTGTTGTTTATGGTGTTAGCAATACAGTTCTGCAAGATTGTTAGTGTTTTAACTATAACCCTGTATTTTTTACGTGTATTTACTGTCTTACTCCTGTGGCAAGCGGTGCAGTGTAGATCACCCAAATGTATAGAAAGAGAGAGATTAAAAAGAAGAATGGAAGCTGGAGTTAATTGGACACGGACGGCAAAGAACAGTTACAGTCTTAATTAAGTTTTTTTTAATATATGTAAGAATAAAAACATGGAACACATTCGATCTGTTGTATCTGGAGAAGGGTGCAGCTAGGTGCGTTACAGTTTATACTTTTACAGCCAGCATCGTTTCACTACTGTTTAAAAAATCTGTTTTTGTTCCTAAATAAACTTTTTATTATTATTTAATAGTAACATTAATATGCTGCAAGGCAATAATTATTGCACTCTTTGCTAATTACCTACTTCATAATTATTCCAGAATTTCATGTAGGTATGTCTCATTATTTTTATTCTTATCAATAGTCCAGTTTATAGGTCCTAGGTCAGCGTGGAATTTTGTTTTTCTTCCGTCTGTATCTGTCATCACGGTTCCAGTCCTCTTAGGCTATTAATGTTGCCAAGTTGAGCTCAGTTTTTAATCAGAATTTAGCTATCATAGGGCCTGTCAATGGTCAATGCCAGATACTGAATGGGTAAGCTCTTTACGGAGGGTATGTAATAAAAAAAAATTTAGGCCTAACCCGAACGTGTAACGTGATTATTTTTAGGTTATGAGAGATAAATACAGTTATGTACGTATTTAATTTTTATAGCTGCATCCTTCTCTCAATGTACATTCGCCAGCACATCAGGTTATACAAAACTGTAAGAAATTAAAAAAAAATACATTTTTCAATTTATGTTGAAGTTATTCTTATTTGTGTTTAATAATTTTGACATTTAATATCCGCCGGTGAGGAGCCGCTTTGAAATAAGTCAATAAATATTGTACACATTTAAAACAATGCTTATAAGTTACCATCGGTGCTAAATAATTGTTAAATATGGCTCATTTATCTTCTTAAATAGACATAAAACGAGTGAAACATGAGATCAGATTATCTTATCATAATCTCACTGTACCTAAAAGTCCAAGGACTGTTCTCAATTGACCAACAATAGTGGAGCGATATAATATATCACTTATGTATCTAAAGGAATGCTATTTGATCGACAACATTTGAATATTACGAACTCCACTACTTACCTATATTGACTAAACATACTTATTTTAAAACGATTAGGACGAACGAATAGGATGTCTTTACCAGTGTTTGTCGAGCACTAAGTTTAAATTGGCAAACGAGTCATCTGATGGTAAGAATTACTCATGGATACCTTGGTGTTAGTAATGGAAGTAAGGAACGCACAAGAGTCAAAACACACACCGAGGTGCTTTACAACAAGTTCTGATGTAATGGTGGTTCCCAGCCAATGAGACTATGAGGCCCTACCACCCAGCAAACAAGCTTTTCTTCTTTTAATAAACTTATTTATTTTATTTTAATCTAATTTCGACATAAAAACATTAAGGTTATCACAAAATATAATATTTACTTCCATCTTTAAGCGTCGGTAGCCTAATGGCTAGGGCGTCGGACTTGCGATGATATGGTTGCCGGTTCGAACCCCACCCATTGCACTACCGACGTGAACCCACTCGTAACACAAGCATTTAGCTTAGCACGAGGTGTTAACAAGAATACTAGTAATGTGTGACCCACATTGCTAGTAAGCTTTATTTAAAAAAATATATATATAAAATCTTATTTATTTTTCTCGTCACCATAAGTTTTTCCTTACCCCAACTACTGACTATTGGGGATGTGGAAGGTCTACCACCATCCATATAAAGGATTCAAATTCAGAGAGACTCGTGGCTACATAATAGCTACGCTGCTTAATCGATCTGTAAGGTAAAGTCGCGATTTTAAAGCAAAAGTCTAAAATAATCAATCTTGAATAAGTTATTGTTGATGTCGCTATTTCAACTGCCATGTACCTAGAATGTGTTATAGTCGAATAATTTGCGAAAAAACAAGAAAAAATTGAATTTCGCGTCCAAAGCTGAAGCTTTAGCCTTAACGGACCATAATAGTAACATCCATAGAGGTCAGGTGCGTAGTACTTAGGCTCACCTTAATAGGGTATTACAAGATATAAAATCTAGACGCTGCAAAAGGAGTATGCAAGAGGAGCAGGTGGTATTCTGTCAACCCATATTAGAGAAAAAGTATGGCAAGAATTAATAACAGCAAGGATGGTTTATAGTTCATCATAATACGATTGAAGCGAAAGTAGTGTCTATGTTGTTTTTTATGAGATAACTCGGCAAACGAGCTGGCGGCGAGCTACCTGATGGTAAGTAGTCATCGCCACCCATGGACATCTGCAAAGTCAATGGAGTTGCAGATGCATTGCCGAGCCTATTTAAAGAAAAGGGAGGGGAAGGAGAAAATGAGAAGGAAGGGGTCTGAGGGAGGAATTGGGCTTTCGGCACTCCGCACTTAACGTACGAAACGGAACAGTATGCATACTGATACTTGACGTCGATATTCTGTGGGAGTAGTACTTCCCCGGTCAAGCTGACCTATCCATGCTGGCATGTAGACATGCCAGCGTCAACACTACTACTACTATTACATAAGTTTGTATGTATTTGTATGTATAGTAATTTATCATCAACCCATTTACTCTTCCACTGTTGGGCACAGGTCCTGTCACAGACTGAAAGAGAGGCATCGTACGACATCATACTTGCTGTAAAGCATGTCATGTCGGTTGAGAAGCACATTTTCAACAGATGTCACTGACGTCACCTCAAAGACGTAAATTCAAAATGTGAAGGCAAATTTCGACATGTCGGGTGGGAGTCGCTGTGGCTAAGCGGTCATAGCGTCTGGTGTACTTAACCAGAAGACGCAGGTTTGTATCCTGCCTGCGGTCGTATTTTTCCTTTACTAAAATAACTTACTGAGACTGAGACTGGACTTAGAGGGGTTAGGCCACAGTCCACCACGCTTGCCTAATGTGGCTCGGTAGACTTTACACACACACCACGGCGCCACTGTTGAGGCATGCAGGTAGGCAGAAAATACTAATGTAGAGCAACGTCACGATAATACCTTACGTCTAATTACGTAAATAATGTATTCAATTACGTACATGAAACTTACTACATAATAATAGGGCCATTAAAAAAATGTGCGTATATATTTTCAACCATGTAGGTACGTACTTCCAGTGCCTATTGATTTGAATTAAATACTGAAACACGTTTTCTTCATGCAAATAGGTGTTGATTACGTTGATGTATTAAAACGTAAGTACATAAAGCATTTAAAATACTTTTAAGTAACAATAGATAATACTTTTTGTGATATTGCCACAAGATGATAGGAAAAACAAGATTATCACGAGTAGGTCAAAACATAGCAAAAAGGAAGAATTTTAAACAGCTTTTATAACGACAGCCATGGTATAATTTTGACGTAGAATATTATCAATAACTAGAGCTACCCTCAAAAAGTCGCATCATCTATAGGTATACATGTGGTAATACATTTTAATTAATTAAAAATTAATATTTCTTTAATGTCAAATCCGCCAAGTATTCGCGATGAATAAATAACAAAAAAATATACTTTCAGGAACTAAAACGTGTTTAACAAGGTTACACGATTATTTCTTCGATATAATTTTCCTTCTTTTGCACACAGTTAGGAGTGCTTGAGTTTAATATAATGTATTCATTACACAGTTAAATGTTAAAGAGCAAGAACACTGTTAAATATGTACTATTATATGCAAATCAGCTGAGACGGTCGTTAGTCCACAAATGTTACTTGAGGTAAAATTTGTTACCCACACAATATAAACGTAACTAGTATGAATTATTATTTTAAATTAAATTGCATAGAAAACAACCCTACTCTACCTTCCCTTTTCTATTTTATCGATATTATAACTAGTTATCGCTAATTAACGATACCGAAAAAATATATATTACTGCGTAGTATTTTTACCAATAACAATTTTCCATGGTTTTATCATAGATCTTAAAATATTATTATTAAAAGTATTGTTAAAATAACTTACTTAATGCCTCAGTTCCTTTAAATAACTTAATCAAAACAAAAACAAAAACCAATCCAATACAAATAACCATCAACATAAAAAAAAAGTATTTAAAAAATCACATCACTACACTGTCACTGCATCTTGGCAACTGATTGAATTTCCCGCCAAAGTTTGACGTATACGAAGTGCCAACCACTCGGTGGCAAGCGACAAATGTAAACTTCGAATACACTAATTTAATGTACGAAATATAATTACGTGTTATAATCAACAAGCGACCAATTTGATTTAAAAAACATTTAAGTGGATGTCTACTATAACCGTTCACGCATTAAAATGTGCGACCGCGTTCAAAACCACGTGTGACACTGAAATAAAGCGGTGTATGACCTTGTACGATACTGCGCGTCTAACGTTCGTGTTGGTGTAAAGCTGTAAAAGCGCTTTTTTCTATTTTACACATATTTTATCGTATGATCCCTGAACTCACTCTGATGGGTATCTGTTCCATATTTAAAAATAGGGCTGTCACCAAAGTATGTAATGTTAAATCGATGTTAGAAGTTTATACGAGGTCAGTTTTAGTATATGCGAAACACGAAATACATGTCTAGTATTTTTAGTTCAAATCAATTACAAAATTTCAAAACTGTATCTTGAAAAAGGAAAAAGTTATAAGCTTGTTGTGTTATCTGCCTGTCTGTCGCATCAATCTGTGGCATCGGCTTGGGGTTGTTTTAGCCCCCCACCTCTCTGTGCGCCCGCGCCTAGTGCCAGTGTAAATTTTGGGGACAAAATATGACATGCTGTAAAAAAATATGGAATCGATTCAGTTACGTACTATGTCTTTGCATAGGTATATACTGAAAATAATATTGTATAATCAGATCCAAAATATTTCTTTCACTTACATACTTTTTTAAATAAATCAAAGAAACTGTGATCTTCCAGGAGGTCGTTACAATTCTTTTATAACTACGGGAGAAAACTGGATTTCCAAGGCCAATATAAAGTAAACTGGAGGAAGCCCATACTCGAAGAGAGTTCCTAATAAATAAACCAGATATGTAGGTATATAAAATACATTATTAAACATGAAAATATTTTTTTTTTGCGTTTAATACGAAATAATAATGATAGTGATGAATTAAATATTCATCATCAGCATCAACCCATTAGATTGTCCCACTGCTGGGCACGGGTCTCCTCTCAGAACGAGAGGGATTAGGCTATAGTCGACCACGCTAGCCTACGGCGGGTTGGCAGACTTCACATGCCGTCAAGAAAATCTCTCAGGCATGCAGGTCTCCTCACGATGTTTTCCTTCACCGTTTAAGCGCGTGATAATTAATTATTAATACGCACATAACTTCGAAAAGTCAGAGGTGCGTGCCTTGGATTCGAACTCGAGACTTTTGAATTGGCAGTCCAATGGTCATATCACTAGGCTATCGCTGTACTTTTACAAAACTGTCAAATTTCTCCACATGATTTTAAACCTTAGAATGTTCAAAATCAACTGAGAAAATTTGTCATTTTGTAGTAACTTGATGTGCAGGCCACCTTTTAACAACTCTCTTCTCAACAATACGACCCGTACAAAGTAATCGATAACAAAATTCGAATGTAACAACCCTATTTCGATAACACTTATGTATTTTATCAGCGCAAGAGATCATTAACCATTCGATTCTTTGCCAAAAGAGACTTTGTATATTTATTTATTTTTCAGTAGGTACTTTATAAGAATAAAAAATATATAATAGGGTACCTAGGTATAATCTTTGTATTCGGAAAGATGTGATTTCATGATTTGTAAATGATTAACTATAGGACTGTGGTTAGCGATGAGGCGTATTATTGCATAACATATTATCATGCAAGAATCACGTTTGTATCCCTGGTTTGTATCCTAGTAGTAGTAGTGCGTCGCTGGCATGTCTACATGCCTGCATGAATGGGTCGGCATGACCGCGCGGAAGAACTTCCCTTCCACAGAATATCGACGTCAAGTAGCTGTAGCAGTATGCATACTGTTGCGTTTCGTACGCTGAGTGCGGAGGGCCGGAGGCCCAATTCAGTCCCCTTCCTTCCCCCTTTCTCCTTTCCCCTACCTTTGCCTTAAATAGGCTCGGTAACGCAGCTGCAACCCCTTTGGTATTGCAGATGTGCATGGGCGGCGATGACTACTTACCATCAGGTACCTAGCTCGCCTGCTCGTTTGCCGAGATATCCCATAAAAAAAGGATACGCAGATGTGTTCTAATGGAGGTTCACCCACAGATATCTGGTAGATTCAGGTCTTATTACATAAGACCCTAGTCCTAGTCTTAAGACCAAATCCAAACTCCAAGCTGCTACTAAGAGTTTCATAGAAAAACCCAATACCACTATTCGACGTGGAAATCGAAGCAGGTCCTCTATTATTACTTACGTATATAATATTCTCTATTTCTCGAGCCTATGAATATATAGCCTATGTCACTCAGGAATAATGTAGCTTTCTGTTGGTGAAAGAATTTTTAACATTGGTTCATTAGATCCAGAGATTACCCCCTACAACCTCACAAACTCACAAACTTTACCTCTGTATAATATTAAGTATATAGACATATATATATGTCTATATATATATATATAGACAGTACTGTATATATATATAGACAGATGGTTTGTACGGTCGCCAGCACAAAAACTTACCACAAAATGTCAAATTTAATCAGATTTACCAAGAGGTTCTACTGCCGAGCAATATATCAAGCTAATATGCTTCCAAAGAATTTATAATGATATCTACAAAATAATATTTTTATAATACAAGGTGCCGAATTAGTCACCTCTAGCCCACCCGACATACTGACCAACTTTCCCAGTTAAAACCCTACAGATACGTGAAAAAATAATGATATTTTACGCAAAAGTTTTAGTTAAAATGTTATAATTTATGTCGCAATTCTTACAATCATGATCCTAGAATGTGTTATCGATGAAAAACCAAAACAAAAATAAAAAATTGGCGCGGAGAAAAATAGAGGATTCGGCAAACATTGACAAATTACGCTACTCTCTGCGCGCGAAATTAAAATGTTTAATTTCCAGTTTCCATGCCACGTCATAGATAGCGCTACTAACAGTGAACTTCGCATTATGCATGGTCAAAGTATAAGTAGGACAATATCTAATCGATTGTTATCTCGTAGCTCGCGCGTTTTATCGCTCGCTCGAATATCGATTATATTTATTTTTATCATTCTACCAGAAAATATATGCATCAATGCAATATTACCGAGGTAGTTCCAAAGTACCGAATAAATAAGTTGATAAAAAAAAGAATGGATTGTCTTGGGCACATGATGACAATGTTTTAAATGCATTCCACTAAAGCAGGGGAAAAAAAATTATTGCAGCAACAATTGCGACATCAACTAAGTACATAATAACTTATCTACACACCAAAATGAATTTGGCGCGTAAGCGTTATTGAAAAGATAAAGGTGTGCATCGGGTTGTTGAGTTTCCTACAAATTATGGTTCAGCTACACTATGACTGATCCATGCTTGCCATCTGCCCTGAGGTTCAACTCAAAGCTAGCTAGAGATTTTTTTTAAAAAAACCCTTACTAGCAATGTGGGTAATTTTTAATTCGGAACGACTAATTATTTCGACCAAACTGTACTTAGTAACTAATTAAAAAATGACTACATATCTATAGAGGAAGGCACAATTATTAATTATATTTGTAATGCATTTGAGGTAATATTGACATAAGGACAATTTATAAGTAATCTCGTTGTATGATTCATAGCGTATTAGCGTCGTTGGTATGACAGTGTCGTCCTTAATGTTATCTTAACCGTTTACTCCACTGCGATGCGCAAATATTTTACGCGATTCAAAGTAACTTTGAGTTAGGTATATGAGGCTATGAGTTCAAAGATTTAGACATAACTTCGCCACTGACAGAATACATAGCTACATATCTCTTCATAGTATGTATAAAACAAAGTCGGTCACGCTGTTTGTACGCTTAGATCTTTAAAACTACGCAATGGATTTTAATGCAGTTTTCAGCAATAGATAGAGTGATTCAAGAGGAAGGTTTATATGTAGTATACATGCATATTTAAGTAGAGAAAAGCCGAGAAAACGCGCGGGAGAAGCCGAGGGCGGAAAGCTAGTTTACTCTATAATTATGCTGGAGAGTTTGTTTGAACCCGTTAATCTCTAGAACTACCAGTAGGATTCGAAATTTTTTTTGTGCATATTATAGCCACATTCATGAGGAAGGGTATAAGTTACCCAACATCACGCTACGATCCTTAGGAGCAGGGCAAAGCGGGTGAACCTATTGGGCATAGTTAGTACTAATGAAGCTGAAGGGGTATTGTTTTTTCGAACCCGTTATCTTATTTATCCCTATTCTAGAGAGTAACGGGTTCATCAGGTTTTTTTTAACCTGACTGGTAGTTCTAGAGTCTAGTCTAGCTTTTCAATATTTTTTGCGACAGTTTATAATCTAACGGCGGCTGGCTGTCAGATTGTGAATCAATATACATTCATGGCCCAATCGGTGCTCAGTATTTCAAATTTATTTATTCTGACATTCGACGGTTAATTATAAACTGTGATTAGTCGGTGTTTTGGTGACGTTTTTTCCTCTACTTATTAAAAGAATCTAAGAGCAACGGATCAACAACGATTCAACGATTAAATCGCTGCGACATCGGTACGGATTTAACTAGGTACGTGAATCGGGCTACTGTGGCCTCGGATCAAATAAAAAGTTAAGATGGAACTTTGCGAACAAAGAATTGAGGCCGGCTAAAACTACGCCATGCCGTGTACAACACACAATTACACGCACACACGTATACCGAAACTACGCCTTATCTTGTTAGTCGAGTTATCGAGCTATCGAAGCTCGACTGTCAAGATAAGGCCTAGTTAACTAATACATGTGTGCGTGTAATTGTGTGTTGTACACGGCGTGGCGTAGTTTTAGTCGGCCTCACTTCTTTGTTCGCCAAGTTCCATCTTGACTTTTTATTTGGTCTGAGACTGTGGCCACACGTCGCCATAACCAAATCTAAATTAAAATAATCAAATAGAAAACGTAATAGTTATCATTCGACAATCAACAAACTGACAACCAAATAAAGGCGGGACGAGGCTCAAGACATTCAACCAATCAGCGCGTCAGGTGCGTTTCGTCGCATGCCATTTCACAATTAGACGATTATGATCTACCGAAAAATAATCCATTAAATTGTAAGAAGTACCTACACTGTCACTGGGGTTCACAATCTATCGACAGTTTACAATCTCGCAAAAGATTTATAATCTAACGATGTTTAGAATTTTACGGTGTCGTACCTACCTATGCATTTCAAATACTTATTTGGCATAAATAATTACTTAGCAGATAATATTCATACTAAGTCCTACTGGGCTTTATTATGAATGCGTGTTGCGTTTGGGTGCCAATTATATTTTTTTTGTGCTTAGTGTTACCAAACATAGTCAGTACTAAAATGTGAGTCATTGTACCTACAGTTTGTGAGTGGATTCGTCAGTAGTGAGATGTCTAAGAAATTGTTTCAACAATTTTATATATTTTCCTCCAAAGTTGCTTCTAATTATACGAGTATGCACGAATTTCACTTAAAAATGAACCGTAGTAAAATCTGTTGAGTTGTTTAAAAGAACTAAGTGCATGTGCACAAACAGATAGTCGCGGATAGGGATTTTTTTTAATAAGTACTGTTATAATTGTAAGTAATACTGTGATAGTGTAAGTGTAATTGTAAGTAATTTTTAGGCTTGTGTGGCAACAATATTGCAACAGTAGTTATAAATTATATATGCAAAACACGAAACACGTGTCCAGTGTTTTCAATAAAATAGGAGAGATGAAAACGTAGACTGATTTTCTTAGAAGAGAAGGCATGAAACATTTGGCAATTTTATTTTAAGTCCCTAACATCGACATCAGGACATGTCCTGTAAGTGCACATTTTTCTTTTAGCAACGGCTCTTGGAACCGGCAGCCTTACTTAGTAAGTCGAAGGAAGCTGATTTCGTACAGTCTTTCAAAGTCATCTTAGTACTTATTCAATAGGTAGGTAGCCTTTTTATTATTCGAGATTTAAAAATCCTCTTAAAAAAGTCCTAAAATAATGAACATATTTAATGAGATTTTTTTTTTTATGGTATAACTCGGCAAACGAGCAGCCGAGCTACCTGATGGTAAGTAGTCATCGCCGCCCATGGACATCTGCAAAACCAGAGAAGTTGCAGATGCGTTGCCGAGCCTATTTAGGGAAAGGGAGGGGAAGGAGAAAAGGAGAAGGAAGGGGATTGAGGGAGGAATTGGGCCTCCGGCCCTCTCGCTCACCGAACGAAGCGCAGTAGCGAAACGCTACTACTCGGACGTCGGTCTTCTGCGAGAGTGTGGTACTTCCCCGGTCAAGCCGGCCCATTCATGCTGCGAACAGCGTGGCCCTACCACAACAATAAATGCAACTGATTTAGGCTTTCGGTCTTCTTGTATATTATATCTGATATTAATCGTATATCTTATCAAATATTTATCTATATCTGATTGCAGTTTTGAATACTTAATTTATTTCTAAAACTTACTTACTGATATTTATATCTATACTAATATTATAAAGCTGAAGTTTGTTTGTTTTATTGCTTGAAAGCGCTAAACTCAGGATCTACGGGTCCGATTTGAAAAAATGTTTCAGTGTTAGGTAGCCCATTTATCGAGAAAGGCCATAGGCTATATATCATCACGCTAAGACCAATAGGAGATGAGCATAAATGAAAAATGTTGCAAAAACGGGAAAAAAATAAATGCATAAAAGCCGAGCAACCACGCGGGCGAAGCCGTGGGCGGAAAGCTAGTACAGTATGTTCGACATAAATAAGCCGATCGGAAGTTGTCTGCAAGTGGTTTAGAAGTGGTAAATTTCAATAGAAAGAGTCGGTGTAAAGATAATTAGAGTCGTATATGTTCCACATTTCTAATGATTTTGTTTACTAATTTTGATATTTATGTAATAAAATATGTAATAAACGATTTTATCACCGCGTTAGTTCGGAACGGCTAACCTCCGATCGGCTTAGTTATTTCGAACAAACTGTACATTATAAAAGCATTATACCTAATATTATTTTTTATGTACCAACAATTCGTTTATTTTACTGACGGACTACGTTAACGTAATTACCTCGAGAATTAAAATCCAATTGCCAAATTAAGTACTTACCTATTTCGATTGCTATTAGCATAGTGTTACAAAATCCATTTTATGCCATTAGGTAGTACCTCCTACCTCACTACCTAATTTCTAAATAATAAATAAAATGTAAATAAGGTACATTTTGATTATAATATTAGCTTATAATAAAATCTTATATTACCGTTTGCAAATAAATCTTACTAAATGGTTTGAAAAGATCTTATTTCGAAAATGCAACGGGAAAAATGAAGTCACACTACTCACACTCATTCATTTATATATTAACGAAGACAGATAAGTAAGCATGTACGTACCTACTTACAAAAGATATAATAATATATTATAGCTAGCAATGTATTCAAACTTATTAATGTATTATTTGTATTATCAATACATTTAGGTTTCCGTCCACTAAGATAAAAATGCTAGTGATAATATACCTATATTTATTAGCATTTTGAGTAATAACACGCCACAAAGAGACGTCTCTGTGTTTTTGTTCAAAATAAATTGTGTTAAACAATAAATAATTTAATAATTTAAAATATGGGTACCTACTGGCAACCCAAAATATTAATAAAAAAATTCCCTTTAAACGCTGTGTTACTAGACTTCCCAGGACATTCAAGATCTGCCGTGCGTTTGATTAGGTTGTGCATTTCGTTTGAAGTGTTAGGTAAATTAAAATGTTGACTCAATCGGTGGATCCCTTTTCACAATGGTTAGGTTCGGTTAGGTAGGTTAGGTTAGGTAGTTAGGTGTTAGGGCCTGGGAGGACCCCCGACGACCGCCGCGCGGTCGAAAAGTTAAGTTAACGGTCGGTTAGGTTAGGTTAATAACTTAATTACTTAATTAATTACTTAGTTAGGTCGAGTAAGGTTAGGTTGGGTTAGGTTGGGTTAGGTTGGGTTGGGTTCCCCCCCATTGGGGTTCTCGCCTTGTCGCGGCGGGGGGGCTTAGTAGCCGTGGAGTGGGCCCACGGCGAAGCGAAGTGGAACCCCGAGGCGGGCGCTGCTCCTGCGGGCTTTGCCCAGGAAGCCCGCAGTCGAGCGGCCACTGTAGGTTGCGGTGTCGTATGGGAGGCACCGCAACTGAGGCGGGCCGCGGTGTTGCATTAGCGACACTGCGGCTGAAGGTTTACGGGGCCGCGGCGGGAGAGGAGTGCCGGTATCACGGTGCGCCGCTCTCCCTGCCTTCCGCGGCCTCGGCGGGGCCGCAGCCGCAGGACTGCGGACACGGTGGGGCCGCAGGGGGAGAGGAGTGTCGGTATTACGATGCGCCGCTCTCCCTACCCTCTGCGGCCGAGGTCCGGGGCGGCGGATGCGGGGAAGTCCGCCAACCCCCGTCCCATGTTCGGGACAGGACCCGAGGTGGCGGCGCGTAGTGTTCCACGCGCGCCCCTCTAGGACGTAGGGGGAGTTTTGTCTCCCCACTACACGGCGGGGCCCGCAGAGGCGGGCCATCACCAGTCGGGGGCCGCGGACGAATTTATAGTTCCCGTAGCCCCCGACGCAGGTGCGAGAGGGAACACCGTGTGGTTTTAGTCGGTAGGTCACCCACTCTGGGTGGAGTCCGACACGCCCCGTCGCCTCCCCGGGCGGCGGATGTCCATGAGGATTTCCACACGCACAAAAAAAAAAAAAAAAAGGTTGGGTTGGGTTGGGGTGCTGGGTCAGACAACCTCCTCGTGTGCTCCCGGCTGCTGGTCCTTTCTGGATACGTCCGGGGGGAACAGCAGTCGTTCGTCATGGAGCCGGTGCATCCTGGGGTACGGGCAATAACTCTCTCCAGTCGGGGAGTCTTATTGCTCGTGCGCTAATAGTCTGACGTGGGAGGGGCCCATTCTTTGGGCACAGGGGCGTTGCTCCGCGTGTCCCTCTGACTCTAGCAGAGAGCACAGTGGAGTCGCAAGGGCGGGCTCGGTGTGTACTCACCCTACCACCGAGCAGGCAGTGAGAGTTGTGTCTCTTCTGCCACCGTCGGTAAAATCGGGAGGTACTTCATAGCGTGCTGGGTGTCGTGGTCATGTCTCACGGCCCAGTGTGGGGTGCCTCCCGTCGGTCTTGGCTTAACCGCCTGGACCGCCCAATCCCAAGCGGCGGCGCACCGTGATGGGATGAATGGCTGAAGGGAGTTCAGTCACTAGTGCGACCCTCCGCCAGAGTACCGGCCGACCCTCTGGTGGATTACTGTAGGCTTACCCGGGTACAGGGGGCACTGCCCGGGTGGACCGTCTGTTTCCCCCATACTCGTGGGAACTATTATGGAAAAGAACGAACTTATAAATATTGAAGAGCAGGAGAACGATTTGGAGTCCTCCAAATCACTGAGGAAGCGCCCGCGCGCTATGTTGTCGGACGGTGAGGAGACACTGGGTTTTTCCTCTAGCGAGGAAAACCTAACAACCGCCAAAGTGGCCACGTCCAGTAGAGGGCGAACGTCTGCGTCGTCGGTGTCGCGTGACTCCCGGGGTCGCTTTGTAAAGCGCCCAGGCACATCGAGGCTAAGTGAGGAGAGCGACTGTGGCACAACCCAGCCGGAACAAGACGATGCGGTGCTCCTCTGCAACAAAGCAGAGATCAGTGCCGCAAGGAGGGACAAGTCCAGGGCCTTGGTGTTGGACGAGGTTGCCGAAATGGCACGCCAGGCCAGAGCAAGGCGGGCTGCCTACGCGACCGCCATGGAGGGCCAAACAGCGATGGCCTTAAACCACCAGGTGGCTGATGCTGTGGACATCGTCTTGAAGGTTGCCACAAAGTCAGGCAACCTGAAGGGCACGTACACGCGGGCCTTGAAAGAGGCGGCTGAGGGTATTAAGGAGGCGGTGGAAGTCCTCCTTGGTCGGACGGCCTCAGATGAGATGGCGAAGATGCAGGAGGAGAACTGCCGTCTCCAAGCCAAACTTGGGGGCCTTGAACGAGAACTGGCCGCTTTAAAGGCAGAGTTCAAACAGCGGAAAGAGCGGCCTACTCTCACAGTGCCTGCCTCTGCCTCGGCAGCATCCGGGTCACTGCAGCCCGACCAAATCGCAGAGGTAGTGCGGATCGTCATGCTCCAAGCCGGGGGCATGATGAATGCTCGCCTCGAGGCGTTGGAGCCAAGGCTCCTTCCGGCTGCAACCCTTCGGCCGCCCCTAGCAGCGGACAAAAGGAGGGGAAAGGAGTCCTGTGGACCAGTTGCGGCAACATACGCCCAAAGAGCCGCAAAAGAGACGCTTGTGACGGCTGCGCCATTGCAGGCTGCGCCTCCACGGGCTGCGTCCTCCCAGGCTGCGCCTTCGCAGGTGGCACCCACCCGGGCTGCGCCTGCACAGACGGCGCCTTCTCAGGTTGCGCCCTCACAGGCTGCGCCTTCACAGGCTGCGTCTGCGCCTGCGTCGTCGCGAGCTGCACCGACGCAGACTAAGGCCAAGAAAAAGAAGGGCAAAAAGAAGGGCCAGGCCAACCCGTCTGCCAACCCTCCCAAAGAGGGAGAATGGCAGATGGTTAGAAATAAAAAGAAGACCAAGAAAACGCAGTCGGCACGCAAACTGCAAGCGCCGCGCTCAACCGCGGTGGTCTTGACTTTGCAGCCCGAGGCCGAGAAGAGGGGCGTCTCATACGCGTCAGTCTTGGCAGAGGCCAAGCAAAAAATTGAACTGGCGGAGCTGGGCATTCCCTCCCTTCGTTTCAGGCGGGCGGTCACCGGTGCCCGCATTTTGGAGATTCCCGGGACACAGACCGGCGACAAGGCCGACCTCTTGGCGGCAAAGCTGAGAGAGTGCTTCGGAGATGAGACGGTGCGGGTCTCCAGACCAACAAAATGCGCAGAGATGCGCCTTTCGGAACTGGATGACTCCGTTACTCCGCAAGAAGTGGCCGCCACGGTGGCGCGTATCGGAGGATGCGCGGAGGCTGATGTAAGGGTGGGAGATAGTCGCCTGGGACCCGATGGCATGTATATGGCCTGGGTCTGCTGCCCTGTGATGGCGGCCAAAAAGATAAGCGACGCCAAGCGGCTGCTTGTCGGGTGGGTTTCGGCAAAAGTGACGCTGCTGGAGGCAAGACCCCTACAGTGTTTCCGCTGCCTGTACGGTGGGCATGTGCAACACATGTGCTCGTCGTCCGTAGACCGGAGCGACTTGTGCTACCGATGCAGCCAGCGGGGGCACAAGGCTGCGCAGTGCTCGGCCACCCCGCACTGTTCTCTATGCGCGGAGGAAGGGAAACCCGCTGACCACAGAGTCGGTGCCAAGGCCTGTGTAGGCCGAAAACAAAAGAAGGGAAGTGGGGGTAGAGTCACGCAGACCCTCCCGCAACCGAACCAGCCTGCGGCCACACAGGCTATGGACGTGGTGGAAGAACAGACAACTGACACCCAATAATGGCCCGACGACCATTGTCAGTTGTCCAGGGTAATCTGAACCACTCCGCCAGAGCTCAGGACTTATTACTCCAAAGCATGGCGGAGTGGATGACCAACGTGGCTGTAGTGGCAGAACCATATTGGGTACCGCCAAGGGATAATTGGGTGGGTGACGCAGATGGCACTGTCGCCATAGTCTGTCAGGCCTCCACTGGCGCCGCAATGGCGGTCTACGATCAGCGCTCGGGTTGCGTCGCGGCTATGATCGGGGGCATTCTCGTGGTTGGGGCATACTTTTCGCCCAACAGAGTCCTTGCAGAGTTTGAGGTTTTCCTCGGGGACGTGGGGGCCCTGATTGGGCGGTCCGCCGGTCCTGTCCTGCTCCTCGGCGACTTCAACGCCAAATCCAGGGCATGGGGTTGCCCCGTCACCGACGCACGCGGTGACGTATTGGAGGAGTGGGCGGTCTCGGTGGGACTAGAAGTCCTCAACCGCGGGACGGTCTACACGTGTGTCCGGCACAACGGCGGCTCGATTGTGGACGTCTCTTTCGCCAGTCCAGCAGTGGCGTGCTGCGTCCAGGACTGGAGGGTATTGGAGGGGGTGGAGAGTCTCTCAGACCACCGGTATATCCGGTTCGAGATCTCCACGCTCTCGGCGGCCTCGAGCAGCGGGCGCCATGGTCGAGCCAATGTAGCGACCCCGAGGTGGGTCCTTGGCAAGCTCGACAGAGACGTCCTCATCGAGGCGGCCATCGTGCAGGCCTGGTTCTCCGGCGCTCCTGAGGGACTAGCGACGGATATTGACGCCGAGGTGGCCTGGTTCCGGCAGGCGATGTCGCAAGTCTGTGATGCAGCCATGCCCCGGGCCAGGTCAGGACCTCAGAGGCGTCAAATGTACTGGTGGTCTCCAGAGCTGGCGGAGATGCGCGTTGCATGCGCTGCTCTCCGACGCCGGTACACAAGGCACCGTCGACGGCGCCTACGGGACGAGTCCCTAGATGCCCAGCTGTATGAGCCCTACAAAAGGGCAAAAGAGGCGCTGCAGTTGGGCATAAGCCGGGCCAAAGAGGCTGCGAATGAGCAGTTCCTGCGGCTTCTGGATGGTGACCCTTGGGGTCGGCCATACAAGCTGGCGAGGGCCAAACTTCGCCCATGGGCTCCTCCGCTGACAGAAAGCATGGAGCCCGCCTTCGTGACTGACGTCGTCTCCGCCCTGTTTCCGCATAGGGTGAACTACTCACCACCTCCAATACGGCCCCGCACCGAGGGGTCGCGGGAACCGGAAGAGGACGACGTCCCGGCGGTCACGCGAGCGGAGTTTGAGGTGGCGGTGGAGCGCATGAGAGCGCGGAATCGGGCCCCTGGGCAAGATGGCGTCCCTGGGCGCGCACTGGCCCTGGCCCTTCAGGTGCTGGGCCCGAGGCTGCAGGAACTGTTCACAGAATGCTTCAGACAGGGTCGCTTCCCTGAGCGTTGGAGGGTGGGCAGACTGGTGCTGCTGCGCAAGGAGGGTCGCCCCGCGGACACTCCCTCCGCATATAGACCGATTGTACTGCTTGACGAGGCGTGCAAGCTCCTCGAGCGGATCATCGCCAGCCGCCTCGTCAAGCACTTGGTGAGAGTAGGCCCCGATCTATCCGAAAACCAGTTCGGGTTTCGAGCGGGTCGTTCGACCGTCGACGCTGTGCTACGCGTTAAGGCCCTCTCGGACCAGGCGGTAGCAGGCGGCGGCGTGTTGCTCGCGGTGTCGCTGGACATCGCCAACGCGTTCAACACTCTGCCTTGGGGCTGCATCACGGAAGCGCTCCAGTACCACCGGATGCCGCTCCACCTGCAACGGATGGTCGGGGACTACCTTCGCAACCGCGCCGTCACGTATGTGTGTCGGGAGGGCGGGTGCATGAGGGAGATGGTGTGCGGTGTTCCACAGGGTTCGGTCCTCGGGCCGCTCCTGTGGAACATCGGATATGATTGGGTGCTACGAGGGGCGATGCCTCTGGGCGTCGGCATCGTCTGTTACGCGGACGACACGCTTGTGCTGGCCCGCGGACAATCGTTCGGGGAGGCGGCCCGTCTGTCGACGGCGGGCGTCGCACAAATAGTGGCGCGCATCCGCAGGCTGGGGCTAGAGGTGGCGTTGACGAAGACGGAGGCCCTTTGCTTTCACGGGCCCCGGAGGTCACCCCCACCTGGATCCCACATCGTCGTCGGTGGGGTCCGAATCGACGTGAAACCGCTTATGCGGTACCTGGGGCTCGTGTTAGATGGAAGGTGGACCTTCCACGCCCACTTCCAGCGCCTTGCACCGCGGCTGATGGGTGCAGCTAGTGCTTTGGGGCGTCTGTTGCCGAATCTCGGTGGCCCGAACGTCACCTGCAGGCGGCTCTACCTAGGGGTCATCCGTTCCATGGCCCTTTATGGAGCCCCTGTCTGGGCCATCGAGCTCACCAGTGTTGGCGTCGCACTATTGCGGCGCCCGCAGCGTGCTATATCCATCCGAGTGATACGGGGATATCGCACCATATCGGCGGAGGCGGCATGCTCCCTTTCTGGGTCCCTCCCTTGGGACATAGACGCACGCGTTCTGGCGTCGCTGTACACCTGGCGGAAGCGGGTGACGGAGCGTGGCGACTGGCCCGCCCCGAGGGAGGTTGAACACCAGAGGCAGAGGCTGCACTCAGCGGCCGTGGAGGAGTGGAAGCAGCGTCTAGAACGCCCGGGCGCTGGCCTTCGAACCGTGGAGGCACTCAGACCGGTCTTGCCGGCATGGGTGGACAGGCGTCATGGCGTGCTGACCTTCCGGCTGACACAGGTCTTGTCCGGACATGGATGCTTCGGGAAGTATCTGTGCCGCGTCGCCGGGAGGGAGCCGGACGCCCGCTGCCATCACTGCAGCGACTGTCCTGAGGACACGGCGCAGCACACGCTCGAGCAGTGTGCAGCATGGGCAGAGCGGCGCCGTGTCCTCATGGATGCAATTGGAATGGACCTTGCGCTGCCGGCCGTAATATCTGCTATGGTCGGCGGCGCAGAAGCCTGGCAGGCGATGGTCGCCTTCTGCGAGGAGGTTCTCTCGCAGAAGGAAGAAGCAGAGAGGGTGAGGGAGAGTGCCTCCACCCTGCCGATCCGCGCCCGGCGCACTCGCACCGGGCGTAGGAACAGGGCAGACAACGCCCTGTTCCAACCACCATAAAGGGCCACGGGCGGCGGACTTGGGGAAGTCCGACCGCCCACTCACACGGCCCGAGCAGGCGACGCGGTTTGCAGTTTCCGCGCCCCGCTCAGCGGATCGGTGGAAGAAGGGGAGGGAGAACGACTACGTCTTTCTCCCCTTATGCGTAGGGGGCCGCATAGGCGGCCCGCCACTGCCGGGTCTGCGGAGGAATGTCACAACGCTCCCGTATTCCCGGCACTAAAGTGGTGACGCGAAACGCCGAGGTTGGTTTTAGTCGGTAGATCGCTCTTTTCAGAGCGGAGTCCGACACACCCCATCGCTCTCCCCAGGGCGGTGGATAGTGCATAAAGCATTTCCAACCCCGACAACAAAAAAAAAAAAAAAAAAAAAGGTTGGGTTGGGTTAGGTTGAGTTAGGTCGAGTAAGGTTCCCCCCCATTGGGGTTCTCGCCTTGTCGCGGCGGGGGGGCTTAGTAGCCGTGGAGTGGGCCCACGGCGAAGCGAAGTGGAACCCCGAGGCGGGTGCTGCTCCTGCGGGCTTTGCCCAGGAAGCCCGCAGTCGAGCGGCCACTGTAGGTTGCGGTGTCGTATGGGAGGCACCGCAACTGAGGCGGGCCGCGGTGTTGCATTGGCGACGCTGCGGCTGAAGGTTTGCGGGGCCGCGGCGGGAGAGGAGTGCCGGTATCACGGTGCGCCGCTCTCCCTGCCTTCCGCGGCCTCGGCGGGGCCGCAGCCGCAGGACTGCGGACACGGTGGGGCCGCAGGGGGAGAGGAGTGTCGGTATTACGATGCGCCGTTCTCCCTACCCTCTGCGGCCGAGGTCCGGGGTGGCGGATGCGGGGAAGTCCGCCAACCCCCGTCCCATGTTGGGACAGGACCCGAGGTGGCGGCGCGTAGTGTTCCACGCGAGCCCCTCTAGGACGTAGGGGGAGTTTTGACTCCCCACTACACGGCGGGGCCCGCAGAGGCGGGCCGTCACCAGTCGGGGGCCGCGGACGTATTTATAGTTCCCGTAGCCCCCGACGCAGGTGCGAGAGGGAACACCGTGTGGTTTTAGTCGGTAGGTCACCCACTCTGGGTGGAGTCCGACACGCCCCGTCGCCTCCCCGGGCGGCGGATGTCCATGAGGATTTTCCACACGCACAAAAAAAAAAAAAAAAAGGTCGAGTAAGGTTAGGTTGGGTTAGGTTGGGTTAGGTTAGGTTCCTACTACTACACTACTACACGATAGTCCCACTTTCGACTCAAGTGGTACACAAATTGCCTTCGCCAATTAGTATACCACTTGAATCGAAGATTTAATGGTCAACACATTGTGAACTTAAGGATGATGCAATAATCAATATACATACATAGCTTACTTACTACCTACCTACACAACCCTGAGGGCGGTGAAACGATGTCGGCTGGAAAAGACACAATTACCGGAAACATAAAACTAGCTAAGGGCCAACGGCTAAAAGACAGATGTGCAAAAAAGGCAGGTGCTAATAACAAAGGGTTGCAAAGACAAAGACTGCCAACGGTTAAAGGACAGATGCAAAAATCGTATATAAAGGGGTGCACAGTCACAGACTAATCATACGATGTACAACGCTTACCACATCATCACCTCTGCTGACATCGAACCATTAATACGCCAAGATGAACGAACACAACGACGAAGTCGAAGTAATATCGGAGGACTGGATAGAAGCCGAAACATACACTCTCCCGCAAGAGGAACGGGAGCCGACGATAGAACTTACGCAGTATGGTGGAGAGACCAACAACGAGGACATGGAAGAGGAAACGCCACAATCACCAACGAAGAGCCCCACGCCGGAACGAGCACCGCCAATGACAGAACCGATGGCGCCGAAGAAACAGATACTAGCGAAATACGCGAACTTACGCCAAGCAGCAACGAAGAGGCAACAGGCAGAATCCAAACAGCAGCAACAGCAGGAAGCGAAAATGGCGAAGAAGAAGTTAATGTCGACGACACATTGGATTGCACAATGGGCGAAAGACAACATCACAGCAACAGAAATAAATTGTCTCCTTGGAAAGTCATCGCTCGTCATACGGGAACAAGAAGAACGCATTATCACATCATTTACATCTCCACCGCAAAAAACTGGGGGCATAACTCAATCTTTGGCAAAACTATCAGATCCAGAGAGCACAAATGTTCTCAAATTGCATGTATTGAGTGCCTTTTGGAGTACATTACTACCGGCGCTGATCGTAACACACTTAAGCAAATTCTCACAGAGCGTGATAAAAAAATTGCAATGTGCGTCGCTCATTCATTGGGACTTGATCCTAAACAAAACCACAATCACAATCGACATACCGAAGGGGGAGATCATCTATTTCCCAATGAAGGCGCAGAACGAACCGCAATTCAAAGACCAATGGATTTCAGCGCTTCTATCGCCAGTGAAGACTTACATGAGATCGCCGAATATAATGAACAACAGCCTCATCAGCGTGCAGTGCTCGACAATGGCACTAGAAATCAACCGAACGCCCTTTTTGAATTGTATTTTTGTATAATATTCCTGGTGTGATGTTTTCTCCCATTTTTATCATGCCGTGTTGGCCCATATCTTCCCATATTCCTAGTGTCGTTTGTGAATTTGCATTTGCATATTGTACGTTTCCAGATGATGCAACGAATGGTGTTCTGTTGCCTAAATTGTATATTTTTATGTAGCATTTTTTTACAGCTGCAGTATGATTTGTTTCTATTATGTCGTCGTATTCTTTATGTGTTAAGTACATAAATAATTTGTCCCATGGCAATGTATGTATGTATGTTTTTATCACGATTCTTCCGTTTGTAGCGCTTGCGCTTGCCTTTTCTTTGAAATATGTACATAGTGTACTTTTTAAATGGAAATTGAACATTTTTTTAAATTTGAATGTTTTTACATTCATGTCATTGTTCACACCATTTGCTATTACGTTCGGGAGTAATCCTGTGTTGGCGTCCATTATTTTAAAATCTGTTTTATATTGTCGTAGATTTGTTTGTATTGTACCTCTAAATCTGGGGTATATTGGTCCCAATATTCGTTCTCCTAAATATTTTGTGCCTATTCCAGTTAATGCTGCTACCCGTGCTGCCGAGTCGTACTTTGTTTCAGGATGGTATGCGTATACTTGTTTTAGGAATTTTTCGTCTGCTTCTTTTATTCCAGTTATTGCCAATTTCCTTAATTGATTAGAACTTTTTCCTGATATTAGTCCTGTGTTGTATTCTTTTAATATTCGGTTGTATTCGTTGTCGTGATCCTGTGCTATTCTATCTAATTCATTGGTTGGTTCTCCGATATCTAATTCGTTTCCGGGTCCCAAATATTTATAGCCAGGTAGTGTATATCCCGAACTACTGCTTGGTTGTGCTATGTCATTGTCTTGTTCCATACTGCAGGTGTGTGCGTGCGTCCCTTCTATTTATAGAATTGTGTATGTGTGCGTGTGCAAGTCGATAGGGGCTCTTTGTGTTTCTGTTATCCTGGTGTTTGCGGTTACGCTTTATGCGCAATAAAATTCAATACGGCGCATTAAATTGCATTTATTTAAACATAAAATTGAACAATGGACCTTGCGGTTAAGTCTTACAGGTAATAAAATATACATTGTGATTCTATTTTTAGCTTACATTCTAACTTAAATTAAAACTTATTTATATTTACACTTCGATGTAATCATCTAGGTCGTGATTTTCTGTATCTGGGTTGTTATATACTTCCCAGAATGCTTCCCATATAAAGGGATTTAAGTTGAAGTATTTTGTCGGAGCCGCAAAGTAGAACGTGATTGTCCTTGTATCCACCGCTTCGTACGCCTCCGACACTGTTACATACGAACATATGGGGTAATTGCTCGCAGTATATAGTATGCAGTTTTGTATATCTTGACGATTTTTATATTTGACGTCTGTTGACATGGGCTGTCTCGCCGCTAATAATTTCCATTGTTCAAACTGGTTATCAGTTAGTTTGCACTCGTCCATGAAACATGCGTTGACATGTATTAAGCTTGCGAAATTAAACGAGGAGTTTGGTGTTAATCCTGTCAGTCTTGTTATGTTGAAATGCATGTTCACCAGGCTGTTCATGATCATGGTTTTTCCAGTGCTTGGCGGTCCGTAAAAGAATAAATTGTTTTTTTTATCAGTTTGTCCATAGAAATGTTCTTTCGTTAATTTTGCAAATTCATAGGGATTTATACCGTTTCTTTCCAGCAATGTAACCAGGTCGTCTAATCCTTTTTCAATTACATCGGGATCTGCCGCTGTGGGTTCCTGTTGCAGCTCGAATTGTTTTGCTCTTTCGATTCTCTGTTTATGCGATTCTTGAAATACCAATGTTTTGGCAATTCGTAATGCTGTTGCAAGTCGTTCTCCGAAGTTTCTGTTGAACTGAACCGCAATCCCTTCAGGTGTGTTGCATAGAATTCGTGTTGCTTCCCCTTCGTCAAAAGCTTTGTTTTTACATAAGAAAAGCACAAGTTCCTGGTTTTCTCGGATAAGCTTAGTACGTCTTGTGCTATTGTTGAGTCTTGTTTGAAAGAATTTTCAACATTGGTTCAGTAGATCCAGAGATTACCCCCTACAACCTCACAAACTCACAAACTTTACCTCTATATATATAATATTAAGTATATAGATATATCAGTCAGACGGTATGTACGGTCGCCAGCACATAAAGTTACCACAAAATGTCAAATTTAATCAGACTCACCAAGAGGTTCTACTGCCGAACAATATATCAAGCTAATATGCTTCCAAAGAATTTATAATGATCTCTACAAAATAATATTTTTATAATACAAGGTGCCAAATTAGTGACCTCTAGCACGTTAAATGGGTGATTCTAATTTCTACCCGACATACTGACCAACTTTCCCAATTATAACCCCACAGATACGTGAAAAAATTTGCGTAAAGTATACGCAAAAGATTTATGTCGCAATTCTTACAATCATGATCCTAGAATGTCTACATTCATGGCCCAATCGGTGCTCAGTATTTCAAATTTATTTATTCTGACATTCGACGGTTAATTATAAACTGTGATTAGTCGGTGTTTTGGTGACGTTTTTTCCTCTACTTATTAAAAGAATCTAAGAGCAACGGATCAACAACGATTCAACGATTAAATCGCTGCGACATCGGTACGGATTTAACTAGGTACGTGAATCGGGCTACTGTGGCCTCGGATCAAATAAAAAGTTAAGATGGAACTTTGCGAAAAAAGAATTGAGGCCGGCTAAAACTACGCCATGCCGTGTACAACACACAATTACACGCACACACGTATACCGAAACTACGCCTTATCTTGTTAGTCGAGCTATCGAGCTATCGAAGCTCGACTGTCAAGATAAGGCCTAGTTAACTAATACATGTGTGCGTGTAATTGCATGTTGTAAGTACACGGCGTGGCGTAGTTTTAGTCGGCCTCACTTCTTTGTTCGCCAAGTTCCATCTTGACTTTTTATTTGGTCTGAGACTGTGGCCACACGTCGCCATAACCAAATCTAAATTAAAATAATCAAATAGACAACGTAATAGTTATCATTCGACAATCAACAAACTGACAACCAAATAAAGGCGGGACGAGGCTCAAGACATTCAACCAATCAGCGCGTCAGGTGCGTTTCGTCGCATGCCATTTCACAATTAGACGATTATGATCTACCGAAAAATAATTCATTAAATTGTAAGAAGTACACTGTCACTGGGGTTCACAATCTATCGACAGTTTACAATCTCGCAAAAGATTTATAATCTAACGATGTTTAGAATTTTACGGTGTCGTACCTACCTATGCATTTCAAATACTTATTTGGCATAAATAATTACTTAGCAGACAATATTCATACTAAGTCCTACTGGGCTTTATTATGAATGCGTGTTGCGTTTGGGTGCCAATTATATTTTTTTTGTGCTTAGTGTTACCCACGGAAGAGATAATTATCTCTTCCGTGGTGTTACCAAACATAGTCAGTACTAAAATGTGAGTCATTGTACAGTTTGTGAGTGGATTCGTCAGTAGTGAGATGTCTAAGAAATTGTTTCAACAATTTTATATATTTTCCTCCAAACTTGCTTCTAATTATACGAGTATGCACGAATTTCACTTAAAAATGAACCGTAGTAAAATCTGTTGAGTTGTTTAAAAGAACTAAGTGCATGTGCACAAACAGATAGTCGCGGATAGGGATTTTTTTTAATAAGTACTGTTATAATTGTAAGTAATACTGTGATAGTGTAAGTGTAATTGTAAGTAATTTTTAGGCTTGTGTGGCAACAATATTGCAACAGTAGTTATAAATTATATATGCAAAACACGAAACACGTGTCCAGTGTTTTCAATAAAATAGGAGAGATGAAAACGTAGACTGATTTTCTTAGAAGAGAAGGCATGAAACATTTGGCAATTTTATTTTAAGTCCCTAACATCGACATCAGGACATGTCCTGTAAGTGCACATTTTTCTTTTAGCAACGGCTCTTGGAACCGGCAGCCTTACTTAGTAAGTCGAAGGAAGCTGATTTCGTACAGTCTTTCAAAGTCATCTTAGTACTTATTCAATAGGTAGGTAGCCTTTTTATTATTCGAGATTTAAAAATCCTCTTAAAAAAGTCCTAAAATAATGAACATATTTAATGAGATTTTTTTTTTTATGGTATAACTCGGCAAACGAGCAGCCGAGCTACCTGATGGTAAGTAGTCATCGCCGCCCATGGACATCTGCAAAACCAGAGAAGTTGCAGATGCGTTGCCGAGCCTATTTAGGGAAAGGGAGGGGAAGGAGAAAAGGAGAAGGAAGGGGATTGAGGGAGGAATTGGGCCTCCGGCCCTCTCGCTCACCGAACGAAGCGCAGTAGCGAAACGCTACTACTCGGACGTCGGTCTTCTGCGAGAGTGTGGTACTTCCCCGGTCAAGCCGGCCCATTCATGCTGCGAACAGCGTGGCCCTACCACAACAATAAATGCAACTGATTTAGGCTTTCGGTCTTCTTGTATATTATATCTGATATTAATCGTATATCTTATCAAATATTTATCTATATCTGATTGCAGTTTTGAATACTTAATTTATTTCTAAAACTTACTTACTGATATTTATATCTATACTAATATTATAAAGCTGAAGTTTGTTTGTTTAATTGCTTGAAAGCGCTAAACTCAGGATCTACGGGTCCGATTTGAAAAAATGTTTCAGTGTTAGGTAGCCCATTTATCGAGGAAGGCCATAGGCTATATATCATCACGCTAAGACCAATAGGAGAGGAGCATAAATGAAAAATGTTGCAAAAACGGGAAAAAAATAAATGCATAAAAGCCGAGCAACCACGCGGGCGAAGCCGTGGGCGGAAAGCTAGTACAGTATGTTCGACATAAATAAGCCGATCGGAAGTTGTCTGCAAGTGGTTTAGAAGTGGTAAATTTCAATAGAAAGAGTCGGTGTAAAGATAATTAGAGTCGTATATGTTTCACATTTCTAATTATTTTGTTTACTAATTTCGATATTTATGTAATAAAACACTTAATTAAACGATTTTATCACCGCGTTAGTTCGGAACGGCTAACTTCCGATCGGCTTACTTATTTCGAACAAACTGTACATTATAAAAGCATTATAATATTATTTTTTATGTACCAACAATTCGTTTATTTTACTGATGGACTACGTTAACGTTATTACCTCGAGAATTAAAATCCAATTGCCAAATTAAGTACTTACCTATTTCGATTGCTATTAGCATAGTGTTACAAAATCCATTTTATGCCATTAGGTAGTACCTCCTACCTCACTACCTAATTTCTAAATAATAAATAAAATGTAAATAAGGTACATTTTGATTATAATATTAGCTTATAATAAAATCTTATATTACCGTTTGCAAATAAATCTTACTAAATGGTTTGAAAAGATCTTATTTCGAAAATGCAACGGGAAAAATGAAGTCACACTACTCACACTCATTCATTTATATATTAACGAAGACAGATAAGTAAGCATGTACGTACCTACTTACAAAAGATATAATAATATATTATAGCTAGCAATGTATTCAAACTTATTAATGTATTATTTGTATTATCAATACATTTAGGTTTCCGTCCACTAAGATAAAAATGCTAGTGATAATATACCTATATTCATTAGCATTTTGAGTAATAACACGCCACAAAGAGACGTCTCTGTGTTTTTGTTCAAAATAAATTGTGTTAAACAATAAATAATTTAATAATTTAAAATATGGGTACCTACTGGCAACCCAAAATAAAAAAAAAAAAATCCCTTTAAACGCTGTGTTACTAGACTTCCCAGGACATTCAAGATCTGCCGTGCGTTTGATTAGGTTGTGCATTTCGTTTGAAGTGTTAGGTAAATTAAAATGTTGACTCAATCGGTGGATCCCCTTGATGATCATGTTTTGAGAATATTCTTCGCTGGTAATTGTGAAAGGTAAGTATTGTCACCTAAAATTGAACTGTTGAAGACAATATGCAGTATTCTACTTACTGCATATTATCTTGTGTAGTTACCTAAGTTGTAAACTCTACATTTTTGTTTTCGTAGTCAGGATTATTTTTGTTATTAATAAACACCTTTTTATGGAGTACCTACCTCGTACATACGTATAATAATGGTTTTAATAAAAAAAAAAAGCTCTAATGTTCAATTTCCCGTTTGGCGGGAAATCAAAATGGCCGCTCATTGCACATTGCATATTGCATGTAAATGAAACGCCCGCCCCGGCGACTTACGTAGGTTTGACGCAATATTTCGAGTAGTTCCACTTTGCCACACCAGGGTGGCGGGCTTGGTGGGGCAAAGTGGAACTACTCAATATTTCAACGTGCTTATTATTCTTTCTTTCTTTTAGAACGAAGACAAGTCACAGAATAAAACTTCATTAGATGTTAAATTATATTATAATAGGTACAGATAGTGTTTATAAAATTGCATGTTCCAGATGTTTCGAACTGTGTTTTAAACAATTTAACATTTTTGTTGTAGGCACGTACGCGTGTACGTGCCTACAACAAATGCATTCGAGGCCAAGTTTTGCTTTGTAATTAACAATAGAAGATACGTTAGATTAGGGATTAAACTATCAATAAACATTTTGAAAAGTCCATTTAAAAATAATAAATCATTTATTGCTTGAAAGAGGTTCGAATACAAGGTGTTTTTTTTAAAGCGTTACCGTTGGTTTATCCATATTTAGGTGTCATTAAATATATTTTGGGTGTAATGGGTTTGATGATCTCGTATTAAAACATAATTATATATATCATAACATATACCATAACACCTGTATTCCCCGAAGGGTTAGGCAGAGCTGTACTAATGTACACGCATACTTCGCCCATATATTTAGGTCCCATGTAATAGGGGGCGAGCCTTTTGCCGGGCACAAATCCAGACTCCGAGCTGCTACTGAGAATTTCATTGAAAAACCCCAATAACACTTTGCTCAACCTCATTAGTCTAGTGGTCCTAAGCGCGACTGCTTCGCTAGAGGTCCTGGGATTAAAACAGTTTTTCTAAAATTGACTAGTGTTCTGTAGAAAAGGGTTATTTATTTTATTTATAAAAGACAAGTGTAGGTGTAGCAATGTGGGTCACACATAACTAGTATTCTTGTTAACCCCTCGTACTAAGCTAAATGCTTGTGTTACGAGTGGGTTCACGTCGGTAGTGGCAATGGGTGGGAGTTCGAACCGGCAACCACATGATCGCAAGTCCGATGCCCTAGCCATTAGGCTACCGCCGCTTCAATTCACCGTTATGTTTATAATAGGACCTTTTATGACGTAATAGCTTGCTTGTTCTTATTCATCCTCTGACCTGCTATTGGACTTTTCATGGAAAAACCTAATGTAACACTAGTTACAATTACCACCTTCTGGACTACATTACGAAGCTTTGGCAGAGGTGTACTAAAGTACACCCACATTTCACCGGTATGTTTAGGTCCCACGTAATAGGGGGCGAGCCTATTGCCATTAACCGGGCACATATCCAAACTCCGAAATGCAACATAAAACTTCATAGGAATACCGAATAACAGGGTGGAGGGGTCGACGCACAAACGCTTAGGTGCGGTGGCCAGCACATGAAGTTACCACAAAATGTCAAATTTTCTCAGTTGATTTCGAACTTTATCTTTAACACTTTAAGGTTTGAAATCATTTGGAGAAATTTGACAGTTTTGTATACCTTGACCTGCTGGCGACTGTACCATAAATTCAGTTCATGATTCTGGACCCCCCAGCGTTGACGTTTTTCGTCGGTTATAAAAAAAACAGCCTTTTCCTGCAAAAGCGCAATACTTACCGGTACCGGTGCGAATAGGTACCTTCTAGGCAAGCGCGCTCCATCGTAGACCGCTTCGATGCTCAACATCAGGCAAGTTGTGGTCAAGCGTAAGCCTATCAGTGATAAAAAAAAAAACTTACCTACGCGGTCAAAATGTATGGAACAGCCGTTCTTTACGATTTACGAGGTCTGAGTGCAGTTTCCCTTTCGAAGGGTATTGCCAAACGCCTGAACGAGGCTTCACCTGACCCAAAGGCTGGCCTAAACATTGGTCAGAATTGATGCCGCCGCAATCACTAACTGACGGCGGTATGCGAAAGAGATATGCATGAGTTGTAGCTAGTGGCGGTCTATAGTTTCTGACTACCCCTGTGGGCAAGAGGCGTGAGTGTATACTTACATGACACTTCATACATACATACATTGTATGTATGTATGAAGCGGCGCGGCGGCGGTAGCCTAATGGCCAGGGCACCGGACTTACGATCATGTGGTTGCCGGTTCGAAACTCACCCATTGCACTACCGACGTGAACCCACTCGTAACACAAGCATTTAGCTTAGCACGAGGGGTTAACAAGAATACTAGTAATGTGTGACCCACATTGCTAGTAAGCTTTTCTTACAGGAAAAACTTACAGGTTTTTTACTTTCCAGGTTTCACATTAAGGAATTATCTGCAGAATGGCGTGAAGAATGTATGAATATACTGAATGAGTATTTTCTTGAAGACCCACTACTATCAGCCTTTGGTAAGCATATACATATAGCATATTTGACTGCCACTAGAGTAACTAGTGGTCCTAAGACTCCTTAGCGTGAGTGCTACGCTAGAGGTCCTATATAGATAGTATTTCATATCTGACTAGTTTTCGAGGTAAACTATCGATACATCAACTATCGATATTTAGGCTACACTAATGCTCATGCTAATGCTAAATGTTCAATTTTTGAACATTTAGCCTTTGATGAACTTAATCTTCAATTTTTAATCTATACTTTATTTATATAAGTCAGGTTAAGAATTAAAATACATTTACACTATTTACATATTTTACAAAAAATAAAAATACAAAAACAGTGGGCGCAACTAGGCGTCAAAGTACTCCTCGGCATCGCTGTCGTCTGGCATCGTGCCCAGAAGACTGGCAGCATTGCAGCATTGAATGGCAATGCTTATACGCTCCCCTAGCAATAAGCCAGCCCTCTGATCACGCGAGGCGTCGACCAGTCTTAGATATTTCCTTGTAGAGAAGACGGGCACTCGGACCCAATGACCCAAGCGTTTCGACCCCAAATGGGTCAAAAATATAGCTACCCGACAGGTTGCTATACTTGCGCCGTTTGAGTCTCCGCGGCAGCAGCAGCAGCGCCAGCGCAGCCAGCTTATCTTCAATATTTTAAGGTTTACAATCATTTGGAGAAATTAACAGATTTGTATACCTGATGTACTTACATGTAGCCCGCTAGATGCCAGCACATCAAGTTACCACAAAATGTCAAATTTTCTCAGTTGATTTTCAACTTTTTATTGAACAATTTAAGGTTTAAAATCATTTGGAGAAATTTGTCAGTTTTGTATACCTTGACCTACTGGCGAATGTACTTTTGTGCTTTTTATGTAGGTCTAAAGGAAGACCAGGACTCCGTGAGTGCTCTTCGTTGGTGGGTGGAGATGTACCTTAATCAGAATATAACAAATGGGTGCTTCTTACAACATGAAAACGGGCAAGAATCTCTAGTGGCAGTTGATGTGCTGTATGTTAGGCACATTCGGGACGAATTCCTGGATCTGAAACAAGTAAGTACGTAAGAAGGTACCTAAAAATATTTAAAAAAAGATAACGTTACGCGCATAAAAGATTGAAATAAAACTACTTTTTATGGATTTTTATTTTTCATCATCATCATCAGCCCATATTCGTCCACTGCTGGATGTAGGCCTCTCCTAGTGAACGCCACAGAGCCCGATCTTCGGCTTTCCTCATCCAGTCACTGCCAGCTGCCTTCCGCAAGTAGCTTGAGAACTTAATTGCTTGCTCCAGCGTTAGTCAGACGTTTTTTTGTTTGGTTTTTATTTACGAAACATCAGAACTCCATCATTTATGAACTGATTTTGGTGTTTTTTTCGCAGTTTAATGGGTAGGTATACTTCCTGTTTGGCTCCATTTAAATTTGGTGAAGATATGTCACTTAAAATTAAGTAAAGAACAATAACGATGACGTCTCGTCGTCAACACATGCCAAACTTTATACTTCACTCAAAATGTAGAAATAAAAAATACATAGGTACATACACTCACGCCCTTGTCCACAGGGGTAGGCTTCGGTCTGCAATTGGCAGTCCATAGTTTCTATTATGGACTGCCAATTGCTACTCTTGCATATCTCTTTCGCTTCTTCCACATTTCATACATGCGAGCCGGTTGCGAGTACTACGCACCTGACCTTTTTGGAGAACCTTGCCGATAAGATCGGTGTACGTCCTTCTAGGGCGACCTCTCCCGACGCTGCCACTAACACTCGCCTTATAAATTCCATTCGTTAATCGTCTTTCATTCATTCTCTCAACATGCCCAAACCATCTTAGCATATTCCTTTCAATTCGTGTCACTATATCATCTTTCAGTCCGCAACGGCCTAGTTACACCGCACATACTTAGCATTTCCATCATAAATAAATAATCTTTTTTTTTTAAAAGGAATGTTTTTAGTATTTATTTAAGTATTGATGAAGATGATACATTGTTTTCAGGTCGGCGGCGAAGCGTTCAGGAATTATATAAAGTTCATAAAACTCGTGGAACGGCACATACGTTATTCTGATTATGGTCGTCGGTATTACAAATATTTGACCTCATTTGGTGTGATTACTAGGCCCAACTATAGAGATCTTGATATAGAAAAAAACATGATTAAAAAAAGGTAAGATTTTTTTATTTAAGGCTAAACGTTCAGCCTTGGGCTCCAAATATTATTTTTTTGGTTTTTCATTAATTGTTTGCCATAAGTTCGCCACATTCTACTATGTACAGGCAGTAGGCAGTAGAAATTGCGTTATTGTAGAAGATTTTGGTGTTAATTGACATCTTTGGCAGAATCTTCTATTTTACACCAAAATCTTCGACGATAACGATTTTTAAGTCAAAATTTTAATACTTAATCTTGAAATTCTCAGTAGCAGCTCGGAGACTGGATTTTTGCCCGGTTAATGGCAATAGGCTCGCCCCCTATTACATGGCACCTAAACATATCGGCGAAATGCGGGTGTACACACGGCTACAGGTCAACCTATACACATCCAGTTTAAGCTGATCTCGCATTGTATAGGTTTCGTATACAATAAGAGGCCAGCATAAACTAGTATTGTATAGGTTGACTTGTAGCCGTGCGTACATTAGTACCTACACCTCTGCCTAACCCTTCATGGAATACAGGCGGGATGGTATGTTGTTATGTTATTCAATTATGAATAAGTTATTGTTAATTTAGTAAAAGTAGGTAGTATTCACTGTATAGTGCAGTGATGTGACCATTGAACTACGAAATCAAAGGTCACGCTGCAGTATGCATACCTACTGCTACTTGTCGTGACACATTCATGCTAGCATTAAATAGATATGCCAGCGAGACACTACAAGTAAACTTTATCTTGCAGGGAATATGTTGCAAATGCGCTTCGCATTCAATTAATTGGATCAGCATTTTTAGGAGAGAAGATGCAGTCTATTGCTAGTAGTAATCGATACCGGGTCATAAAAATATTCAATGAAGAAAATCTAATAAGGGACTGTGGACTTAAGTTGCGTCGTGCAGAAGTATTCCCGATCAAGATAATGCAACGCCTCCTTAAAAACAGAGTCTAAGCATCATTTTTTGAACCTGAGGTGGCGCATTATGGACATGAGGCGGCTCCTCTTGAACCTGAGGTAGCGCCTTTTGAACCTGAGGTAGCGCCTCTTGAACCTGAGGTGGCGCCTTTTGAACCTGATGTAGTATTGCTTTCATCCGATGATGAGCTTAAACGGGCGCCTGAAGAATCGAAATTATCCTTTTCTACCAAGAGTTTTGCCCCGGAATAACTTAATATAATAGTTAGTACTACGTGTAGGGTACAGGGGGGCTATATAGTATTTAGAATGAAAAAAACAAATTGATGACCTTCGCCTTGCCTTCGAGCATACCGTGTTGCTCGAAGCGTCACAATGATCGGTGTATGTTAAACTTAAAACGCCTGTTATAAGATTTATAGCAATTCGAGCCAGTAAGTTAGCTTGCAATTATAATTATTTATGAAGCTTGTTGACATAATACTTCCATGGATCAATACTATGGCATTGGCTAGCGTGGCCTGACTGAATATGCAACGCCACCGCTGTCTCGACTGGTTTATGAAAACGGTCGACAATATACAGTTTGTTTGATAAGTCTGTCTGAAGTTAGCCGTTCCGTAGGAGATTTAGGTGTAAATTGTTATTTTTCGCCGAATCCACTAATTTACACCAAAATCTTCGGCGATAACGTTTTTCAAGCATGAATTTTAATACTCAACTGTGAATAAGTTATTATTGATGTCGCAATTTCTACTGCCATGTACCAAAAATGCGTTAAAGCCGAAAAATTTGCGAAAAACCAAGCAAAACAAAGAATTTCGCGCCCTGCCTCGACGCTTTAACCTTAAATATGTGTTTTTACACTTAAATTATGTAAAGAGACCTACGTCCAGCAGTGGCCGAATACGGGCTGATGATGATGATGATACATAAAATATCGAAATTAGTAAAGAAAATAATCAGAAATGCGAAAAATTTCTGACCCTCGTCTTTACACCGATTCTTTCCATAAAAATTTACTACTGCTCATAAATTTACTTGCGGACAATTAGTTATTTCGAACAAACTGTAATTGATGATATTGTATGACGAACCTGATCTCTCAGTCCACAATATCTGGTACGCACGGCTACACATCAATCTATACAATACCACCATAGGCTGGCCTTGAATTGTGCGGAAAGCCTTTATAATCAGAGGTCAGTCTAAACTGGTTTTGTATAGCTCGATGTGTAGCTGTGCGTACAAAATATGAGTAGTGCCTTCTAGCAAGCTTCATTATTTAGAATAGTGTGAGACCGGGTTGTTTTTAAAGCTGTGATAACAATTATTGGAGTATGCCCATTGGACTCCCAAGTCGAATGTTCGATTTTCGTAATCATGTCGCGTATATGGTTATCACTACGCTCCTGTAGATGGCGCTGGAGGGGTAGTCTTAGTATATTTTTATAGTTTGTGACGTTAAATTATATTTTATTCTACTCCTCAAAATAATGACTAAAGCAATAGGTATTGTTTTGAGTTTTACTCTTTGTTAGTGATAGTGACGTGCATGACTGTAAATATAGTATTATTTTTACATCTCTATTATGGTAGAAAGTCTACCATTCTACCATTAAGAAAATTTTGGAAGCTAATATAAATAAGTTTGTACAAACATATCTATAATCCGGTGATTGTGATAGGAAATTAAAAATTTACAAAAAAAATAGCTTTTTTTCACTGTTTGCCAGTTAAATTAAATTAAAAATACTTTCCATCCATTTATATTTATGGCAGTAAAAGCAATAGTGTCATGATCATCCTGTCACCTCACCGGGTCATAAAGGATGGCACTTCAATGAACTTTCAAGTATTTTGACACTGTACATTGCTAACTTACTTTAATATACTTTCTACCCTCCATACTTTAATAGCACTGATGTTTGTTCGTTTTTATCTACGAATAAATAATACTCAGGAAATGTAACTGCGTTAAGAAAATGACCCAACAAAAGTTGTGTCCAAGTAGGCGGGCCTTCAAAATTGTGTCCAGCGCGCCATCAGTCGGACATTTTCCTTGCAAGCGAGCATATGTCAAACGTTTTAGCTTAATATCATTGTGAATCATCATGCCATCATGTGTTGTGAAGTGGTGCAGCAGACATACAATATTAAAATGTCCAGAGATCACTTTTCACTTGTAAGTAGTAGTTTAATTATAATTATATTCAAAGTTGTTCAAATACGTTATCAAAACGAGATGGTCAATATTATGCAAAATGAAGTCAGTAAATTTTTTACCTAATTTAGAAAGTGTTTTTTCTAGATGAAATATTGAAAAGGGAATCGATAAAATTTAGATATTTTTATTAGACTAATGTATTTTGTGTTTTTTTTTAGTTTCCCTGCCGATCCCATTCGGCAAAATAAGTGGATAGCTGCAGTTCAATTAGAAAGACGAGAGTATGACTGTGTCATCATCAGTGAAAACTAGCAGAGTATGCTCCATGCATTTAGATGAAAAATATTTTTACAAATCATTAAAGGGATATACCATGTTACACAAAACTGCAGTACCAGTTTGTACAAATATCCACATACAACTGAAGTACCAGGTCAACAGAAATCTTAAAGGAATCTGGTGACCTATTGCCAAGGTTATGATCAGAGCAAACAAACGACCCAATTGAATACACTAACATTATTTCAACGCTCCAACAATAATAGATGAAGTCGCAATTCTTGTTGGCAAACCATCGGCTTTGTTCGTTTTAGCACCATACAACAAAACGAAAAAGTACCCAATCTAAGCCTTTTAGTAACCGACGAAAAATATCTACGCGGGGGGTCCAGAATCATGTTCTGAATTCATGGTAAGCGGTTGTGCGTCGATGTCCCTTCCACCCTGTATTAAGTATAAATTTAAAAAAATCACAATAGTATAAAATATTTAATATAATTATAATATTGTTTTATTATTGACTTGGTCCGGTCTACTTATTGCATAATATTTTCCACGCCATTTTGACTCAGATGTCATAACAGACATTACAGAACGCGCGTGAACCAATCCCTGTTTTCTCTCTGAATTTAAACCAATTACCAAGCATGTCTATTTGAAACATCGCAAGTGATTCGAATTTTGAATCGTCGTCATTTAGTTTGAAGTAGGCCCACTTTTTGAGCGGAATTTGTTCCGAGTTACGCTTCCTGAGTATTATTTATTCGTAGGTTTTTATCATACCGATATTTGTTCGTTTTTATCATCGCAAAATCTAGTTTTACAAGAATGTATTCACAATTTATTTATTAGTATACTATTTTTTTTACAAATATTAAATATTAAATGAATTAAATTATTTTTAGATAAATTATTTTTTATTAACTTGCAGTTTTATTTTCCAATTGATCATAAAGATAAATGTCAGAAGATGCATGTCTGAAATTAGTCGTTCTGAAATGCCGCGTAGCTTTACTTAAAATTCTAAAATAATCATGAATGCGAATAAGCATAATTCAAAAGTAATCATTTACAACATATTAAAATTAACAACTGCAAAACCTCAGGACAACTTCAGTTACAGAATTCTCGACATATTTGTGACTTCTTCCAATTTTATTGACATGTCCTCTGTTATATTCGATGTGATTTCATGTACACACGGCTACACATCAAGCTATACAAAACTAGTTAACGCTGGCCTCTTATTGTATGGTAAACCTATACAACGCGAGATCAACGTAAACTGGATTTGTATAGGTTGACCTGTAGCCGTGTGTACAACACTACAATTAATAAAACATCAAAATAAAATTATTAGGTTATTATCACTTCTTTGCACAGACGTTTATGTGAATAAATAGCCTTGAGTGTTGTCTATTTGCAATTTCGGTACATTGGGTCAATTATCTCTGGTAAATAAAGGTAGCTAGCTAGTAGCTAAAACAAGTAGGTGTGCAAAACAAAATAACTATTCATGCATCAAAGAACACAGCGACTCCCGAGGTAATGACGCAGCAGATGAGCTCGCTAGAAGGGGATTGGCCACGGATGCTGAGGGTCCCGAACCCATAGCACCCTTCCCCTTCGGTCAGATACGCACTAGGGACAGACACAACAATTACTGGACAAACCATGGTGAGTGCAGGCAGACCAAGGAAGCCTGCCTTACCATTGACAGGCGGATTACTGGGCAGCTACTACAGCTGCTAAAACAACATCTGCGGACAGTCACTGCAGCCGTTACTGGTTCTTTCAACCAACAACTCTCTGTTATAGGTGTCACAGACGGCCCTCTATGAAGAGCCTGCCTAGGGGTCGGCAAGATAGCGGGCCACGTTCTTCTGCGCTGACCTGGTGTCGCACATACAGGAGAAACCACCCTCTGATAGGTTGTAGGCAACGTTAAGCGTCTGTCTGCCATTCTCGAGGAGTTGGGGTAGTTTGAATGAACTTAATATCTTCCCATTGGGGTCAATCGTGCAAATTATTCTATTCTTATTATTATTTTTGGTTCCACAGACAAACTGTTTGTACTGTTTTGTGGGACACTGTGTAAGGTTTTATGACATACTGTGTACCTAACATAAAAAAATTAAATATATCCAAGATGAAATACAAATACTACAATGTTTTAATCAAAAGCCTCCTCTAAAATTCATTTTGTAAATGTGGATTTCATTTTATGGTAAATCATCTTTTAAAAATGACTTCTTTTAAGAATACTGGTAACTGGTCTTGATTTTAATTCCAATCAAATGATAATTGACCTCAAGAAAAGGATAGAAGCCTTCGAAATGTGGGCCTACAGGCGTATGCTGGCTATTAGCTGGACACATAAAGTGACCAATGAAGAAGTTCTCCGCCGAGCCGGTCAGAAACGCCAAATTATGCAGACCGTCAAACAGAGAAAAGTTGGTTATCTGGGTCACATTATGCGACATGATAGATACCAACTGCTGCAACTTATAATGATGGGCAAAGTGGCTGGAAAAAGATCAGTAGGCCGAAGAAGAAAGTCGTGGCTGCGCAATATTCGCGAGTGGACCGGCATTAACAGCGCCGCAGAACTGTTCCGCCTTGCGAAGGACAGACTGAAGTTTTCCGAACTGACGGCCAACCTCCAGTAATTGGAGAGGCACTTCGAAGAAGAAGAAATGATAATTATTATTTTTTTTCATTTCGTTCCAAATTTTACCACCTGTCAAGTAATACTCGGCATACTGTAGTTGCTACCAAAGTTTGGAAATTATTAGGTTTGGCAACACTAAGTAGGCAGAATAACTAGACGCCCTTGTGTAGACATTTCTACACGTCTATCAAAAAAGTTACATAAAAGTGAAGTGTAGATACGTAAAGGACGATTTTATTCAAGTAATTGTAGATTTCGCTTTAATTTTAATTGATATCATTCAATTTTACTAAGTGCATTGTGGATGGATTGTCACTTGTGGACGATATAATTGTTGCAACGAGATGATTATTGAAAATCCTGACGCTTTCAAGTCGTGGTTGACCTCCATATTGCAGCCCCTGTGAGTACATCCGCTGCCATTTTTCATTATTTACAATATTGAGATCATTTTTTAGGTGTTTTGTATAGAATTATGTCAGACTGCAATAAATTTGACTAATGCAGATATTTTTTACTTGGAATGATTAATACGAATGAATAAATTAATGAGATGTAATGTCTGTATCAAGTTTCATGAACTTTTTGCAAGTATTTGACATGACAGGCATTACACATGGCGTTTATTTTCGTTAATCCTCTCATCTTGCTTGTTTGTCAAAGGTAAAAACGGAGAATCCAGCGTGAATATAACTAAATAATTATTTATAATTTCGATAAACATTATGTTATCATAATGAAGTCTGAAATTACAAAAAAAAATGTAATTGTACAAGTCAGTTGATTGCAGTGCACTGTTAAGCCATTGAACTATGTGTTCATAATCATAACCAAGCAAATTGAGTTCACCTCATTTTTGATCCTTTCGTTCTGGGCGCCAAATTTGATTCTTTTTGGATTAACTGCTTATTTTTTATTACATTTTAGCATTAAATAATGCAAATTGTTCACAAAGATATGAATTTCCTAATGAAAGAAAATTTCAAGTGAAAGAAAACGTCGATCTCAGGTAGGGTTTAAACCTGCATCTCTCTAGTTAAGTACACCAGATGCTTTACCGACTAACTAAGCTACCGCGACCACTGCCTGAGATGTTGAATTTCTCTTCCACATTTTACGTTTTTCTTTTTGGATTTTTGAGCAAATTGTATGTCTAGAAAATGTAAAGTATAATGGCTAACATTTTAGACAATCTGCTACAATAACGATTTTGCAAAAGTTTGAGCATGTGTTTGTGAACAAGTTAAGTTAACGTTGGAGTTCTTACTGCAACTATTGTAGAATTTGATTCTCATTTAAATTTCTGAGATTTCAGTCTGAGTCAGTCAGACACAGGTCAAATTTTGAAACTCTATAATTTCTCCTTTATTTTGTGTACTATCAGTGATATCATTAGGTTTCTAAAATGATCTGAACAGGTATAAAAATACAAGAGTTGTTTCAGTAGACACTATGCTGACATTGATACAAAGTTTATACCATTCAGTTAAAATTTACAGTAGATACTAATAAGACTGCCTCATTAGTCTAGTGATTCCAAGTGTGATTGCTACGCAGGAGGTCCTGGGTGCGATTACCATGTAGAGCATCCTTAGGCTCTAGACAGACAGACCGCATTTCAACTGCAATCCAACCGCAAATTGCAGTTCGGATAAATGTGCAGTCACAGTTCACACAATTGCACGCCGACTGCAATTGAACTACAATCGGACTGCAAGTTTGCTTTGCAGTTCTATTGCAGTCGTGTCAACTGCATTCGAACGGTTGGATTGCTGTTGAAATGCGGTCCGTCTGTCTAGAGCCTTATTGAGTTTTTCTATGAAAATCTCAGTAGCAGCTCAATGTTTGGCTTTATGACTGGTTAATGGCAATAGGCTACTCTATTACATGGGACTTAAACATACTGGCAATGTACACCTCTGTCTAATTCTTCGGTGGAATACAGGTGTAATGGTATGTTGTGTAATAAAATAATTTATTTTCCATTAGTCTCTAATTATGTTTTTTGCTGATGAAACCTTATAGTTTCTAACCAAAGAGGTTTAAAAGGGCTTTAGAGTGGACATTTGGTTCATATAAAAATTTTGATCTCAATTGGATTTTTTTTTACCTCTGGTTAAGTACACAAGCCGCTTTACCAAATAAGCACTGCCTGTGATGTCGAATTTATCTTCCACATTTTACGTCACTTATCGGCGTCGGCTTACAAAAACTGATCCCAGAAAACATCTGATTATGGCTATAAGCCAATTGCAGATTTAATATAATAAAAGTAGTATATTCTGTAGTTTCTGCCTAGGAAAAGGGTATGTATGTATAGTATGTATATAATAAAAAAAATCTCAGGCTGACATGTGACAGAGACAGTTGAAGTCAAGCAGATATATATTCCAACTGGAAAAAAGTAATAAATTAAGATGTTTTTTCTGATATCCCATCTAGATTTTACTTACTAAGTAATATCTTAGGGGTCTGGGTTTTTCTATAAAATTCTCAGTACATAGTGGCTCAGTTTGAAATTGTGTAGAAAAAAGGTAAAAGGCTCACCCCTATTACAGATTTAAAAATACTGGTGAAGTGTGGGTGTACTGTTGCCTAGCTCTTTAGAAAAATACAAGGTGTGAAATTATGTATGTGACTGGACCTAGGCATTATGCCTAGTTCGTGAAATGTGGGTGTACCGCTGCCTATCACCTTTGAAAAATACATGTGTAAAACTATGTAGGATACCAATTCTAGATACAAACAGTATGGGTTTAGTTAAGATGTGGCCACATTATTATGTTTTTTAAAGAATTAGATATTGGTACAATTTTTTTAATCTAATGAATGATAATTCTGGGCCCCCATAATGTACTTACAAAATTTTGATGATTTTAATCATACAATCATACCTCTAATACCTGGAGGTTTAGGCAGAGGTGTACCAATGGACACCCAGTTCGCCATAATGTTTAGATCCCATGTAATAGGGGGCGAGCCTATTTGCATCAACCGAGCACAAAACTGACTTGCAACTGAGAATTTCATAGAAAAGTGTGTATATAAAAAGAAGGGTTTATAAAAAAAAGTGTGTAATAGGAAAGTGTTATTGGGTCATAAAACTTTGCTCGACCTGGGGATCCTCTACCATAGCTACTGCGCTTAGGACCACTAGACTAATGAGGCAGTCTGACTAGTAAGGCATGAAGATACATAAAGATACAGAATTTTTGTGTCATGTACATAAGTCAATTTATATGCCTAAGGAGCAGGTTTGAATCCAGCTCTTTGTTGAATCTCTCTTTGCACATTTTAACTGTAATAAATATTATTGCTTCTAAATGCAATTTACAGTTGCTGTTGTTTTATTAAAAATGTGTGATAAAAATACGGTTTTAATTATAATAGGGAGCATTCACCTGATGTTTCAAAAATAATGATAAAACGCGCCATGTTTCGATGTTGGTCTTCGCCTACGTGCAGTAGTGGACTAATGTAGGGTGATGATGATGACTGGTAAATTAGTAGTGCCTGCTTTCATGCCTATATGCCCGACCGGGGAAGTACTACCCTCCCACAGAATATCGACGTCAAGTAGCAGTATGTATACTGTTACGTTTCGTACGGTGAGTGTGGAGCGCCGGAGGCCCAATCCCTCCCTCAGTCCCCTTCCTTCTACTTTTCTCCTAACCCTCCCTTTTCCTTGGCTCGGCAACGCATCTTTTTTTTTTTTTTTTTTATGGCATAACTCGGCAAACGAGCAGGCGAGCTACCTGATGGGAAGTAGTCATCGCCGCCCATGGACATTTGCAAATCCAAAGGAGTTGCAGATGCGTTACAGAGCCTATTTAAGGAAAAGGGAGGGGAAGGAGAAAAGGAGAAGGAAGGGGACTGAGGGAGAAATTGGGCCTCCGGCGCTCCACACTCACCGTGCGAAACGCAACAGTATGCATACTGGTACTTGACGTCGATATTCTGTGGGAGGGTAGTACTTCCCCGGTCGTGCGACCCATTCATGCTGGCATGTAGACATGCCAGCAGGCACTACTACTACTAAAATCTGCAACTCCTGTGGTATTGCCGGAGGCTTAATTCCTCCCTTTCCTTTTCTTCTTCGCCTCCCTTTTCCTTAGGGTTGGCAACGCGTGAGTGATACCCCTGGTGTTGCAAGCGTTATTAGGCTACGGTAGCCGCTTACCATTAGGCGGGCCATATGCTTGTTGGCCAGCGTTGTGGTATAAACAAGCTATTAGACTGTATAGGGAACAGTATACTGCGCTCCAACACTCATATCGCCGACGTTGGTATAAAATCTGTGCAATTGGGCTGGTTTTGTCTGCCGCATGTGTGACGAGCTGTAGCCCAACTCACCATTGAATGGAGCCCACACAGACGACGTCGCGGCAGGCCCAGAAGATGACGGGACCAGCTAGACCTTTATTGGAAGGATTGGCCACAAAAACCCAGAATCGCGAGAAGTGAGAGGAAGGAAGGGAGGCCTTTGCCATGCAGTGCGAACATAACGGCAGAAAAAAAGAGTGGGGGGGGATCAAAAACTGCCAAAAATCGTTTTCTTCTTTCCATAGTATAAAATGAAGTCGCTTCTGCTGTCTGTTCGCTTAGATCTTTTAAACTACTAAATGGATTTTAATGCAGTTTTCAGCAATAGATAGAGTCATTTTAGAGGAAGGTTTATATGTATAATACATATATGTATATTATTGTACAGAAAAGCTGAGAAACCACGCGGGCGAAGCCGTGGGCGGAAAGCTAGTGCTTAGAAAATGAATGGTGCCTTATAATGTTTTACATACCAAAAATTTCATGCATTAAAAGTTTTAAATCTATATTCAATGCTGCAGACCAACACACAGATTATAATTAAACTTATACTCATCTATTTTCGTTCTGTGCAACAAGAGTTACTAAATTAAATGGCGCAACCACACAGGTACCACGAATATAGATTACCAGTGGCGCACGAGGCGGCTCTTGGGAGATAACAGATGTACAGTTTGTTCGAAATAAGTAAGCCGATCGGAAGTTGTCTGCAAGTGGTTTAGAAGTGGTAAATTTTAATGAAAGAGTCGGTGTTAAGATAATTAGAGTCGTATATGTTTCACATTTCTAATTATTTGGTTTACTAATTTCGATATTTATGTATTAAAACACTTAATTAAACGATTTTATCACCGCGGTAGTTCGGAACGGCTAACTTCCGATCGGCTTACTTATTTCGAACAAACTGTATTATTTACTAGCTTTCCGCCCGCGGCTTTGCCCGCGTGTACTATACGTTTTTTCTCATTTTACGGGATAATATATGAGGCTGTCAGCGCAAAAGCAGCTTAACCCAAAATTTTTCATATCCTGACTTATTTACTACAAATTATTTAATTTTATTTTATTTTTCTGTTTCTTTTCTTTTGGAATGTAAAATATGTAAATAGTGTAAATACCTCTAAATAAATGCTGATTTCCTATCTTAAAAATATATATATAGTATATATATATTTAAAACATGATACATATATGAGTGCCTCGTGTGTCTAGTGGTCCCAATCGCGACTGCTACGCTAGAGGTCTTGGGTTCGATCCCCAGGTCGAGCAAAGTGTTATTGGGTTTTTAGATAAAATTCTCAGTAGCAGCTCAGAGTATGGATTTGGGCCCGGTTAATGGCAATAGGCTCGCCTCCTATTAAATGGGATCTCAACATACCAGCGAAGTGTGGGCGTACACTTAGTACACCTCTGCTTAACTATTCGGGGAATACAGGCGTGATGGTATGTTGTTTAAAAACTTCAAGCAACAAATATTACTTAATAGATACTCTAGGAATGTATGAAATAATATTTGTCTTATCATAATGTAGCAAGTTCCTTATCTTAGGACATTACGTAATCCATTTTGATGTAAGGTGTTTGGAATATTTTGTTGTGGTTACTACATACAGGGTGTCGATTTAGTAACCTGAACCGGTTAAAGTGGTGATTCTACCTTTCATTCTCAACACCTTTTCCTATAAAACCAATAATCTATTTAAATAAATAAAAATAAATACGAATTCTCTCTTAACAAAAGTAAACAGACCATATTTCGGCATTCGAAAAGTGTTTTTTAGGGTTCCGTAGCCAAATGGCAAAAAACGGAGCCCTTATAGATTCGTCATGTCCGTCTGTCCGATCGTGTCACAGCCTTTTTTTTCGAAACTATAAGAAGTATGCTGTTGAAACTTGGTAAGCAGATGTATTCTATGAACCGCATTAAGATTTTAACACAAAAATAGAAAAAAAAACAATAAATTTTGGGGGTTCCCCATACCTGGAACTGAAACTCAATTTTTTTTTTTCATCAAACCCATACGTGTGGGGTATCTATGGATAGGTCTTCAAAAATGATATTGAGGTTACTACTATCATTTTTTTCTAAACTGAATAGTTTGCGCGAGAAACACTTCCAAAGTGGTAAAATGTGTCCCCCCCCCCTGTAACTTCCAAAATAAGAGAACGATAAAACTGAAAAAAATATATGATGGACATTACCATGTAAACTTCCACCGAAAATTGGTTTGGACGAGATCTAGTAAATAGTTTTTTTTTAATACGTCATAAATCGTAATGATACGGAACCCTCCGTGCGCGAGTCCGACTCGCACTTGGCCGGTTTTTTTTTCACGTATGTGTAATAGGTCAAATATGTAATGGGTTTAAGGCTAACCTTAAACCCATAGATGCAGTGCAGTGATAGCCTAGTGATATGACCATTGGACTGCCAAGTCAAAGGTCTCGAGTTCGAATCCAAGGCACGCACCTCTAACTTTTCGAAGTTATGTGCGTATTAATAATTAATTATCACGCGCTTAAACGGTGAAGGAAAACATCGTGAGGAAACCTGCATGCCTGAGAGATTTTCTTGACGGCATGTGAAGTCTGCCAACCCGCAGTAGGCTAGCGTGGCGGACTAAAGCCTAATCCCTCTCGTACTGAGAGGAGACCCGTGCCCAGCAGTGGGACAATGTAATGGGTTGATGATGATGATTAAACCCATTACATATTTGACCTAGCCTAGGTTTTTTTAATACGTCATTTGTTCACAACAGTAGAGTATAGGTACACATCTAAAATCTAACTGGTAATTAAATATTCAGATTGAATTAGAAGAGGTAAAAGTTTACGCGATAAAAAGAGAGGCAACTTGTAGGTAATTAAGCGCTGTGCAATCTGAATTGCACCTAATTGTATCGTAGCAAGAGTCCCTAATTTCTTAAATTGATTTTGCGGAATGAACCTTTTGTACCTGCACTATTATTATATATTCTGTGGGTTGGCACGTATAGTGTGGCTGCATCAATTTCATCCAATGCCGGATTTAGAGGTCTCAAGGCCTCGGGGCTACAAAGGAGTGGAGGGCCCCAAATTATTTTCCAAATAAAATAGACAATTTCTCTATTGTGCGGGCCCCTCTTTTGAAAGAAAGAAGAAGAAAGAAAGCACATTTATTGAGACAAGGAGACAACACACATAAAATCAACAATAAAAAAGAGGCCCCGGTTGCCCTCCCCTAAATCCGACCCTGCTTACATTATTTAATATTGGCCCTTGTTTCCAGTTGTGATGCCGACCCTGCGGCACTCGCCAAGTATGTGTACGCGCTGGTCAAGAAGGACAAACCCCTGGATGAGCTGCGGGAGGTGATGGTGGATCAACTCGACGTTTTCCTTCAACAGGGTAAGTTTAATAGGGTAGTTAGTCATTGAAATAAAACTACTTTTTACGGATTTTATCGCGTTATATTGTTGTTTTTTATAAAATGTAAAGGTGGTCCAGACTTCCAGAATAAAGAGCGTCTTGCAACAAATATATATAAAATCTTAAGTCACTTCTATCCAACAAACACTGACTTATTGCATGGTCTGGATCCACCATTATGCTAACTTGCACTTGTAACAGAATTACACACATACCATAGTGCATGCAGTGCTCTTCTTTAAGTAATGGGGCACTTAGATATTTAGTGACAATGTATCTCTTTTGTAATTTTACCAGTGTACTCATTGTTGAAAAGCCAAATAATTAAAAAAAATAATGTTTAATTCCCGACATTAGGACGATCAACACCTCAGTCCACCTGTGACCATGAATGCTGTAAAGCAGGGATCCCCAAACTATTTTGGTCAAGTGACCCCTTTTCCAAAATGAACTGTTACCTCAGACCCCCATGGCCAAATGACCTACTTTTAGGATCAACCCCCGTGTTCATAATGGTCCGCTAACTTAAAACAGCTGCTACAGAGTGTTATTTTTCATTCTGACTTAGGTCAATAGAAGAAGACAGCGTGAGAATTAGTAATGCTTTAAGTTAGCAGACTATTATGAATAAGGGGGCCTATCTTTAGTTTTTTCCTATTGATACCAAATACCTAGGTACTAAGGTACCAATTGGAAAACTTTGCACTTGGCTAAGCTGACTTCATACCTACCTACCTATCTTCTTCTTTTTCTTTCTTTCTTCTTCTTTTTAAACTTGTGTTAATTTAATAGGGGTCGATTTTAAGACCTCGTCGACCCCCAAAATCAGTTTTCGTTTCAAAGGGGTCGATATCGACCACTTTGGGAATCACTGCTGTAAAGGATCCGAAACGTCATTAAAAATATCAATATAACGCGATAAAATCCGTAAAAATTTTATTTCAATGTCTAATATTCGCGTAAGTGTTAGAAACCAGTAGGGTAGTTATTATTGAGTACTAGTAGTGTCTCGCTGGTATGTCTACATGCCAGCATGAATGGGTCGGCACGACCGGGGAAGTACAACCCTCCCACATAATATCGACGTCAAGTAGCAGTATGCATACTGTTGCGTTTCATACGGTGAGTGTGGAGCGCCGGAGGCCCAATTCCTTCCTCAGTCCGCTTTCTTCTCCTTTCTCCTTCCCTTCTCCTTACCTAAATATGCTCGGCAATGCATCTGCAACTCCTTTGGTTTTGCAGATGTCCATGGGCGGCGATGACTAACATCAGATAGCTCGCCTGCTCGTTTGCCGAGTAATCCCTTAAAAAAAAGTTCACTGGTATTTGATTAACTGGTTTCTGACACGCGAATTGACATTGAAAAAAAAACTATTTTTTTTTATCATTAACCGGGCACAAATCCGGGTTCCGAACTGCTGCGGGGAATTTTATAAAAAACCCCAATAAAACTTTGCTCGACCTGGGAATCGAACCCAGGACCTCTAGCGTAGCAGTCGCGCTGGGGACCACTAGACTAACGAGTCCGTCAGGCAGTGTTATTTGACTTATTAAAAACAATCTTTATCTAATTTCTCATCTTATAATTTCATCATTCACAGAAACGAAACCTTTCGTAGAAATGCTGTTCAAGTCGTTGGAAAGTAATGAGTACTTAAAGCCGGGTCTTGAGGACAAGCAACCCTCGCCGCCGCCCGCCACTGACGCCGACCTGGTGAAGGAACCAGACATTGAAAACCATGGTAAGATGTACAAGATATAAGTTCATACTTTCCACGAAGACGGGTGAATAAATTTATTTCATTACCTTATTATTTCTCAGATCAAATAAAAAGTTAAGATGGAACTTTGCGAACAAAGAAGTGAGGCCGGTTAAAACTACGCCTAGCCGTGTACAAACACAATTTTAAACTATATAACAATAGCGAAACTACGCCGTATCTTGTCAGTCGAGCTATCCAGCTATCGTAAGCTCGACTGACAAGATAAAGCGTAGTTTCGGTATTGTTATATAGTGTAAAATTGTGTTTTAGCCGGCCTCACTTCTTTGTTATCAAAGTTCCATCTTAACTTTTTATTTAATCTGAGTATTATTTATCTTATTATTATTTTACTTTATAACCACGAATATAGATACAGGAAAGGATTTCCTTTTCCTTGGGATATTTAAAACAATAATTAAAAATCCCTCGACAATTGCATTATATCTCGACTGGACCTCATCGAACATAGCTAAGAACACTCCCGACTAATTCCCCTTTCAAACAAAATCAAAATCTGTTCATCCGTTCGGAATCTACGATGCGAAAGACAGACACATACAACAGATACGTCAAACTTTGGATTGAGAGGGGATGCTTTGTCCCTTTCACACACACCTTGAAGCGGCGGTAGCCTAATGGCTAGGGTGACAGACTAGCGTTCATGTAGATGCCGGTTCGAAACCCACCCATTACACTACCGCCGTGAACCCACTTAAGCATTTAGCTTAGCACGAGGGGTTCACAAGATTACTAGTAATGTGCTACCCACATTGCTAGTATTTAATTATTTTTAAAAAAACGAGTGTCACTATATAATTTATTTTCTTTCGTTTAAATTTATATCTTCAAAGAATGTCTTATTTATAACAGTATAAATAAGTATTTACATAATAATCAGAGCATATATTTATGAAGTCTGAGTTGCAATTAAGATTTTTTTAGTAATTACTTTAAACCTAACCTAGTAATCTTAGGATTCGTTTTTGTGACACATATACTGTATTGTATTGTACGCTGACATGTATTTATGAATAGTTAATTATGTATCAATAAATGATTATTTTAGGTGTTATTGTGCCTTGTCTATTGCAATTCAAATCAAATTAAATCAAATGTTTTTATATCAAATGTTTAATATTCGCGTAAGTGTTAGAAATGTTTTTATTTTAAATAAGCTTTTACAAGCGTCTATGAAACGTTATTGACTCTAGTTGCACGGTTCCAAAAGGTTGATCCTATGGAGAGGAACCCGGCAAGAAACTCCATGGACACTCCTTTAAAATAAAATATTTTACATTATTAATTTTACACTATGGCGATAACAGGATGTGAGTACAGTCGCCAGCAGGTCAAGGTATACGAAACTGTCAAATTTCTCCAAATGATTTTAAACCTTAAATTGTTGAAGATAAAGTTAAAAATCAACTGAGAAAATTTGACATTTTGTGGTAACTTGATGTGCTGGCCACCGTACAGTTTGTTCGAAATAAGTAAGCCGATCGGAAGTTGTCTGCAAGTGGTTTAGAAGTGGTAAATTTTAATAGAAAAAGTCGGTGTAAAGATAATTAGAGTCGTATATGTTTCACATTTCTAATTATTTTGTTTACTAATTTCGATATTTATGTATTAAAACACTTAATTAAACGATTATATCACCGCAGTAGTTCGGAACGACTAACTTCCGATCGGCTTACTTATTTCGAACAAACTGTAATAGTGGTCGTTACGACAGCGGGAGCCCCAACGATGGCATCTCCGGTGTCGGGCGGGGAGAGCCGCGCCCGGTCCCCGGCGGCGGGCGCGCTGGCCGGCGCCAGCGTGGCGGCGGGCGCGGCCG